>JAVALU010002553.1:102500-282281 GCA_030770095.1 Gila robusta
TGATTTGAGACATGTATGAAGTGATTTGGTAGTTTTAGTGCATTTTGAAAGTGAAATTAACTGCTGTGCCGAGCTGAAAGTTGGTTTGGAGAACTGTGTGAAGAGTTTTGAAAAAGTGACCTAAGTATTGAGAAATGTGTCCTAGCGACTGTAAAAAACTGTAATTGGTTAACTGTAAGTTAGATGCTATTTGCACTAAGTGTACATATTAGATTATATTTATAATTAGTACAAATAGTGGCAGATACTATTTGCACCTCAGTCTATTGTAGTATATTATAAAACAGTATGCAATAATAACAACATATTTTGTGTATATTGTTATATTTATTAAAATCGTACATGGATGCTGCTTTATTGGGACATCACTTGTCCCTATCACTAAAGCCCTCCCCTACACCTAATCCTAACCATATTGAACATGCTGATCATTAAAGATGTCCTTGAAGGTTTTACCATGGTTTTGAGTGTGGTAATATGAGCTGCACATGCCGCAGTCAATGTGCCAGGTTGCGAGGACACCAAATCCAATTTCAATTATATACCTATCAAATACCTGTTAGCACTTTATTTCCATTCTTCCATATTTTATACATTTTTATTTAAAATAAGTGCCTTTCCGAGCTGATACAGTATGCGTTGAAAAAAGAGAAGAATGAGTTTGGAAGAAGGCAAATTTGAACTGTTGCATCAAAAGTTAACACCATCCAATGAAAGCAGAAGCGCAAGTTCTACCAGAAAGACTCCAATGCCATGTCGGTAATTTATAATCTTGCGCAGCCAATCACAGCTTGACATCAAATATAAAAAGACCAATCTTACCCTCCTATTTTGCTGCCTGTAGGTGTCATAGCGAAGTTCCGCTGTTCAAGCGCATCTTGCAGAGCTCACCATGCCGCAAAAAGCAATCGTAGACTTTGACTTTTCCGATTCAGACGATAATCAAGTTCCGCCTTCTCCTCAGTCAGTGCGTCGGAGCAGCTGTATTCAAACTCGGGAATCTCCCTGGTCCCAACTGCCCTCTGAGAAAATTGTTACTATCCTGGAGGAGGCCGGTTTCCCGATCAGTAACAACCTTTCACACAATGATCTCATCTCTTCCAACACCCTGGGCACATCTGCTGCCCCACCTGAGGATGATACTTCAGCCATCCCGGCTCCAACCCCTCAACCCAGCTCAAGCCAAAAGGCCCAAGTCCTCTGCACCAACGCCATCACCTTCGCCTAATTTCGGAAGAGAAGGATCCAACGTGCAGCTTCTAAAAGGCGTTCAAGGTCTCACCGAAACCGCCAAGTTAAGTCGTCACCTTCATTTATATAGCACTTTTAACAATATAGATTGTTTCAAAGCAGCTTTACAGTGATAATAGGAAATTAAAGTAACAGAGATTGTTTTGGCTTTACAGCAGCTCTAGAATAAAGTTATTGTCTAGCTAAAGTTAGTTTTGATTGATTCACTTCCGTCACAACGATCATTAGTTATTAACTTAGGGGCCGCTAACACGACACCGTTCTAACAGAAAACCCCTAACGCGATCCGGCCACTCACCCGCACTAAACAGTGCCTGGTGGCTTGAGAATGCAAACCATGAAATAGGTTCCAAGGTACAAGCCTTGAAAAATTTATAATACAGAATTTTTTATCGCTTCCGCGTAGCCACGTGAACCGATGGCTGACGTCAAAGGATTTGAAAGTAGGCTAGGAGTGTTTGAGTCCGCTTTCGCCACAAAAGCAGCCGGATTATCCATGCCATCAACGTCTTCAGACCTCTACTCTGCCTTTTCCCCCTTTCCTGGCATGGCTGATCTGCCTACGGGGCCCTCCACATCCGCTGCTCAGGCCTTCGTTCCATCCACGGATCGACCTTCATTTCTTAACGCTGCTACGTCAGCATCTACGCCACATTTCAATCTATCCACGGCAAAATTTCGGTAGCCATTTCGTTCCTCCCGCTGCAGTCACTGTGTCTCCAAAAATGAGATCAGACATAATCCTAGGTAAGGATATTAATTTGGCTGCCCTACTGCTTCCAGCAGTTGATCGGCAAATGGTCGACTGTGGTGATGTGGCAGTCTTCCTGAAAACCTCAGATCCCAGACTGCAACGCAACCTGTCATTTGGCGAATTCGTCATCGCTTTCGGGATCTAGAGAGATATATTATGTCAAGCTTTCCCTGACCGCAGAGGAGAATTAGATATCTACCTGGCTATGCTGGCAGATTTTAATCAGAGATATGGAGGCACAGTGTTCTACGAATATCATAAATCTTTCTTGGCTAAATCCGCTTCTTTCACTTCACTGTTTAACACTAGACTGGACTGGTCTATGACTGACTCCGAACTTTTGGTTTGTCATTTCGGTGGTCAATGAGCTCTGGCTTGTGTTGTGTGCAGCTTGCACGGGCACTCGGCCGCTTTCTGCACCAAAGGTCTCGCAACACAGGAGTCACCTGCTGTCCATGGTGCTGATCCTGCACTCGCACCATTTGACGTAAAAGGCAGACCTATAATCGCTTTCAATGGCCATCCTCTATGTAATAATTGGAACGAATCTGTTTGTAACTATGCTAAGTGTAAGTTTTCGCATATTTGCAGCTTCTGCAGAGACCCGCCCCCGAAATCCGTCAGCCCACGACGCTTCAGACCAGTGTCCAGAGGAAGGGCGGCACCACTGAAAAAATTCTAAACGGTCATATCTCTACTCCTATTAACATAGCTACACTCTCCAGCTACCTTCCCTCCCCCCCTGATTCTTTTTTTGTCGATTACTTAATTACTGGGCTCTCTGAAGGATTTCGGGTCTGAGTTTGCTCCATTCTTTCCACCTCTTACGGAGCTAAAAATTTGCAGTATGCTCTAGCTGAATCTGACACAGTCTCAAGTCTCTTAGATAAGGAGCTAAATAAAGGTTATATAATCGGCCCTTTCAGTTCATCTCCTTTTTCACGAGTTCACACTTACATATAATTTTGAGGGAGTAAGATTTAATGCGTATTTGGCGTGCTGTCCGGAGGGAGGGCTCCGAGCTCGGAATTCAGCCCGAACCCAGAGTACTCCCCCCGTATGTAAGTGATTTTTAGAACTAGGAGTGTGGAGAACTAGGAGTGTGGAGAAGGGGTGGAGGGGGGATGCTGCAAACTGTCAATGGATCGAGGTAAGACTGCTGAGTCTATAAGTACCCTCTTATCATTGATTGCTGATTGCTGTCCACTCGTGTTAATTATCTGAAACGTGCTCCTCCCGAACTTAGTTAATAAAACTTCATTTCTATGTATCGAATCAATTCCATTGGCGTAGCTACATGCAAATATTCAGGCAAAAAGCATCTGATTTTCGACATGTCTTCACCCCATTCTAATAGCCTAGCAAGCGTCAACGAATGCATTCCTTTAGAGCCTTTTTCACTGTACTACGTTTCGGTAGACAACGCTATCCATCTAATTAAGATAGCAGGTTATGGTGCTTGGCTAGCCAAAGCAGACATCACTGATGCTTTCAAGATTATGCCCATTCACCCTTCCTGTTGGCCTCTTTTCGGTGTTAAATGGGAATCTCTGCTTTACTTCGCAGTGAGACTCACTTTCGGGTGTAGAAGTAGTCCACATATTTTTAATTGCTTATCTGAGGCCTTGTGTTGGATCCTGTTGAACATTTGCAAGCTCCCTTTCGTGCTACATTTACTTGATGATTTTTTACTAATAGATTTTTCCTCACCGCAAAGCTCCGTACTTGACTCGCTAAAATACTTTTTCAGTGATTTAGGCATGCCCCTGTCAATCGAGAAAACCTTGGGTCCTTCTACTTCCCTCAAATTTCTCGGTATCGTTCTCAATTCCGTTCAGATGCAAGCCTCTCTTCCTAATGAAAAACTTCTCAGAATTAGGTCGTTCCTGGAATCTTTTCACAGTTTCTAAACGTGACATGCTCCCTCTACTCTGGCATCTCAATTTCGCTATGAGATTTATTCCTCAAGGTCGCTCCTTCATTTCTCGTCTGCTTACACTGGCCCATTCAGTCGATAGCCTGAATGACTCGATCCACTTAGACGACGGGTGCCGATCAGACCTCAAGTTTTGATCGCACCTGCTTAACAATTTGAACGGCATCTCTTTTTTTCATAACGTTGATTCTGAATTATCCGTTGTAGTCAAGCTATTTACCAATGCAGCCCCCTCTAAAGTTTTTTTTTTTTTTTTAAGGACGGTGGTTCACAGAGAAATGGCCGGACAAATTTTATTTCTTGATTGCGAATTCTTCCTTAACCGCTCTTCATGAACTATACCCCATCGTCGTAGCTAGCATTGTCTGGGGTACTGCTTGTTCACGTAAATGCATTGAGATGTACTGTGACAACCAAGCTACAGTTGACATTATAAATAAAGGGCGTTCAAAATGCCCGGTTATTATGTCTCTACTCCGATGTTTAACTTGGCATTCCGTTACACACAATTTCATCCTTAAAGCCATACATATCCCAGGGCATTCTAATGTCATTTGCATTTTGCAGTGTTATTGGTGGTTATTACAAGACTTTTGAACTTTTGTGACTTAAAAAAAAAAATTATGTTGCAAATCAAGGTCAATGAAGTTAACATATATGGTTCCTTGCCAGCCTATAGTATCCCCCCCCCCCCCAAAAAAAAAAAAAAAGTGTATAAATTACAAATATAAGACACATATATAAATAAATACATAAAATATTTATAAACTTTTTTTTATGTGTCAAAGTCACTTAGGCAAATACTTTTAGACAAACAAGAACATTTTTTTTCCCCAAAAAGTGTATATATACAAAATATAAGACATGCATAAATTAAAAATAAAAATGTATTAAAACATACATAAACTTAATAGAATACTATAGAATAACTAATAGAATAGAATATATAACTTTTTTTTTCACTTGCCACAATATCAGTCCAGTCACTTAGGCAACTGCTTCATTGTACTTGACAAAGCAGTTGCGATCAGCATTGAGGCACAGGTGAACCTTACAGACCCTGCAGACCACGCTTGACCTCAATATGTTCCCCTTCCTGCTGCAGTACTTGAAGGTCTGGCGGTTGGTGTTGACAGGGGCATGGAACAGGGACATGTCAAACCGCTCAGAAGCATCTGGGGTGTGGCTGCGGTGTTCCCAGACAGGCTTGGGGACATCAGCAGAGGTGCTGGGGGCGCATGAAAATTATGAGTTCCTTCGGGGGCGAGACATGACTGGCCTCTGACTGCTGCAACTCCTGAACACCTAGATCTGGAAGTTCTTTAGTGACAGGCCATCCACACATCCACACAGGGCAGCTTACCTGCTCCTTCCTCTTGGTGTCACTGCAGTACAGGTAGACTGAGGATATGGCCTCCACCCCCATGTCTATTGACAGCAGAGTGACGACCCTGTTGTCCTTCCACCTGTGTCCTTCCACCTGAGGGCCAGGATCCCATCATCACTGGTGACGTAGTCATGCATACCACGAGGGACAGCCTTTTGCTCCATATCCTTGATGGACTTCAATGGAGGCTTGCCTATACAGTTGTCCCTAGCTGTCCCCGTGTACCTACAGTCCTTGTCTTTGAGGTACCGCACTATCTCCAGGCTGGTGAAGAAGTTGTCCGCAAAGATGGCTGTGGTGGTGGAGTGGGACATGGCTCAATTACAAGAACTGGCTGGTGACACCCATGGCTTGTTGTTCAGACATCATGGGGACACCGTGGGCCTCCAGCATAGTTTTGCCCTGGTATAGCACCAGGACATGAATAAAGCCATCCTCAGAAGCCCTGGCAAACAACTTAAATCCCTATTTGTCCGGCTTGTTCTTGATGTATTGCCTCAGGTTTCCAGCTGTCTTGCCTTTGTAGGCAACCATAACCTCATCCACAGACTGCTTGGGGGCCTGTGGCTCAATCCTGAAGGCAGTAACCAGGAGGCTGAACAGTAACTGACAGAATCTGTCAACGGTGCCAGGGATCTGGGTGTTGTCATTAATGTGGACAAGCTTTCTCATCAGCCTGAACCTCTTAGATGACATGAGGTTTGCAACTTGATGGACCCTGGTATCCATTGCCCAGTAGTCATCAATGGAGGGCAGCTCAGAAATCCCCATGTAGAGCAGAATAGCCACAAAGATCGTCATCTCATCTTCAGTGGTGGTGAAGGTGGTGTTAAATTCCTTCTGGGTTGCATACAAGTTGATATGATATGTTATATGCTTGATGACATGGGGGAACTATAGGGAGTCTCAATAAAGTCAGGGGGAAAGTGCTGGAACTCAGGCAGGGGTTGGCTGTCCAGGTCAATCTTCTTCCAGGTGGATAGCCTGGCTGCTGGCTTCCCCTTCTTGGTGGGCCCCTTGGGCTTATGGTGCTGGCTAGTCTTTGTCCTCGCTCTCATCATTGTCGTCATCGTCCGAATCCTCAAGCTCCTCCACTGCAGGCCGTACTCTTGCTCTTGGCAGAGGGGCCCATGTCACTCGGGTATGGAGTGTCCAGGTTGTGGGTAAGTGGGAGGAAGCCTCGGTCTGCCATGTCATCGTCTTCCTCATCAGAGCCCTCATCGTCACTTTTATTAGTAATAAGGCTCACAGTAAAAATAAACACCAACATATGCCATAATAATATAAACTGGGTTAATAGTAATAATAATAATAATAATAATTAATAATAATTAATAATAATTAATAATAATACCTGTTATAAGTTAAACATATTTCATGACAGCAACATGACAGAAGATGAACTCGAAACTGCACGCCCACACTACAAGACAGAGTGCACAAGAACGAGCATAAGCTCATCCTGTGCGCTCACAACAGAGGACAAACACGGAGCATGAATGTCCGAATCCCGACACAGAACCGAAACCAAACTAGACAGATGTGCCGGGATCTAAACACCACGCCCCGCACATGTAACAAGGCATACAGACAAGAGAGCGCACGGCTCGAGAACGCTCAAAGCCCCGCGCCTACTCAAAGACATTGACAAAACAGGAGTGTCAGAAAACCAAGAAATAAACTAGACAGAAGTGACAGAACCCTGACACTATTGTCCTACATTATAATGCATTAAGTGAAAAATAGCACTATACGTACTGGTGGTACCACTTATTTTAGCAGTAATGAGGCTCACAGTAAAAATAAACACCAATATATTCCATTTAAGTATAATACAAACTGGTATAAGGTCATAAAACTGACCAAAATTACACATATTTCACTATTTATGGCTTGATCATTTCAATAAATGGTTTAAGTTTCCCACTGGATCACTGTATAATGTTATACAAACCTGCGGCAACATTCAATGTACTATTACATACTATTGTCCTATGTTATAATGCATTATTTGTAAAAAACAAAACAAAAAAAAAAACCTTGAGTCTGTTTTACTATGCATCTGGCGTATGTCTAAAAATGGACACACTGTCACTTGCACTAGTATCCAAAAAACTTCTAAACCCATTTAAGGGTAAAAATTTAATTGATGTTCAACAAATAAAAAACAGATATAATACAGATGAACAAATGATAAAGCTCGGGTTGCTGATTATTCAATCCCTTAGTTCAAAAGCACTTATTGTTAATGATATGATTACAGATTATAACCTAGATGTGCTGTGTTTGACAGAAACCTGGCTAAAACCAGACGATTACATTACTTTAAATGAGTCCACCCCCCAAGATTACTGTTATAAACATGAGCCCCGTCTGAAAGGCAAAGGGGGAGGTGTTGATGTAATTTATAGTAACATCTTCAGAATTACTGAGAAGTCTTGTTTTAAATATAATTCTTTTGAAGTGTTGGTGCTTAATGTAACACTATCTAGAGTAAATGATAAATCACGTTTGAGATTTGTGCTGGCTACTGTATACAGGTCTATCAGAGTTAGTACTGGCTGCAGATAAAGTCCTAATTGTTGGTGATTTTAATATACATGTAGATAACGAAAAAGATGCATTGGGATTGCCATTTAAAGACATTCTGAATTCTATTGGAGTTAGACAACACGTGTCAGGACCTACTCATTGTCGTAATCATTCTCTGGATCTAATATTATCACATGGAATCAATGTTGATGCCGTTGAAATTCTACAGCAGAGTGATGACATCTCAGATCATTATCTAGTCTTGTGTATACTTCATTTAGCCAAGGCTGCAAAGTCGACTCCGTGTTACAAATATGTTACACCTATCACTTCTGCCACTAAAGATTGCTTTATTAATAATATTCCTGATCAGTTTCATCTCCTCAGCATCCCAGATAGCTTAGAAGAACTCGATATTGCAACAGAAACTTTTGACTCTCTCTTTTCCAGCACTTTAGACACAGTTGCTCCTTTGCGCTTAAAGAAGATTAAAGAAAATAGTCCAACACCATGGTACAACGAGCACACTCAGGCCCCTAAGAGAGCAGCCAGAAAAATGGAGCGCTACTGGAAGAAAACAAAAGTTTTTTCGCATTTCATGGAAAGAGAGCATGATTGCGTACGGAGAGGCCTTAAAAGCTCCTAGATCTGCTTATTTTTCAACCCTATTAGAAAAAAATAAACAAAACCCTAGGTATTTATTTGAAACAGTGGCTAAATTAACGAAATAAAGCTTCAACCCAAGACGTTTCTGCAGCACAGCAGTAATGACTTTATGAACTTCTTTACTTACAAGGTTGATAATATCAGGGAGGAAATTATAACATGCAACCGTCTACTACAGTATCGCATCAGACAGTGCATTGTAGTCTTCCAGAGGAACAATTTTATTTATTCATTGCTATAGGAGAGGAAAAATTTTCTAAACTCATTAAATCATCTAAATCGACAACATGTCAGACCCAATACCGACTAAGCTATTGAAAGAGATGCTTCCAGAGGTCATAGATCCTCTTCTTAATATCATTAATTCATCTTTGTCATTAGGATAGGTACCAAAAAACTTTTAAGCTGGCTATGATTAAACTGCTTGTTAAAAAAAGCAACTTGATCCTAAAGAATTAGTTAATAACAGACCGATCTCGAATCTACCTTTTCTGTCAAAGATACTAGAAAAGGCAGTATCCTCACAACTATGTCCCTTTCTAGAAAGAAATGGTATCTGCGAGGATTTTCAGTCAGGATTTAGACCATACCATAGTACTGAGACAGCTCTCATCAGAGTCACAAATGATTTGCTCTTATCACCCGATAGTGGTTGTATCTCTCTAGTAGTGGTACTCGATCTTAGTGCCGCATTTGATACTATTGACCACAACATTCTTTTAAATAGACTCAAAAATTATGCTGGGATTAGTGGAATTGCATTAGCATGGTTTAAATGATACTTATCTGACCGTTATCAGTTTGTAGGTGTAAATGAAGAGATGTCTTATCGATCAAAAGTTCAGTATGGCGTGCCACAAGGCTCAGTACTAGGACCGCTGCTGTTCACTCTGTAAATGCTAACCTTAGGAGATATTATTAGGAAGCATGGCATTAGTTTTCACTGTTATGCTGACGAAACTTACCAATTCACAAAATTAATGGAAAGCATAGCTGATATAAAAAACTGGATGACTAATAATTTCCTACTACTTAATTCTGAAAAAAACTGATATTCTAATTATTGGACAAAAAACTTCCTCACGTGATAACCTAGAATACTGTCTAAAACTTGATGGCTGCTCTGTCAAGTCTTCGTCGTCAGTTAGGAACTTGGGTGTGCTCTTTGATACCAATATTTCATTTGAAAGTCACATGTCTAGTATCTGTAAAACCGCATTTTTTCCATTTTAAAAATATATATAAATTACATCATATGCTCTCAATGACAAATGCAGAACAATTAGTTCATGCGTTCATGACATCAAGGCTAGGTTATTGTAATGCTCTTATGGGTGGTTGCCCTGCACGCTTAATAAACAAACTACAGCTGGTCCAAAACGCAGCAGCTCGACTTACCAGAACCAGGAAGTATGACCATATTAGCCCGGTTCTGTCAACACTGCATTGGCTCCCTATTAAACATTGTATAAATTTTAAAATATTGCTGATTACTTACAAAGCACTAAATGGTTTAGCTCCCCCGTACTTGAGTGAGCTCTTAACGTATTATAGTCCTTCACGTCTATTGCGATCTCAAAATTCCGGCCAGTTGATAATACCTAGAATATCAAAATCGACTGCTGGCGGTAGATCCTTTTCCTATTTAGCACCTAAACTTTGGAACAGTCTTCCTAACATTGTCCGGGAAGCAGGCACACTCTGTCAGTTAAAAATCTTTTAATCTAGATTAAAAACACATCTCTTCAACCTGGCATACACATAGAACTCTATACATTCCTATTATTCAAATCAGTTTAATGATTATTAGGCTGCATAAATTAGGTCAGCCGGATCCAGGAACATCATAAAAAGAATGGCATCTCTGCTAATTTTAGTCTTTCTGTTTATTCCGAGGTTAACTGTAAACAGCCAGACCCGGGCCATATCCAGATCAGATGGTGGACTTGCGCCTAGACACAACCACAATGCATGATGTAATCAGCCGGATCCAGGCCGTATCCAGATCAGATGGTGGACTTGCGCCTAGACACGACCACAACGCATCCCTTAAGTGTCAGCAGAGCTTGTGTCAACTAGACTCTCCCCTGTGAAGGCCTCATCGACACGACAGCCATTGGCACTGATCCTCAACAAACTCGTCTCCATACGCGCGTGATGACTCCGATCTTCAACCAGATGAACTGCATAAAATCTTCTGATTCAATCTTACTTCTGACCTGTAATGCTGCCTGAATCATAATCATACACTGTTCATTCGTTGGCCAGAGGAGAACTGGCCCCTCGACTGAGTTTTTTTCTCCATTCTGTCACCTGATGGAGTTTTTGTTCCTTGCCACTGTCGCCTTTCTTCGCCTTTGTCGCTATTGGCTATTGGCTTGCTTAGTTGGGGACATTTAATTTTATATTTAACAATATTATTACAACATTATTTTTCTGTTATCTCTGTAAAGCTGCTTCGAAACAATCTGTATTGTAAAAAGTGCTATATAAATAAAGGTGACGACTAATTTCTGGAAATCCTACGCAAACAACATCTATCTCAACATTTAACACAACTATTCAACCATATAATGTGTGAGTTTCATTAACTTACCATTGTTCGTTTTGATGATATTTCTATATGTGTGGGTGAAGGTAGGAGCGTAGATGCGTACTTTACAAACTCCAGAATGACACTGAAGTTAAAAATGCCCCAGGCAGCTCCTGATTAGTCAGATGCCATGGTGTCACTATCTGTGACGTAGACTGATATCCGTTGATTGGGTGGAGAAATCCATGTGCATATACAAGCTCATGGAGAGACGTAAATGCCATTGAGAAAGATCGATTAAGTTACCAAATATGTTTTTTCGCCTGATAAAGGGTTTGCTCCGTGGTCTTTCTCCACATCTATACTGGGCATTCCTTTCGTATCAGAGCCGCAACGACAGCAGCTGAATGCGGCGTTAACGACTCTTCTATCCAAATGCTCGGCAGATGGTCGTCCACGGCATACAAGACCTACATCAGATCTGACACACAAATTCTACTAAATGCTCAACAAGCCCTCTCAACCCACAATCAAGGTAAATCTTTTCGCTAGCTTCTGGTGGTGGTTAAATAAGATCTATACGGCTATCCTTAAGTCTGCTTTTCGTGGCTCACTTGCTTTAGCTCTACACGCAGCCAATCGTGGCTTTCCGTCTTAATTTTGTTCCGTTACCGTTAACGATGGCGAATTTATGAAGAGTAGCTTTCAACGAGTATACCATAATTACAACGTTCCAAGGTTAATCGTAGAACCCTGCTTATAAAATGCCTATCGCGCCTTTAGTTTCTGCATCGCCTTCATTAAATTCAACTTAGCCTATCGTGGCTTTTGAAATATAGTTTTCATGATCACATACCATGTTATTGTTTCACGGCTAATTGTGGCCTAGTTCATTAATGCTATCGTAGCTTTTGCCTTAAAGGTGCAGTGTGTGATTTTTAGCGGCATCTAGTGGTGAGGTTACGAATTGCAACCAACAAAAGTTACGGTGGCCGACAGGAAAATATGTCATCGTCTGAGACAGCAGAGAGTAGCCAGTTCAGCAATGAGGTTTATTTACAAGGATAAATTAAGAAATGATGTTTACTTAATTATTCAGTAAAACTATATGTTATTGCGAATATTATTGTTACTTGTTCATCATTGTGTCAGTGTTTTATTCGCTGAACTTGCACGAATAGCAACATAGTAACGAAACACGTTTCTCCGTTTAGGGCTACTGTAGAAACATGTTGGTGCATTTCAATGTGAGGGGATCTGCGGTGTATGTAAATAGAAACTGCTCATTCTAAGGTAATACAAATATAACGGTTCATTAAGTAAGGTCTTTATACACCACTGAAAACACAGTTATGGATCTTATATTGCATTTCTGTCAATAGATCCTCAGAAATATTACACATTGCACCTTTAACATTGTCTTTGATATATAAACTCATTACTATTAAAGTAGGTTTCATGATTGCACAATATAGCCTAAATATTTCATGGCCAATCGTGGCCTTCGTCCATCCAAGGCTATCGTAGCTTTCTCGCTTGTCCCTGTCCCAATACCATGATCCCGGCCTATCGTGGCTCCTCGGAAAGTCGCTCTGGCGACTGCACATATCATAGCAATAAATGTAAAATCATGGACCTATTTTACAATGACAAACGCTTGTGAAAATGGCCTTCTGTTCATCTTTAGAAGATGATAACATAGCTTAGCTTGGTTTACATAGTCTATAGCGACATTCACGTAGTATCTTAATTAAAATTCTCGATATTGACTCAAAGTTTCTAATCTATTATACTTTTATCACAGCAACAACTTCAGATTATGGCCTTATGTTGTCTCTTGTTCTACGTAAAATTCTGAGCATGCTGAAAATATATTTTACGGTCTCAAGCTGTCTTGTTTGTTTTAGTCTCTCACATATTGCACCTTAGACACATAAGCCTACTTTTAATCCATAATTGGTCAATTTTATAGCACAAGAAGTTTTGTCTAGATCGACTTCCCTATTTGACTAATTTTCCTGCATGCATTCCAGGATCCTCATAGATGCGCACGGAATACATCTCATTTTCCTTAGTTTTGGGGGTAGGCTCCGCCCCTGCCTCTACCATCAGGCAGGACCTACCAGTTAACTTCAAGACCTGGACGAAGGACGGGGCCTACGCCAAAGAACTTTGAGACAGAGCTTGTCGAGTGTTTATTTATTTATTTTGTCCGTAAAATAATTTCATTCATACGAGAATCCTCCCGAGTCTTTTTAGTAGAACCATACTGTCCATGCCTCTACTCCTGTAATCAGATGGGTTTCTTTTGTAATTTTTTTCCTGGCTCAATCAGACAATGGTGGGTGGAGTTAGTGTAAATAGCCTCTTGCACTTGGTGTAAAATAGACACTAAAATATATGGATTTTAAAACAAATAAATAAAATATTTTTACTGTAAAATAAGACAAAATACTATTTTTTTTATTATTTACTTTTTTGCAGTGCAGGAGAATGGGACACAGAATTAGAGAAAGTAAGAACCCACCAGCATATTGGTAAGGCCTTTCACCTTTTATAATAGAAGAAAGGACATTAAATCGAGTTGTATAAATTTAGACACCCTAAACTGGCCTTGACTATATCATCTACCAATCCCCAAAAGCATTTCTCTGTGCTGTCTCCACATATAGGTATTCTGAGAACCACTTCTGAAACACAATTATGGTGAGTTATGAATGTGAAACACACAGTGCACACAGAAAGCGGGGGAAGGGAGGGAGATAAGCTCACTGATATTGATATGGTCTCGCAATCTTGTGTCGCTGCCTCTTGGAAGGGGCAAATGGAGAGGGCAGAGCAAATTTTACGCCTCTGCCACCATCTTTTCAAGCTATACTAATTTGCTAACTCCAATCCCTCTTTCTGCCCTCATCTCCCCATCCCCTGTCCCCACGGTCAGAAAATGACAAAAGCACAGAAATCCATCTCCAGCTAAACCAGCATATTATTATCTGCCTAACGAGAGAGAAAAAGAAAGAGAGCGACAATTTCCATTTCAGTGTTCTAGCCACAGTCACAGAGCTGTTTCCCATATGCACAGGGACAACGTTTGCTTAATTGGAGATGTTAAATGGCCTATTTATCATGTGTCCAACACCTCTCCACCAGCACATGCCTAATTAATGCACATAACTGCATAATAGGATTGCAATTATGTTATTTAGATGCTACAACACAGTGTTGACATGTCCCCACCTGTGTGTCAGCTGAACGCTAATACTGTGCTTATTTTAGCTGCTGCTTTCCTAACAGTGATGTGTTAGAACCAGCAGAATGCCTCTTTTTGCTGCATTTTTGCACCTAATTTTTAATTGCACATAACAGGACGAGGAAGTTTTTGGATTTCAGTTGTTGTGGATGAATGTATATTCCAACAGTATGCAACGTTGATTCCTTTGTTTCCACAGCCATTCTAAGTGACAGTGATAAGACGGGGAACTTTGTTTCAGACCCCTGGCAGCCATACACTAGACAGTTTCCCATGGGATGTATGTATCTGGGTGGGGGCTTTCAGACATCCCGACCTTCATTTTGAAGTCTTTTAGACTAGAGAGTCGATTGCAGCCACAACTGTTTGCCAAGGACACTTAAAGGTTATTAAGACTGCATAATTTTAGTGAATATGTCATTAGACATAATGTTTCCCAACATCACAACTCATAGATTTTCTTTGTCCAGATTTCAATGAACATCAAGACATGAAGACTTTCTGTTGTGTTGTTTTCTCTCTAAATAGCTTTTAATAGAAACACAGTTTGCAGGAAGGCAGCATTTACAGATTTAGGGGTGCCAGCCCTGTCTCTGCGTGATTAAAAAGCCTGTTCTACTCACACATTACTGGAGCTGAAGGGCTCATATTCCAACTCTTCCCAAATGGGATTTTACACATGAATGAACTGTGAAAATCCATATTTCCATGACCGCATCCTTGCATTCCAGCAAGGGAATTACTTTGCCCTCTAACACTTTACCTCAAATTAGAGGAATGTTCATGAATGGGATAAAAGGGAATTCATTATTGGTTGGGTTGGTAGAAATAACACATTATAAATGTAGCAGAAGTAAGCTATTAAAAGAGAATCAGATGTTATCAATGAGGCAGTATCTGAACATTAATCGCAGTTAAGCTAATAATGAACTATCAGTCGTAGGTCTATTTAGAGGATTGGTGCTCTGGAGGAAAAGAGTTCACAGACAAAAAAAAGGGAATATTTTGGGAAGAATTCATCTGTGTCTTCTGTAATTTGGCATGTAAAAGCAAGTATACTTTTGATTAGACACCAAATACATAGTATTTGTAAGTCTGATTAAAGAAAAGTCTTAATCGCTGCGCAAACCAATTTATGTTCTGTAATGTAGATATTTCCAAATGAAACAGTATATGGAAAAAAAAAATATGGATGGACTTGATGATATCCATTGCAAACCGAGGGTATTAGACCGAGGGTATCGATTGCTCCTGTCTGCTGCTCGATTGCTCCTGTCTGCCTGCTGCTGCTGCTGTTGAGTTGGTTGAGTTGGTTAGCGTCTCTAAGCTTCATATATCTTTCTGTTTTAAATCATTATAAATAATGATTAGTATTAGTAGTATTACTAGTATTCCCTATTGTTTATACTGCTAAATATAACTTACTCAACATCACGTTAACCTGACATCGCTAGCTTCAATCTAAATCGTTGCTAGCACAACACGCTAGTAATTCGCTAGCCTGTTAGCGTGCCATCCGTGCGCTCTTTATTTATTTATTTATTTCGCTTGCGCCGTTTACAAGTCCATCAACAACTGTGGTGAGTAGGATCAGTCAACAAACACGGTGAGTCATGCCATCTTCTCCTCTTATTGTCACTTGCACTTCATGTAACATGTATAGCATAGCCTTCTCTGTCAGCACAGGATTTACATGTGATAAATGCAGGGAGATAGTCAGGCTGACGGAGAAGATTTCAGAACTAGAGACACGCATCCAAACTTTAATTGAGGTTAATTGTAAGAGTGCAAGGGCTTTAGATACTGCTTTGGATGCAACTAGCTTAGTGAACTCTGTACATTGTTCGGTCCCGGCTGTGGAGCCCATGCAGCAGGGCAATTGGGTGACGGTTAGTCAATTACAGGCCGATCTCGAATCTACCTTTTCTGTCAAAGTTAGGGTTTGGCTCTGCGAGGATTTTCAATCAGGATTTAGACCGTACCATAGTACTGAAACAGCTCTCATTAGTCACAAATGATTTGCTCTTATCATCCGATCATGGTAGTATCTCTCTATTATTGTTACTCGATCTTAGTGCTGCATTTGACACTATCGACCACAACATTCTTTTAAATAGACTCGAAAATTATGTTGGCATTAGTGGAATTGCACTAGCATGGTTTAAATCATACTTATCTGACCATTATCAGTTTGTAGCAGTAAATGAAGAGATGTCTTATCGATCACAAGTTCAGTATGGTGTACCACAAGGCTCAGTACTAGGACTGTTGCTGTTCACACTGTACATTAGAGTGCGGATCGGGCCGAATTTTTTTGTCCGAGCTCGGCCCGCGTCTGACAGAGCAGTAACCGAACCCGACCCGAGCCCGACAGGCATAAAGATATTTATGTCCGAGCCCGACCCGAGACCGACAGTTAAAATCCCATTTTTTTTCTCATACTAATGACACATGTGCGTTTGTTTGTGTGGAAAGCCTGCTTTTATTAAGCAACTGTAGGAAGACATTCGGAAATGTCAGCAGGATGAGTGCATCAGCGCGCACGGAGAAACAAGCACACTTAACGCAGGCGCGCATGCACGTGTTTCGTTGTCACGGCTACATAAACAAATTTCCGCACACAGGAAGACAGATGTTATGGTACTATTTTACATGTATTTTAATCACAAAACGAACGTTTGCATCACGTGAAAGCATCAGGCACATTGGCTACCAACATAATAAGCTGTTTTAAATTTAAAATGTTTAATGCCATATCGCGCTGATGTGACCGAGCCCGACCGAACCCGAACATAATTTCTAAATATCTGTCCGAACCCGGCCCGGCCCGTCGGGTACCGACGGGTCCCATCGGGCTCGGGTCGGGTATCCATCCTCTACTGTACATGCTACCCTTAGGAGAGATCATTAGGAAGCATTGCATTAGTTTTCACTGTTATGCTCAGCTCTATATTTCTTCACTCCCTGATGAAACTTACCAATTCACAAATTAACGGAAATGCATAGCAGATATAAAAAACTGGATGACTAGCAATTTCCTACAACTTAATTCTGAAAAAAAACCCCCCAAAGATTCTAATTATTGGACAAAAAAGGTCCTCACGAAATAACCTAGAATACTGTCTAACCCTTGATGGCTGCTCTGTCAAGTCCTCTTCGTCGGTTAGGAACCTAGATGTGCTCTTTTTTTTTTTTTTCCCTAGATGTGCTCTTTGATACCAATCTTTCATTTGAAAGTCACGTGTCTAGTATCTGTAAAACCACATTTTTTCACCTTAAAAATATATCTAAATTAAGTCATATGCTCTCAATGAAAAATGCAGAACAATTAGTTCATGCGTTCATGACATCAAGGCTAGATTATTGTAATGCTATTATGGGTGGTTGCCCTGCACGCTTAATAAAAAAACTACAGCTGGTCCAAAACGCAGCAGCTAGAGTTCTTACCAGAACCAGGAAGTATGACCCTATTAGCCCGGTTCTATCAACACTAGATTGGCTCCCTATTAAACATCGTATACATTTTAAAATATTGCTGATTACTTACAAAGCACTAAGTGGTTTAGCTCCGCAGTACTTGAGCGAGCTCTTAACGCATTATAGTCCTTCACGTCTATTGTGATCTCAAAATTCCGGCCAGTTGATAATACCTAGAATATCAAAATCGACTGCTGGCGGTAGATCCTTTTCCTATTTATCACCAAAACTTTGGAATAATCTTCTTAACATTGTCCGGGAAGCAGACACACTCTTTCAGTTCAAATCTAGACTAAAAACACATCTCTTTGGCCTAGCATACACATAACACATTATAGACTTCTATAATTCAATGTTAGGCTGCATAGTTTAGATCAGCCGGGACCGGGAACACTTCCCATGAATCCTGATGTACTTAGTACATCATAAGGATGGCGTCTACGCTAATATTAGTCTCTCTGTTTATCCCGAGGTTTACCGCAGTCCGCCGGATCCAGGCCGTATCCAGATCTGAGGAAGGACCAGCACCTGGACACGACGACAACATAGTCCTGAAGTGTCAACTAGTCTCTCCCCTGTGAAGGCCTCCTTCATTTTACCTGTGTACAGATAAAACGTTGTCGGGATAATTCCGGTTCCCGTGGCTACGCAGACGTGACAAAAATGTATGTATTATAAATTTTTAATGCCAGACAAGTAGTTTGTTGAGGGTTGATTTGTGAAGAAGGACTACACGCCTGTGCACATATATATTCAAACGCGCATACCTATCGACTGAACACGTGATGCGCATGTGCGTGCTGTCTGCGTTTTCACGGGTTTGCGTTTTCGCGGGTTTGTGTTTTTGAGGTTTGCGCAGAGAAAACGGATAATCGTTTTCACCTTCGAATTTATTTCAGGAAGTGCGTTCTCGAGACACCAGGCACTGTTTTGTGCGGATGGGCGGCCGGAGCGTGTTAGGGGTTTTTCTGTTAGAATGGTGTCATGTTAACGGCCCCTAAGTTAATAACTAATGATCTTCGCTTATGACTAATAACTAATGAATCAATCAAGACTATCTTTAGCTGGACAATAACTTTGTCCTAGAGCTGTGGTAAAGCTTAAACAATCTGTTATGGTAATTTCTATTATCACTGTAAAGCTGCTTTGAAACAATCCATACTGTTAAAAGCGCTTTATAAATGAAGATGACTTGATTTGACTTGACAAACTTTTTGGATCAAGAAAATTGTAGGGAAAACAGAGTGGAGTCAGGCCTTAGGATGAGTTCACTAAAGATATATGGCTGGTTGCACTAGTTAATAGTATCAAATAGAACAGTGCTTCTGAGAAAATTGGGAGGATTTTACTTGACTGTTATCTCACTCTAAATACATGGGCAAAAGCTTTTTATCTCTTAACACATTCTGAAGATTGCAATAAGCTCATTTAAACCAATGGACAAACAAACAGATAATTAAAAAAGCTACATATTAGACAGTGAATCTGCCTCTGTGAACTAAACTGACAGCTCAAACAAGGGCCAATGATCTCATAACAGAAGATAATTGTAAAATTTAACAGTGTTGGTAAAAACACAGATAGATGACAGGGTCACTAACACAGATCAGATTCACTAGACCAGCAAAATGAGTGAAACATAAAACAGATCAACTCAGTGGCGCTAACAAAGCAATTACAACCATGACAAGGCTGTAATTGTGTCTGATTGTAGTACCATTACATCTATTTGCTTCACCTCTCATTATGGTTGCCTTCTGAGCATCTACTAACCTTTAAGATGCCTCCGGTTTTATGCATTCACTGGTAAAGCTATTGAAATATATGCACTTTACTCACGCACACACACAATTATTTATGCATGAGTATGCAAACACATTCATGCATGCACACATACATATTCAGTCACTCGTAGTCACACACAAAAATTCTTAGAGCTTCCGGCGACACTGCAGAGATCTCTCCATTCAGGGGCTGTAATTATGGACTCTTGAGATAAATCAATTAACATGAACATATAGCCTTTAATTTAATCCATAACTAATTAAAGCCACCAGAGGAGGGTGGGTCGAATCGTGTGTGAGTAATGAATGAAAAGATTTCTATAAAAATTAATGGTTCAGAAAGATTACAGTAATCTGATCAGTCTAGTTAATATTTTCTTTTTTCTACAAATAAAAACCCTATCTGGATTTTCATTTTTCTTTTCTTTTTTTAGAGATAACTTCCTTTGACAGCTTTAAATCAAAGCCTCCCCTTTTTCAAAATTGAACCCAAGACTAATTTTAAATCATAAACTTTTTATATGCTAATTCTTTTTTGTGCTATGAGTCCCATTTCTAGCTTGTGTCTATGGTTAGGGCGTATTACTCTATATGGCTGTGTAGTGTTAAATACACTAAAAAACGCTAAAAAATACTAACACATTAGCATCCCACAATCGGCATGAAAGGACACAAACTGATCACAATCTTTCCATTTCAATTTAGCATTGCAGCTGACTGCATCCCCACAATCCATTTATCTCTCTCTGCATCCTTTTCTTGTTTGTCTCCCCCTCTCTCTCTGAAAAATGGAATGGAGTGGAACTGGACATACCATCAAATCCTGGCAAAGATTGAATCGGACAGTAAGAGTCTGGTCTAATCAGGTTGAGAGTGTGCCCCCTGGAACTAGCATGGGCCAGTTGAGAACAGATTTAGTATTTATGTCATTTCCTTCAGATTTATTCAGCCACAAAAACATTCCCTGCTTGAATCACACTCCAGCCATTCAGCTATGAAACATAATCAAGCCCAAGAAATTGAGCCTTAAAGGTGCAATAGGTGATTCTTTACAGAAACATTTTTTGTTATACTGGTTGAAAGGTTAATTAGTACAACGAACGGCGAGACCCTGGCGGTGATGAGGGTATCCGTCCGAAGGCACAGACCCACCCAGAGTCCAGTGACGACAGCCCACGGTGGAGTCAAGGGAGGGAGGAGCCATGGTGGAGTAGAGGCTGACGTCAACTGGGGGACGACCGAAGAAGGCAGAGCCAATGGATCCCAGGGTGCAGACGGAGAGGACTGCCCAAGGACTGAGGTGATGCCGGTGTGATAGCCTAGTTTCTCCCAAGGTTTTTTTCTACATTCTGTCACCTGATGGAGTTTTGGTTCCTTGCCACAGTTGCCTTTTTCGGCTTTCCTCGCCTTTGTCGCAATTGGCTTTTGGCTTGCTTAGTTGGGGACATTCAATTTTGTATTTAACAATATTATTGCAACATTATTTTCCTGTTATCTCTGTAAAGCTGCTTTGAAACAATCTGCATTGTCAAAAACGCTATATAAATAAAGGTGACTTGACTTGACCTGACCGAGGCATACCCGAGGGGAAGGAGGAACCTGCTGCAGCCGTAGGGGTGAAGGAACGGAGCGTAGTGGAGACTGACCAAGGGGGAGCCGATGGATCCCGGTGGAGTCGAAAAAGTTGAGGTTGTCTGGTGAAGCCGAAGGTGGGAGGAGCCAAGGTGGAGTCTACAGGTCGACGGGCCAAGATGGAGCAAAACCATCTGAGGCCGGAGGCGGAGACACTGGATCTATCCGCTTAGGCACTGACATAGGTTGTAGGACCTGAGGCTCGACGTGAGTGCTTGGCATCGCAAGAAATGGTGAAGGGCTGACATCTTCCAGCAGAGGCGGTACCTCCATACTGAAGTCCATCAGCCAGTCCTCAGTCTCTATTTCCACCAGTATACTCATGGCCACTAATGACGTAGACTCACACCCCTGGTCAGACTCACTGGGGGGCTCCTCTTCCAGGGCGAGGGTCAGCACTGTCCACTTGTCCTCGGGCTCTGGCTGACGTGTCGCGGCGGGTGGTAGCTCTCCATTTCCGGGGGGCTCACATGATTCCACTGTGGTTGCAGGTGGTGAAATGGGCTCTGGAACCGGCTGTGTTCTGGACCGGGGGTAGACAACCTCCAGACACCGGATGATAGCGTCCCTCCAGTTCAGCCCAGAGGTGTCTGGGAGGTCTACAGGTTGATAGTAATTCGCCCTGATCCAGAACAGTGACTTCAGGGTCTCGTCATCAAAGGGGCTGGTGAAGGTGAGAAGGCAGAATTTCTCAGTAAAAACAAAAAAGTCCAGGCTCTAATGAGCCACAACTAGCCACAACAGCAAATCGCACTGCATAATCCATTTAGGTCGGTTGATCTGTCACAAGATGAAGATGAAGACGGATGAAGACTGGATACAAATATAAAAGTGATTTAATAAAACAAAAAGGTAGAGAGGCATAACAGTGTGCATAATATTAGCATACATAAACAACAACTGACAACCAAAGACTGAAAACAGAGGAAATTAAAGCTTTAGCGTAAGTTCTGCCAGAAAGACTCAATTGTTACGTCACTTATTACCTTCTGATCAAACCAATCGTGTACTAATACTCGTAGTATAAAAGATCGGTCTGTCAACCTGACACCTGCCTGTCAACATTTTTTTTTTACATACCCTCACTCACCCAGTTCGCTCAGACATCATATGTCATCAACGTGTTTCATGCTATGCAGAGTACAGACAGACGTCAGTTTCGGAGCATCGCAAACAAACAGCAGCCACCATTTACAGTTCCTCCAAAACAACGAGCTTATGCTACGTTTACGCCATAACTACCATAATTAAAAGATGGTAACCCATGACGTTCTAACCGGAGCTGTTCACATCCTCAGACTCGGAGTTATGCGTTTCCATGTCAACATTATCAACACCGGAATGAATCTGCAGCAGTCAGGTACAAGCTCTGTAAGTTGTTTACGTTCATTTTAATTGTAATGTCATGTGCTTTGAGACATTTAATTTTTTTAATGTATTTTTTTATTTACTAGGACAGTGCATATTAACAACAGTATACCTGTAACATGCCAGAATTATGCAAAGCATAAAACATGAGGTAGCCATCTCTTGTGATGCTTTGCCAAAAGCAGCTGTGTGTGTGAGTGCCTTAATATGTTTTGGAGGAGGCGTAGCTTTGGACAACGGTTTTCAAGGAGGGTGGGATCATATGCTTTCAATGCTAGCAGGTTAATGTTAGCATTTACCAGATCATTTACAGCACCTTTATTATCAATGTTTTCTAAATTTAGTCATCCCTAAATATACAATGGTTGGTTAAATGGTAAACAATTACTTTTCGTTGTACTTTTGTCAATTAAATAAAGTTGAAAGAGAATTAAAAAATCACAGATTCTTGATTGTATTGCATTTTACAAAATGTCTTAACTTTTCTGGATTTGGGGTTGTAAATAAATAAATAAAAGTGAGGGATTCTTTATGTCAGCTAAAGCTCTTTCTGCATAATAACTTTTTTTTGAGAACACTAATCTTAACCCTGACATCAAGAATCCCTCACTTTTATTTATTTATTTACAACCCGAAATCCAGAAAAGTTAGGACATTTTGTTAAATGCAATACAATCAAGAATCTGTGATTTTTTTAATTCTCTTTCAACTTTATTTAATTGACAAAAGTACAACGAAAAGTAATTGTTTACTAAACAATTCAATTGTGTTTTGTAAATATAAACAAATTTTGATTTTGATGGCTGCTACACACTCCAAAAAAAGTTGGGACAGATGCAAAATAAAAGTGAAAATCTTATAGAATATCCAAATCAAACTCTTTTGAAACAGTCCACAATAAGAAGGTGAACTGGTCATAGGTATGGGTATCGTGATTGAGTGTATAAGGAGCATCTCAGTCTTTGCAAGCAAAGATGGGTCATGGCTGAACACTTTGTGCCAAATATAATGGGACAATTGTCAAACATTTCAAAAATCACATTTTCCAATGCAAGATTGCAAATAATTTAGGTATTTTCACCATCTACACACCATATACAAAATATTGTGACAAGATTCAGGGAATCCAGAGAAATCTCAGTACATGTAGGGCAAGGCATGAAAGCTCTGTTGAATGTGCATGACCTTTGAGCCCTCAGACGTCATTGCATGATAAACCTTCATACTACTTTGTTAAATATAGCCATGTGAGTAGTTAATATGATGTATTGGCTTTGATGGTGACAGTTAGTTTGATTGTTGCATCCCTAAATATCCCTGAGCTTTATCAAGGGGCAGCTGTGAAAGTGATAAGAAAAAATGGTAAAAGTTTATCTGTTCTTTAAAAGAATATAAAATAAAATCTCACACAAAAAGTTTGAATAAAATGTAGAACTATTCACTGAACCAAGCATTTCAGTTTAAATAAAATGGTGAAAGTTTATCTGTTCTGTAAAAGAATATAAAATAAAATCTCACACAAAAAAGTTTGAATAAAATGTAGAACTATTCACTGAACCAAGCATTTCAGTTTAAATCAAATGATGAAAGTTTATCTGTTCTTTAAAAGAATATAAAATAAAATCTCACACAAAAAGTTTAAATAAAATGGAGCCACAAACATATTGCAAACAATCCAATGTATGAATGACCTTGCACTGTTTTAAAAACATAGCGAGCGAGCGTCTATGTATGTGTGTGTCTTTGTCAAAGCAGGAATTTCCCTCCCTCCGCATTGCTGAGGACCTTGGAAGTTTATCTCACACAGAAGTTGAAAAAGCATTATGTTCATTTAAATGAAATGGTTATAAATTTTACATTTAGTCATTCACAAATTTGACACTGACTCAAGTTGAAAAACCATGCTGTTCAATTAAAAGTATATAAATTAAACAAAAATAAAATCATCTTACTGTTTCACCATGGCTGAAAAAAACCCACAAGTGTTTCTCCCTGAAGTCTTTTCTCTCTGTCACACCAGCGTGTGGCTGGCCTGGTATCTGTTTTTGTGACACGTTCCTGAGCCCATTGAGAAATATCTTACACAACCTGATGAAAAGCATTGTGTTCCTTTAAAAGTGTATGAATTTAAATATATCATATATAAAATAAATAGTTTACTAATTTAACTAAAGTTGAAAATCATGCTGTTCATTAAAAAATCTTACTAAATTACTGAAGTTGAAAAGCATTCTGTTCATTTAAAATAAATATTTAACAAAATTACTGTACCAATTATGTTAGATTTAGATAAAAATAAAATCATCTTACATTTTCACCAGGGTTGAAGTAGCTCCTATCACATAGATGTCCATATTGACCATTTAAAGTTGAAAAGAACCCCAGCGTATTTCTCTCTTGCTCTCTCTCTCACACCAGCGTTTGACAGTCAGAGGGCTGTGTTCAGTGATCAGAATGAGACTGTGAATGTTTTGCTAAATTTATTTCATAGTGTATAAGCATTAAAAGTTTGAAATAGATCTTTTTAAAAATACGATTTTAATTAAATTCAATGAATTCATAAAAAACAAATATGCTATATCGATGGTCTCTGGGGAAAACTTGACTATATTTTTTTATTTATCAGGGTGTACTGTATGTAAAGAACTTTGAAATTTGCTGCTCTCACAAGTTATCTCACACATTGTGTGAAATGTTTAATAATTCCTCAAGTGGTATCTGTGAGAAAATCCCCACATAGGCCTATCTGTAGTGAGAGAGCAACAATGAAGACTTTTAGAATCTGTGATGCCTCAGGCCGAGCCCCATTGATAGCCTGCTTATAAGCTCCTTCCGATCACCAGCACATCTTCAGAGAAATACGTTACTTTACAATAATGTTAGCTTCAGGATATAGGGTGACAGAGCAGATGAGCCTCTGTGCATCATGTAATGTTAGTCTGCTAACACCTTTCCAGAGCCAAAGTTTTGTTCGTACTCAATTTATTTCAAAGCATAATCGTAAAAGTTTAAATATGATCTTTTAAAAATGAAAAGATTGTTTAAATGAAATCTTTACAGTTTTAATACATTCATATCTTTTAGAAGATTACTGTAATGATTTTTGGTTAACGGTGACCTAAAGTATAATTGTTATTAATATAGCCATAATGATTTTTGTACTGTAACAGCATATTCTACCCCGTACACCTAAACACGACCATCACAGAAAACTGCATTTTTACATTGTTTTTTACATACTGTTTTGCACTCTCACACACTAAGTTGGTTCCATAAAATCAAATAAAGTATATAACTCAATGTATAATGACAAAATGTATTCAAACAATTTAACCTTAGTTTTAGCTAAATTAATATATATAAAAATTATATATATATAAAATATAAAAACTCCTTACATTTTCATAGAACTGAAGAAGTAGTAGAAACTAACAATAAAAAAAAAAAAAAAAGTTTAAGATGTCATAAACAAAAACCCTCCCAGATCCTTCAGGGATAAACTACAGGGTGAGATGAAGCTTCACACCCGCACAGAGACGAGAGGAGTGACAGGCCAGATGAGCCTCTGGGGTCACAATGCCCCAGCATATGCAAAGCTAGTCTGCTTTCCACTGTTTTATTCATATTAAACTCATTTAAAAGCATAATCTTAAAATTTTAAATGAGATCTTTTCAAATTAAAAGACCGTTTAAATCAAATCTGTAAAGTTTTATTAAAATCATATCTTCTATTTATCTTCTACTTCTGTATGATATAAATGAATTTCATAAATTTAACCTAAGGTATTATTTTTTACTAAACATCGTTTGTTCAAAAAATAAAATAAAAATTTTTATAAATCAAGAACTGTGCTTTGGCGTCTAGTTAAAGCGAACTGTTTTGGATCTTATTTCAAACAGTATTTTTGTCCATGGGACATGAAACATGTTGTCACAATGTTTTTGTTGTTTTAAAAGAAATCCCAGGACTCTACATTGCTCTTATTTAGATTAAGTTGTATCATTTAGAAAAATCACCACACATGTTCAGAGACGCGATGTGCCTCTGTGGTCCATGAGTAATAAGTAAAGTTTGTCTTGAGCGAATATTTAATTTTACTCGTCTTAATTCAAAGCATGATCTTACCTTTTCTACGTTAGCTATGATCTATTGTACGTTTAAGATAATTTTTACTTTTCTTGTATCTCCCGAACTATCCTTATTCATTGTGGAAACACACAGGGTGAACCCCTTTACTGAGAGTATACTATCGGTTATCTACTCAAAATATATGTAGAATTTTAAAATGTTAGCCTTTGTTGATGCGACAGGCCACATGAACAGACTTTGGAGAGAGCTGATGATACTATAGCGGGAAGCATGCCCCTTTGACCTCCTCGATTTTCTAGGCTTTTTGTCAAATACCCTACAACTTAGTCCTTAATGGTACGCTGTGTAGGAATTTCTCCCATCTAGCGGTGATATTGTATTTTGCATTCAAACGCATAGTGCTCTCTAGCGTCTCGCTTTTTCAAATGCGTGTTGCAACTACGGTAGCCGTTATGTGCCAAGAAGCTATGACAACACGTCTTCCAATAGCACTTCATCGAGTTTAACTATACATGTTCTACTGTTATGCTGCCTATATAATGAATTACACAACCACGGAATGAAAAAGCTTGTAATTTAGACCGTAACATCGACTTACCTGTCGAGAAGAAAGCAGACAACTTCTCCTTCATTAACTCTATCCACCTGGGAAAAGCTATCCCCATATTTGCCCTCGTTTTGAATTTGCCGGACACGTCCCCACTTTAAATGAATTTGTATGCTTTATCACGGCTACGAGGATTGCATTATGAAGTACTGTGCAGTGCAACCTTTCAAGCGCCTCTCACTGACCGCTTCAGATGGTTTCAGTCAGCCGGCTCTGAACGAAAAGGTTGGCTAGTTGAGCTAGGCTAGTGCTTTTTGTCCCTCTCTGCTATTATAGTTTTTCAAGATGGCGGAACGACATGGAGGCCACCATGGACTTACCCGTACCATGTAAATAAAGATAAGAAATTCTTTGCTTACGAGGATAAGTCAGTTTGTTGGCAAAGGTAATTTTACACCAATGAGAAAATATTTATGAATAAAGACATTGATTTTAACTAATAAAATACTTTATAAAAAACTACCATAAGTTTAATTTCAGATGTGTAAATTACAAAACTCAATTTTTCAACCGAGTGAATCTACGCATGAGAGATCTTCAGAAGTCATAACTTCAAACCAAAAGATTAAAAACCAAAGATTAAGCTAAATGACACTAGGTTCCAGCGTACCCCCCAAAATCAAATACTGTTTTACACTTTTCAAAGTATAATCTAGCTTTAAAGTTAGAATAAAAAAAGTTAAAATCATGCATATCTACATACGTGTTGTGTTCTGACACAAGGCCATTAGCTGATTCTTTTTGTTTTATAAATTTACTTTACTTATTTCTACAAATATCAGCCTGATACATATGTACTTAATACACGATGAAACAAGATAATCATGCTACCAATTACGTCTGACACAATGTTTTTTAAGAAAAGTAGTGTTTTAAAATGCAACTAAACCAGATGATTTTTCTTTTGACAAACCTACAGAAATGCATGTCGATTACTAAGTTTCAGGCATAGCGCAAACATGCAATGTTCGAGAAAGTGTAATCTTTGCGAGGTCTCACCCACAAACGCAAAACTTTGTGTTGGGTGATACGGGCATAGCTTTACTAAAGGAAAATATTATGGAAGTAATTTTCAAACCGTAATTATATTACATTTATATTTTATTAATATTATGGTTTCATGTTGATTTAAAGTATTTGTTATTAATTAATACCTTTATTTTTATCTAACACTTCAATACCCAGCACAAAATTTTGTTCAAAAATTGCTCTCTGATCCCAAATAATTAGATAATGTAATGTTCACAAGCTACAGTTAGATATTGTCCTGCATAGTATGTGTGTAAATAGTAGTGCTTAAATCTTTGGCTGTATTTTGTCACACTGTAGCGATGCAAAGTACCATACTCTAGCCTATGGACTAACTTTATACATGAATTCAAAAGACCAAATCACTAAGAAAACAGGGGTGAAAAGCACCGTTTATAATAAATACACAAAAGTTTGCAAATGATGGTTTTATTACTATTCAGATAGCTAGCCGATGTCGCTGTTTCACATGTTGGACCGGATGTGTTTTAGGTGAAGACTTTTCTTTGAGAGCCGTCAACATTCAGTGTTTATAGGAATAAATGACCGTTAATAATTTAAGTGATACTATTTCTGTTTGAGAACTAAATTGATACTTTGTTTAGTGCAACCTTACCTCTATCTATGTTGTGGAATCACACAAAGTATTAACATGCTGCAAGTGTTACTTACTTAAGTATTAACGCAAAAAGTAAGAGCATGCTGTTTTACACTTAAACTATTACAACAGAATCACACCTGACTATTGCATTGAGAGACGCATATTCATTAAAGCTCGAGGCTGTTAAACAAAGTTCGGTAAAACCTGCAGATAACATTGCACAAAGTAAATTCTAGTGATCAACTTGCTAAAAAGTTGCTAAATACAACATGAGCCATACAGAAAAGCCACTTGTGATCAGTTTTGTAATTGACATTTTATATACTAGTCAATTAGGCCGTTTACATCTTGCTTCTTTTTGTTTTTGTACAGTTTGCAAGTCTCCGAGCGTGGTCAAACATATAGGAATTTATGAAAAACATGAACAGATATTTCTTTTAGAACATCTTTCAGCTATGTCTACGAAACATCGACATGAAAGATGAGTATTGCTGTTTTTCTGCTACCTATAAAACTATTATACTTCAAACTCGTCTAGCTATTGCTCATTTCACAGCACAGTCGGTTATCTTTTTCTACGTGGCTAAACAACGGTTAAGCTAATGAATTACCGTTGATATTTTTACGTGAAAGGCGGGATGATTCATTTTTTATTCCGTCTACACCGATACTTTGACACAAGAGTTTTAGTCAGGGGTCTTTTAGGCCTGATCCAGAAAACAGGCGTTGTGTTTTATGTCTTAATAATTGTTCTTCTTCTTTTTTATGAAAACATGTGATAAGCAGTTTTGGCCTCATCAGCAGACGAAATGTTTTAACATATCGTAAATTTCAATTGTTAGATAAATTATATCCAACTATCAGCAGTTATATGTGAAACACGCTCAGTCGCATTAGAGTTGGATTCTTGTTTATAATGAACATTGTTATTGAACCGCATGTTTAACAGTGCTAGTGTTCTTAAATTGTTTACCACGGTTTCCTTTTTAACAACACTATCGCAACACTTATCGTATTGCCGGGTGTGATTGTAATGTTTTGTATGGTGTCTTCTTTACACTTTCACCCCATGGATATCTGTTTCCTACAGTTAGCTGTAGTGAACTCTAGGTCTTCTCTTTGTTCATATACGACAGTATTCACATGAATTGGCTTGATTTAATAAAATGATGGTTTAAACCACATTATTTTATTATACCATTTTTAAATAGCGCTTAAATGTATATTTTATATTTTAACCATTTATGCGAATATAGAATAGGCCTACCGCACAAGGATCTCTGAAATATTTTTTTCATGTAAAACATCTATGTAGATCTATCTATGTTTTTAAAAATACAAAGACATCTTTCTACCAGCGACCCTCAAAATCTGGGCATACAACAAAACACAGTGCATTCGTGTACGATGATTGATCAGAAAATTACTTTTGTCGCTTTGTTTGAAGAAACACTTTAATCAGCTGGTGCTTGATAACTATTAAACAACCCTCAATTCGGTAATGATGCGATATTGATATCACGTTTTAATTTCAACACAATGCGCTAAAGGTCTATAACTGAACTTTAACGTCTTCATATTTGGTAAAAGTTAACTTAAAGCCTTACTTTCTAAACGCTTTTTACAGAACTTGTTGCGAACATTCACTCATCCATATGTTTAAAAAATATATATATATTGGTGTAATTAATAGAATTCTCTCTGGCGGAATATGCATAACTTCTCCATGACTTTACTTATGATTCAATCAGGCTTTAATCCTACGTAGCGGTTTACGACGTCATGACGATGACACCCCTATACAACTCCTCCTACGGTCGGGTGAGTACTATCAGTTGTCCTAATAAACTCTACACAGAGCCCAGCCTCAGTTATCGCACGCAAGCCGGTTTCTCCTAACTGTTTGTGTGTGTGTGTGTGTGGTGGTAACGCTGCTAAACCTGGTTTCGACGCTACAGAAGGTTGCTTCAAATGGATTCAAAATCGTAAAAACGCTGACTGTTGGGTCTACTGCTACATCTCATTGATCTGAAGTTGAAGGAACATTTGGTTGTTACATGGCCTGCTAAAGCTTGCTTTGACATTCCTGTTTGTTTGAACCTACCGCAAATTAGTCTTCTACGACTCATCATAGCATTTGTCCTAAACAGGTGCGGGTTAAAATCACAGCCTGAGACTATTCAAGGAACACTCGGGGCTATTCTGCGCGAATTAAAAGACGAGCCATTCATCGGTACTAAACTACAAGAAATCAGAGACGAGCTTTTGGACAAATCCAACAAGGAGATCGTCTCCGACGTCGTCGACCTCTGGCGAGGTTTCTCAATCGTGAATGGAGAGTGACCAAACCCCCACCAGCATGGCTGCTGCCTTTAGCCGAAAGAGTTACATGGAATTCATGTTTAAAGGACATTACAGAACCCAACTGATTTCATTAATGGAAAGAGTCATCGAGTATTCAAGTGAATCGGATGATGATGATGATGATGATGATGACGACGTTAATGTTGAAACCGTGTAAGAAATCTCAAGAAACATATGAGATTGATAAGAGGTACGCCTGATTCTTGGGGTGAATTATCAAACATATGTGTCAACGGTATTGAGCCGCCGTCTGTACTGGTAAAAGATGCTCTGGTTATGATGCTTGAATGCAGCTGTGAATCTGAAATCCCCGATGTACTCTGTATGTGTACGTATGTGGCCGATGTATGTAAGCTAATGATACCAAAACTAAAAGACAATGACGAGGATGACACGTCCAGAGTTATCGAAATGTTTGTCAATTACATCATAGATCGTGACATGACGGCATGCAGAAATTTCATCTACTGGTTAGACTATCAATGATGTTATTGTTACCCCTTTTTCACTAGCCTCTAACGTCGTTATATCATTTAGAGTTTTGTACGACCATTATTTCTTTTATTAATTCTTTTATTATATTACTTATAACATGTAGTCATTATCTATCCTGTTTTTACTGATTGTAATATTAGATGTGTCATTTTAATAAAAAGGTTGAACCACTATGCATGTGTGTGTGTTATTTCTTTTACAGAGGTCGAAACGATAACATGTCGGAGCTTATGAAAAAGCTTATTATAGACCGTCTAACCCTGGGTCTTTAGGCGGTTAAAAACGTTTAAAAGACGCAGTCTTAAAGGATAATGGAGTTCGACTAAGTGATAAGAGGTTTCGGATCGGTTGTCTTCACGAATTCTATTAATTACACCAATATATATATTTTTTAAACATATGGATGAGTGAATGTTCGCAACAAGTTCCGTAAAAAGCGTTTAGAAAGTAAGGCTTTAAGTTAACTTTTACTAAATATGAAGACGTTAAAGTTCAGTTATAGACCTTTAGCGCATTGTGTTGAAAATTAAAACGTGATATCAATATCGCATCATTACCGAATTGAGGGTTGTTTAATAGTTATCAAGCACCAGCTGATTAAAGTGTTTCTTCAAACAAAGCGACAAAAGTAATTTTCTGATCAATCATCGTACACGAATGCACTGTGTTTTGTTGTATGCCCAGATTTTGAGGGTCGCTGGTAGAAAGATGTCTTTGTATTTTTAAAAACATAGATAGATCTACATAGATGTTTTACATGAAAAAAATATTTCAGAGATCCTTGTGCGGTAGGCCTATTCTATATTCGCATAAATGGTTAAAATATAAAATATACATTTAAGCGCTATTTAAAAATGATATAATAAAATAATGTGGTTTAAACCATCATTTTATTAAATCAAGCCAATTCATGTGAATACTGTCGTATATGAACAAAGAGAAGACCTAGAGTTCACTACAGCTAACTGTAGGAAACAGATATCCATGGGGTGAAAGTGTAAAGAAGACACCATACAAAACATTACAATCACACCCGGCAATACGATAAGTGTTGCGATAGTGTTGTTAAAAAGGAAACCGTGGTAAACAATTTAAGAACACTAGCACTGTTAAACATGCGGTTCAATAACAATGTTCATTATAAACAAGAATCCAACTCTAATGCGACTGAGCGTGTTTCACATATAACTGCTGATAGTTGGATATAATTTATCTAACAATTGAAATTTACGATATGTTAAAACATTTCGTCTGCTGATGAGGCCAAAACTGCTTATCACATGTTTTCATAAAAAAGAAGAAGAACAATTATTAAGACATAAAACACAACGCCTGTTTTCTGGATCAGGCCTAAAAGACCCCTGACTAAAACTCTTGTGTCAAAGTATCGGTGTAGACGGAATAAAAAATGAATCATCCCGCCTTTCACGTAAAAATATCAACGGTAATTCATTAGCTTAACCGTTGTCTAGCCACGTAGAAAAAGATAACCGACTGTGCTGTGAAATGAGCAATAGCTAGACGAGTTTGAAGTATAATAGTTTTATAGGTAGCAGAAAAACAGCAATACTCATCTTTCATGTCGATGTTTCGTAGACATAGCTGAAAGATGTTCTAAAAGAAATATCTGTTCATGTTTTTCATAAATTCCTATATGTTTGACCACGCTCGGAGACTTGCAAACTGTACAAAAACAAAAAGAAGCAAGATGTAAACGGCCTAATTGACTAGTATATAAAATGTCAATTACAAAACTGATCACAAGTGGCTTTTCTGTATGGCTCATGTTGTATTTAGCAACTTTTTAGCAAGTTGATCACTAGAATTTACTTTGTGCAATGTTATCTGCAGGTTTTACCGAACTTTGTTTAACAGCCTCGAGCTTTAATGAATATGCGTCTCTCAATGCAATAGTCAGGTGTGATTCTGTTGTAATAGTTTAAGTGTAAAACAGCATGCTCTTACTTTTTGCGTTAATACTTAAGTAAGTAACACTTGCAGCATGTTAATACTTTGTGTGATTCCACAACATAGATAGAGGTAAGGTTGCACTAAACAAAGTATCAATTTAGTTCTCAAACAGAAATAGTATCACTTAAATTATTAACGGTCATTTATTCCTATAAACACTGAATGTTGACGGCTCTCAAAGAAAAGTCTTCACCTAAAACACATCCGGTCCAACATGTGAAACAGCGACATCGGCTAGCTATCTGAATAGTAATAAAACCATCATTTGCAAACTTTTGTGTATTTATTATAAACGGTGCTTTTCACCCCTGTTTTCTTAGTGATTTGGTCTTTTGAATTCATGTATAAAGTTAGTCCATAGGCTAGAGTATGGTACTTTGCATCGCTACAGTGTGACAAAATACAGCCAAAGATTTAAGCACTACTATTTACACACATACTATGCAGGACAATATCTAACTGTAGCTTGTGAACATTACATTATCTAATTATTTGGGATCAGAGAGCAATTTTTGAACAAAATTTTGTGCTGGGTATTGAAGTGTTAGATAAAAATAAAGGTATTAATTAATAACAAATACTTTAAATCAACATGAAACCATAATATTAATAAAATATAAATGTAATATAATTACGGTTTGAAAATTACTTCCATAATATTTTCCTTTAGTAAAGCTATGCCCGTATCACCCAACACAAAGTTTTGCGTTTGTGGGTGAGACCTCGCAAAGATTACACTTTCTCGAACATTGCATGTTTGCGCTATGCCTGAAACTTAGTAATCGACATGCATTTCTGTAGGTTTGTCAAAAGAAAAATCATCTGGTTTAGTTGCATTTTAAAACACTACTTTTCTTAAAAAACATTGTGTCAGACGTAATTGGTAGCATGATTATCTTGTTTCATCGTGTATTAAGTACATATGTATCAGGCTGATATTTGTAGAAATAAGTAAAGTAAATTTATAAAACAAAAAGAATCAGCTAATGGCCTTGTGTCAGAACACAACACGTATGTAGATATGCATGATTTTAACTTTTTTTATTCTAACTTTAAAGCTAGATTATACTTTGAAAAGTGTAAAACAGTATTTGATTTTGGGGGGTACGCTGGAACCTAGTGTCATTTAGCTTAATCTTTGGTTTTTAATCTTTTGGTTTGAAGTTATGACTTCTGAAGATCTCTCATGCGTAGATTCACTCGGTTGAAAAATTGAGTTTTGTAATTTACACATCTGAAATTAAACTTATGGTAGTTTTTTATAAAGTATTTTATTAGTTAAAATCAATGTCTTTATTCATAAATATTTTCTCATTGGTGTAAAATTACCTTTGCCAACAAACTGACTTATCCTCGTAAGCAAAGAATTTCTTATCTTTATTTACATGGTACGGGTAAGTCCATGGTGGCCTCCATGTCGTTCCGCCATCTTGAAAAACTATAATAGCAGAGAGGGACAAAAAGCACTAGCCTAGCTCAACTAGCCAACCTTTTCGTTCAGAGCCGGCTGACTGAAACCATCTGAAGCGGTCAGTGAGAGGCGCTTGAAAGGTTGCACTGCACAGTACTTCATAATGCAATCCTCGTAGCCGTGATAAAGCATACAAATTCATTTAAAGTGGGGACGTGTCCGGCAAATTCAAAACGAGGGCAAATATGGGGATAGCTTTTCCCAGGTGGATAGAGTTAATGAAGGAGAAGTTGTCTGCTTTCTTCTCGACAGGTAAGTCGATGTTACGGTCTAAATTACAAGCTTTTTCATTCCGTGGTTGTGTAATTCATTATATAGGCAGCATAACAGTAGAACATGTATAGTTAAACTCGATGAAGTGCTATTGGAAGACGTGTTGTCATAGCTTCTTGGCACATAACGGCTACCGTAGTTGCAACACGCATTTGAAAAAGCGAGACGCTAGAGAGCACTATGCGTTTGAATGCAAAATACAATATCACCGCTAGATGGGAGAAATTCCTACACAGCGTACCATTAAGGACTAAGTTGTAGGGTATTTGACAAAAAGCCTAGAAAATCGAGGAGGTCAAAGGGGCATGCTTCCCGCTATAGTATCATCAGCTCTCTCCAAAGTCTGTTCATGTGGCCTGTCGCATCAACAAAGGCTAACATTTTAAAATTCTACATATATTTTGAGTAGATAACCGATAGTATACTCTCAGTAAAGGGGTTCACCCTGTGTGTTTCCACAATGAATAAGGATAGTTCGGGAGATACAAGAAAAGTAAAAATTATCTTAAACGTACAATAGATCATAGCTAACGTAGAAAAGGTAAGATCATGCTTTGAATTAAGACGAGTAAAATTAAATATTCGCTCAAGACAAACTTTACTTATTACTCATGGACCACAGAGGCACATCGCGTCTCTGAACATGTGTGGTGATTTTTCTAAATGATACAACTTAATCTAAATAAGAGCAATGTAGAGTCCTGGGATTTCTTTTAAAACAACAAAAACATTGTGACAACATGTTTCATGTCCCATGGACAAAAATACTGTTTGAAATAAGATCTAAGACGCCAAAGCACAGTTCTTGATTTATAAAAATTTTTATTTTATTTTTTGAACAAACGATGTTTAGTAAAAAATAATACCTTAGGTTAAATTTATGAAATTCATTTATATCATACAGAAGTAGAAGATAAATAGAAGATATGATTTTAATAAAACTTTACAGATTTGATTTAAACGGTCTTTTAATTTGAAAAGATCTCATTTAAAATTTTAAGATTATGCTTTTAAATGAGTTTAATATGAATAAAACAGTGGAAAGCAGACTAGCTTTGCATATGCTGGGGCATTGTGACCCCAGAGGCTCATCTGGCCTGTCACTCCTCTCGTCTCTGTGCGGGTGTGAAGCTTCATCTCACCCTGTAGTTTATCCCTGAAGGATCTGGGAGGGTTTTTGTTTATGACATCTTAAACTTTTTTTTTTTTTTTTTATTGTTAGTTTCTACTACTTCTTCAGTTCTATGAAAATGTAAGGAGTTTTTATATTTTATATATATATAATTTTTATATATATTAATTTAGCTAAAACTAAGGTTAAATTGTTTGAATACATTTTGTCATTATACATTGAGTTATATACTTTATTTGATTTTATGGAACCAACTTAGTGTGTGAGAGTGCAAAACAGTATGTAAAAAACAATGTAAAAATGCAGTTTTCTGTGATGGTCGTGTTTAGGTGTACGGGGTAGAATATGCTGTTACAGTACAAAAATCATTATGGCTATATTAATAACAATTATACTTTAGGTCACCGTTAACCAAAAATCATTACAGTAATCTTCTAAAAGATATGAATGTATTAAAACTGTAAAGATTTCATTTACAACAATCTTTTCATTTTTAAAAGATCATATTTAAACTTTTACGATTATGCTTTGAAATAAATTGAGTACGAACAAAACTTTGGCTCTGGAAAGGTGTTAGCAGACTAACATTACATGATGCACAGAGGCTCATCTGCTCTGTCACCCTATATCCTGAAGCTAACATTATTGTAAAGTAACGTATTTCTCTGAAGATGTGCTGGTGATCGGAAGGAGCTTATAAGCAGGCTATCAATGGGGCTCGGCCTGAGGCATCACAGATTCTAAAAGTCTTCATTGTTGCTCTCTCACTACAGATAGGCCTATGTGGGGATTTTCTCACAGATACCACTTGAGGAATTATTAAACATTTCACACAATGTGTGAGATAACTTGTGAGAGCAGCAAATTTCAAAGTTCTTTACATACAGTACACCCTGATAAATAAAAAAATATAGTCAAGTTTTCCCCAGAGACCATCGATATAGCATATTTGTTTTTTATGAATTCATTGAATTTAATTAAAATCGTATTTTTAAAAAGATCTATTTCAAACTTTTAATGCTTATACACTATGAAATAAATTTAGCAAAACATTCACAGTCTCATTCTGATCACTGAACACAGCCCTCTGACTGTCAAACGCTGGTGTGAGAGAGAGAGCAAGAGAGAAATACGCTGGGGTTCTTTTCAACTTTAAATGGTCAATATGGACATCTATGTGATAGGAGCTACTTCAACCCTGGTGAAAATGTAAGATGATTTTATTTTTATCTAAATCTAACATAATTGGTACAGTAATTTTGTTAAATATTTATTTTAAATGAACAGAATGCTTTTCAACTTCAGTAATTTAGTAAGATTTTTTAATGAACAGCATGATTTTCAACTTTAGTTAAATTAGTAAACTATTTATTTTATATATGATATATTTAAATTTATACACTTTTAAAGGAACACAATGCTTTTCATCAGGTTGTGTAAGATATTTCTCAATGGGCTCAGGAACGTGTCACAAAAACAGATACCAGGCCAGCCACACGCTGGTGTGACAGAGAGAAAAGACTTCAGGGAGAAACACTTGTGGGTTTTTTTCAGCCATGGTGAAACAGTAAGATGATTTTATTTTTGTTTAATTTATATACTTTTAATTGAACAGCATGGTTTTTCAACTTGAGTCAGTGTCAAATTTGTGAATGACTAAATGTAAAATTTATAACCATTTCATTTAAATGAACATAATGCTTTTTCAACTTCTGTGTGAGATAAACTTCCAAGGTCCTCAGCAATGCGGAGGGAGGGAAATTCCTGCTTTGACAAAGACACACACATACATAGACGCTCGCTCGCTATGTTTTTAAAACAGTGCAAGGTCATTCATGCATTGGATTGTTTGCAATATGTTTGTGGCTCCATTTTATTTAAACTTTTTGTGTGAGATTTTATTTTATATTCTTTTAAAGAACAGATAAACTTTCATCATTTGATTTAAACTGAAATGCTTGGTTCATTGAATAGTTCTACATTTTATTCAAACTTTTTTGTGTGAGATTTTATTTTATATTCTTTTACAGAACAGATAAACTTTCACCATTTTATTTAAACTGAAATGCTTGGTTCAGTGAATAGTTCTACATTTTATTCAAACTTTTTGTGTGAGATTTTATTTTATATTCTTTTAAAGAACAGATAAACTTTTACCATTTTTTCTTATCACTTTCACAGCTGCCCCTTGATAAAGCTCAGGGATATTTAGGGATGCAACAATCAAACTAACTGTCACCATCAAAGCCAATACATCTCAAACTAACTGTCACATCACTTTGTAACTGTAACATCAAAGCTTATGTTAACATCAAAGGCCAATACCTCCCTTTTCTTTATCAAATGAACTTCAAACTAACTGTCACACATCCATCATTTTGACAGAAGCTGTAACCGCAAGGGGCGGAACTAGATCAAAGGTCATCATCCATCATTTTGACAGAAGCTGTAACCGGATGGGGCGGAACTAGGTTAAAGGTAACAGGAAGGGGCGGAACTAGGTCAAAGGTAACAGGAAGGGGCGGAACTAGGTCAAAGGTAACAGGAAGGGGAGGAACCGGAAGGGGCGGGACAAGGGGCGGGACAGGAAGGGGAGGAACCGGAAGGGGCGGGGCTAGGTCAAAGGTCACCATCAATCATTTTGACAGGTAGTTAATATGATACACCACCTGTCAAAATGATTGATGGTGACCTTTGACATAGCCCCGCCCCTTCCGGTTCCTCCCCTTCCTGTCCCGCCCCTTGTCCCGCCCCTTCCGGTTCCTCCCCTTCCTGTTACCTTTGACCTAGTTCCGCCCCTTCCTGTTACCTTTGACCTAGTTCCGCCCCTTCCTGTTACCTTTGACCTAGTTCCGCCCCTTCCTGTTACCTTTAACCTAGTTCCGCCCCATCCGGTTACAGCTTCTGTCAAAATGATGGATGATGACCTTTGATCTAGTTCCGCCCCTTGCGGTTACAGCTTCTGTCAAAATGATGGATGTGTGACAGTTAGTTTGAAGTTCATTTGATAAAGAAAAGGGAGGTATTGGCCTTTGATGTTAACATAAGCTTTGATGTTACAGTTACAAAGTGATGTGACAGTTAGTTTGAGATGTATTGGCTTTGACGGTGACAGTTAGTTTGATTGTTGCATCCCTAAATATCCCTGAGCTTTATCAAATGAACTTCAAACTAACTGTCACACATCCATCATTTTGACAGAAGCTGTAACCGCAAGGGGCGGAACTAGATCAAAGGTCATCATCCATCATTTTGACAGAAGCTGTAACCGGATGGGGCGGAACTAGGTTAAAGGTAACAGGAAGGGGCGGAACTAGGTCAAAGGTAACAGGAAGGGGCGGAACTAGGTCAAAGGTAACAGGAAGGGGAGGAACCGGAAGGGGCGGGACAAGGGGCGGGACAGGAAGGGGAGGAACAGGAAGGGGCGGGGCTATGTCAAAGGTCACCATCAATCATTTTGACAGGTGGTGTATCATATTAACTACTCATGTGGAATTCTTTAGAAAACCATTGTCACTTACAAAGCCTGCTGGTGCATCAAGGAATGCCACTTGAATCTCTGTTAAGCAAGGATAAATCTAGCATCTGTTCAATGCAGAGATGCTACCGAGTTCTCTGGACCCTAGCTCATCTCAGATGATCCAAAACACAGTGGAAATGTGTGTTGCGGTCAGATGAGTCCACGTTTCAGCTTGTTTTTTGGAAAAACAGACATCGAGTTCTTAGTCCCAAAGACGAAAGGGACCATTCAGACTTTTATCAGCGACAGATACAAAAGCAAACAGTCATTGTATGGGGGTACATCAGTGAAAACAGCATGGGTGACTTGCATGTGTGTGAAAGTACCATTGATGTGGAGGCATATATTGTACAGACATTTAATGGCATCAAGATCACATCTTTCCTGAGAAGAAAGACAATGCCAGGCCTCATTCAGCATGTACTACATCTATGTTTTGTAGACACTCTAGTCTACACCATAGAGTGGATGTGCTTGACTGGTCTGCCTGCTGTCCAGATCTGTCACCTACTGGAAATGTATGGCCCATCATGAAAAGGATATTATGATATGAGGTCAGACAATGACATCCATGGACTGTTGAGCGGCTGTCTTGTATCAGGCGAATTACAATTAGTTTGTGCAGTAAAAACATTGGAAATATGTTCTGTGTTCTTTTGTCAGTTAAATAAAGTTGAAAGAGAATAAACAAATCACAGATTCTCACAGATTTTATTGCATTTTACAGAACGTCCCAACTTTTATGGATTTGGGGTTTCTTTCATTCATTTGTTTGTTGTTGTTGTTTGATTATTTGTTTTATTTTATTTATTTATTTATCATGGCAGGAAAATGGGTCTTGTATCATCACTGATACTGATTTAAGGGGAAATTATTCTATCATGCGAGAAGAAAGAGATGTGATAGGAGAGACGCAGTTAAGCATATGGATGTACAGTAGGTGGACAACCAGAATTACACCGTTCTGCCGCGGCGGTAAAATTTGGGGTGTATTTGCTGCCTTTTACCGCTAAGAGGCGCTACAATCACAGACTTTGAATAGTGTCCGTTTATTCTCTCTATTGCGTAATCTCATTCAGAGCGATTGAAAGCTGATAGCAGATGAATTCATGTGAAACGTAGTTAAAATAATTCATAATTACAATACTGAAATTACTGAAATTAAATTGAATAAATAATGAAAACTTAAAACATTGCAATAGAAACATAGTAAGCTACATCAATGAGGCTTTGTAAGAGCATAAGACATTGATCGAACAGTGTTCTGACGGTAGCTCAGTGGTCAACGCAACGACATGACACACTCGTAACTTGAAGCGACCTGAGATGGAATCTCATTGTAGCATACGTGCTGTTAAGCGATGTTGGCCGACAGCGTTAATGTTTTACCGTTCTTGATGCTTAACTGTTTATTAGCAAGTTTATTGACTGTTTATTTATTGCAAATTACAACCTAAATTTGCTACATTTCTGTAGAGCCGCTGTACAGACAACAAAACTGATAAAGGAAGATTGTCAGCCGATCGCGTCAGAAAATGAAAATGAAAAAGCTTGTCTTTAGTCTGCTAAATTATTGTGTAAAAAAACACTAAAATTACTTAAGTTTGAAACCCCATCGAACATTTCAAGGTGTAAATAAAGTGTCGGGACAGTTTTTTTTTTATTTAAAACCGCTGCATCCAGTTTAGAGTTTCCTTTGCGATACAAAATAAGAAACACAGAATCTTATTCTTGCGACATTTTAAATTTGTATTGCCAAAGAAATTGCAGATAAATTAAATGATGTTTTATTAACAAGGTTCGGGAGGAGCAGGTGCAGATAATTAACCCAATCAGCACAAGTGGAGATCAATCAGTAATCAACTCAGGACAAGATAAATAACAGCAGAACCCACCTGTGTTTCTTGACGGTTTATCAGCATCCCACCTCCACCCCATCTCCTCACTTTTAGTTCCATCTCTAGTTCCATCTACTCTTACCAACGGGGGGAGTACTCTGGGTTCGGGCAGAAATTCCGAGCGCGGAGCCCTCCACCCGGACAGCACGCCAAGTACGCATAACCTTTACCATAATAATTATATGTAGATGTGAACTCATGAAACAATTAAAACAGTACAAAAAGAAAATAGTCCAAAGCAACATAAATTAAAAACATGCGTTTTTCTTTGCCTCTCTCTCGCGCTGGATCTCTTTTTAGCAAGTTTATTTAGTCTCCCTTGCTGTGCGTGCTGGGTCTTTCTCGAAATTAAACATTTCAGAGTAAAAACACATCATACAGCTGATAATACTGTATATGTCGCTGCGTGTGATCCATGCAAATCGCGAAAAAAATACAGTAACCAATAGCCTTTGTTGCTTCAAAGACACAGCATGCCTTGTTGAATTCACCTTACAATAAAACGAGGTTGATCGCGAATTAAAGAGCTCTGTAGGCCTATCTGCTGATCACTCCCATTCGTTTCTTGGCATGAAAGCGTCATCAACAGTTCATGTTTAGATAATGCCAGATTGTTGACAATACACACTGCTCAAACATTCTAAAACTCTACAAAACCAGTTGAATAAACTGGATTGAACACTTCAATTTAAATTTTGTGTGAACATTTTTTAAATATGCTACAATAAATAAACTACAATATTTATAATAATAAGATATGGGGCCTACATTTGGACACATCGAGAGATTTATCCTTAAAATAATTTTGCCTTTGCTCATCAGGCTGGCTATCCGACACTCTCCATATGAAAGAGGAACATTAACACCTATTGTCCTGCACACACCGAACTGTCCCTCCAAACCCCCCACAGGCTATCTGAGTATTCGAGCTATCCGCTATTCTAGACATTAGCATTAGACTATTAAAGTGTTGATAATGAAGGAATTAAATTATTTAAGATACATGTAGTGATATTACTAAATATTTAATTATTTCAATAATTTAAGAAATAAAACTGGTTTGGGCCAGCTTTTTCCAAGCAAAACTATAATCTTCAAACGCATGTTCTCTTGAATTCTCATTTGTTGTCATGAACAAAATGTTCAACTCAATATTAAATTCTACAGGGATCGTTAGATCCTTACAACCAGGGTGCATGCAATTTGTGAATTAAGTTATTATTATTATTATTATTATTATTATTATTATTATTCAAATAAATCTTGAACCACGGTGCTTCGTGGTACTGTTGCTAAACTAAATAACATTTATAGAATAATTATGAACTTGAAAGAATATCGCAACATTTTGATAAATAAATTATTTGATCTGTTTTTACATTTTAATTCAGGGCGATTACATTTAATTAGAGCGAGATTTTCACCCTTGTCATTTTCTCATTGGGAAGCGCTTACATGATGGCTAAACTGGTACCTCTCGTTTTCATATAGATTACATAATCAGATAACATTTATTAGCCTAAATATTAAGACATTTAAAGGCTTTAGACATAGCCGATTTCTTATCGTGACTGAGCTGAGGCAAGTGGCTTTCGGTTCATATTTGTGACGCGCAGTTCCCGGAGACAGAGACGACAGATAAACTTTTGTCGTTAGCCTAATATGAATAAAAGTTTACAGTTTTGAACGATGTAGGCTACTCTGCTCTTATCTGTATGACCAAAAAATCACGGAGTAGCCTATTAAGTTATTTTAGCTGTTATGAAAAAAATAAATCCAAATGAACGCGCCGCCGCGTTTGTCGAACACTAATTCAACATGCCAGAATAAAACCCGATTTTAGAAAAATGCATATGGCCACTCGGCGTGGTGTGCCAAAACACTTAATTATAAATTTAAATATTTCATTCAAAATAATCTCAAAACGCTTTGTGACATTTTGTAAAGCCGTGCATGCATTAAGGCCACTGGAACTAATGAACAACTGAAACGCTGGTTTTGGTTTTATTGTTTGTCGTTTAAACGTGCCTGTTGCATAGGCTATCTTTATTTTATATGTTTATGGTCTATTGGTGAAGTAGCCTATAGCATTGATTACTGTGGAGGGAGGGGTGTGGGGATTAAAATAATTCAGCAGAAGCAGGGATGTTTAGACCAGAAGGAAATCCCCGTCCCCCCTGGCAAATCGCACTTTACTTAAAACCTTAAAAATCAAAGGCTATATATATATATATATATATATATATATATATATATACATACATATATATACATATATATATGTATATATATATATATATATATATATTATTATTATTATTATTATTATTATTAGGCTATTATTATTTTTATTTTTTATTTTTACAGAACTGCTTTTGAAATTACGATTGGTATTATTATACAGATGTAAAGTCGTTCTGTTGGATACTATTTGTTCCTTAGTGTAAAATGGAAATGCATGGTCATTTTATTTTATAAATATAAGCATCGAAATGATTGAAACCTAAGTTCTACCACTCCACCACAACTTTTCTCACTGGGAAATGCCCAGAAGTTCGGTTGTTCAGCAGTCAGTGTGCGCGCGCGCGAGAGAAGCGCTCTTCAATCTTCTCATTCCTCAATAGCGTCATTGATTGCACCCAATTTATTTTCACTGACTGTGAGATAGGCCTATTTTAACTTTTGATTCATAAAATGTTCTGCTCTAAAAGTTTGCTAAATTCTATTTAAAATGTAGGCTACTTTTACATAATTACGTTTTGCTTTTGCTAAATGTCCCTTTGTGCCACCTGGTGGTCATTTCGCGAAGGACTTTGAAATGCGACTGGTTTATTTTTGCCGCTGTGGATTTGCCGCGGCGGTAATAGGCATTCTGGTTGTCCACCTACTTACGAGCTAAAAATTTGCAGTATGCTCTAGCTGAATCTGATACAGTCTCAAGTCTCTTAGATAAGGAGCTAAATAAAGGTTATATAATCGGCCCTTTCAGTTCATCTCCTTTTTCTATGTATCGAATCAATTCCATTGGCGTAGCTACATGCAAATATTCAGGCAAAAAGCATCTGATTTTCGACATGTCTTCACCCCATTCTAATAGCCTAGCAAGCGTCAACGAATGCATTCCTTTAGAGCCTTTTTCACTGTACTACGTTTCGGTAGACAACGCTATCCATCTAATTAAGATAGCAGGTTATGGTGCTTGGCTAGCCAAAGCAGACATCACTGATGCTTTCAAGATTATGCCCATTCACCCTTCCTGTTGGCCTCTTTTCGGTGTTAAATGGGAATCTCTGCTTTACTTCGCAGTGAGACTCACTTTCGGGTGTAGAAGTAGTCCACATATTTTTAATTGCTTATCTGAGGCCTTGTGTTGGATCCTGTTGAACGTTTGCAAGCTCCCTTTCGTGCTACATTTACTTGATGATTTTTTACTAATAGATTTTTCCTCACCGCAAAGCTCCGTACTTGACTCGCTAAAATACTTTTTCAGTGATTTAGGCATGCCCCTGTCAATCGAGAAAACCTTGGGTCCTTCTACTTCCCTCAAATTTCTCGGTATCGTTCTCAATTCCGTTCAGATGCAAGCCTCTCTTCCTAATGAAAAACTTCTCAGAATTAGGTCGTTCCTGGAATCTTTTCACAGTTTCTAAACGTGACATGCTCCCTCTACTCTGGCATCTCAATTTCGCTATGAGATTTATTCCTCAAGGTCGCTCCTTCATTTCTCGTCTGCTTACACTGGCCCATTCAGTCGATAGCCTGAATGACTCGATCCACTTAGACGACGGGTGCCGATCAGACCTCAAGTTTTGATCGCACCTGCTTAACAATTTGAACGGCATCTCTTTTTTTTCATAACGTTGATTCTGAATTATCCGTTGTACTCAAGCTATTTACCGATGCAGCCCCCTCTAAAGGTTTTTTTTTTTTTTTTTTTTAAGGACGGTGGTTCACAGAGAAATGGCCGGACAAATTTTATTTCTTGATTGCGAATTCTTCCTTAACCGCTCTTCATGAACTATACCCCATCGTCGTAGCTAGCGTTCTCTGGGGTACTGCTTGTTCACGTAAATGCATTGAGATGTTGTTATGTGTGTGGCGGATGAACCCAGGCGCAGACAGTATGCAATCACAGAACGTTTATTGTAGACAGAAAACAGGGAAAACAAAACCCACGAGGGGGCAAAACAGGACTGGAACAGGAATGACTAAACTAGACTAAGACTTGACAAACTAGTCAAGTCAAGTCAAGTCAAATATATTTATATAGCGCTTTTCACAATACAGATTGTATCAAAGCTGCTTCACAGTATCAATCAAAACAACTTAACAATGTTTGTTTATTACTGGAAAAAAGACATCCAAGTTTGGTAGAGCTGATCAATGGTATGATTGGTTAATTAATTTGAATATCCCAACTAGACTATAAACTAACAACAGAAACAGGAACAGTAATACACTAGACAAAACTCTCACAAGGTACTCACAGGTAAGTTAGCAATGACTCACACAACGTATGACAAAGTCAAACAATGAACCGACACAGGACAGCAAACACAAGGGGATTATAAAGGGAACACTAATGACAAGGACAGGTGAAACTGACTAGACAATAATGACAAGACGAGGGTAACAAGGGGGCGGAGTAACATGACGAGACAACACAAGCACATGGCCCAAATAACAGACCATGCGCTTGTACAGAAAACATGGGTCTGTCATGATTCTGCCACAAGACCTGAGAAATAAAAAGACATGATGGCATAATCATGACAGAACCCCCACCTTAAGGAGCGGCTTCCAGACGCTCCTCAAAGGGAAACTAAACACAAGACAAGACAGACCGTGACATAGATGAAAACCAACAAAACATGGAAAACACTAATAAAGGCAAACAAGAAAAAACTATGACAGGGTTGGGATGAAACATCAAAAACAACATACAAGGCAAAGGAGGTGGAGGAAACACAGAGTTCATGGGGGGAGGTCCAGGGTGGATGGGAGGACTGGGGGTCTTGGGTCCACGGGATGAGGGCTGAGGACGAGGACTCTGGGCAGGCTTAGACGGAGACACACGAGGAGAGTTCTTGGGGGAAACAGTCCGGGGCTTAGTGGAGACAGGGAAAACAGTCCGAGAACTAGTGGTGACAGGGACAAACGGGGAAACAGTCCGGGGACTAGTGGAAACAGGGACAAACGGGGAAACAGTCCGGGGGCTGGTGGAGACAGGGACGAACGGGGAAACAGTCCGGGAATTAGTGGAGACAGGGGCGACCGGGAAAACAGACTGGGATACTGCTTCAGTGGTAGCAGCAACAGATTCAGACACGGAGGACACAGAGGATGAGGAAACGGGACTCCTGACGGGGGACATAGCAGGCGAAGGGGCAGGACTGGGTGCAGCGCTCTCAGTGGCAGACTTGGGTGCAACGCTCAGAGGGACAGGATCGGGGGCAGTGCTCACAGGGACAGGATCAGGTGCAGCGCTCACCGTGGTAGGCTAGGGAATAGAGCTCACAGACACAGTGGGCTCGGGACAAGACATGATGGGCACATCGAGGATCTTGACAAGCTTGGCAAGGTAATCTGCTAGAGTCTCGGCAGCAACAATGATAGGCAACCTCTTACGAGCAGACACCGCTTGCAGGACCGCTTCTGCAGCTTGATCAGCCGCAGCTCTCACAGAGGCAGATTCGGTAACCGGGCAACCAGCTGCTGATTCAGGAACAGCGCTTGCAGTAGCAGATTCAGGACAAGCGTTCACAGATGCCGCCTCAGGAACAGCGGTCACAGCTGCAGATTCAGGAACAGCGCTTAATGCAGCAGACCTGCATTCTGAGCTCTCAGTTGCAGCAGCGGGCTCTGGGACAGCGCTTGCAGTAGCGGGCTCTGGAACAGCCCTTGCAGTAGCGGGCTCTGGAACAGCGCTTGCAGTAGCGGGCTCTGGAACAGCCCTTGACGAAGGATGGGAGGCTCCCATCTTCCTCCTCTTTCTCCTAGGTCGGGAAGCAATGGTCACAGCAGGACTCGTGATCGGCTGGACGGGCTCAGCGGAAGACAAAACAGGAACTGGGAAGACCACTTCTGGTAGGGTGAGCTCAGATGACGATGACTCCGAGGGGGAATCCCAAGAAACCCGTCTCCCTCGTTTACCACGGAGGTCAGCGGGTGTGGAAGACGCCTCTGGAGTCGTGGGGGAACCAGCCTGGTCCCCAAGCGTCGCGACGCCTATCATTCGACCCTCGGGAATGATAGGTAGGCGGGCAGAAGGTGAAGACGGTATAGTGGGAGCCTGCGAATCCTTCCTCGACAAGCAGGCCACCATATCCGGGAACGGGCGGCGAACCAGACTCTCCTGTTCAGCCAGGGGAGGCAGAACATTTAGGCCCGCAATGAGGTAGCGATTAACTAGAACCTCAGGCAAGAGGAACCGCCTCTCATCCGCGACCCGGGCGTACTGTCTCAAGGTCCGCTGCCCCTGGGAAGGAAATGGGAGCTTTCCATTCCTGGAATCGGAAATCGCCTCCTGCCACCAATGTGCAAGATCGTCAGTCATACTGTCTGCTGGGTTCTGTTGTGGTCGGTTCATTCTGTTATGTGGGTGGCGGATGAACCCAGGCGCAGACAGTATGCAATCACAGAACGTTTATTGTAGACAGAAAACAGGGAAAACAAAACCCACGAGGGGGCAAAACAGGACTGGAACAGGAATGACTAAACTAGACTAAGACTTGACAAACTAGACTATAAACTAACAACAGAAACAGGAACAGTAATACACTAGACAAAACTCTCACAAGGTACTCACAGGTAAGTTAGCAATGACTCACACAACGTATGACAAAGTCAAACAATGAACCGACACAGGACAGCAAACACAAGGGGATTATAAATGGAACACTAATGACAAGGACAGGTGAAACTGACTAGACAATAATGACAAGACGAGGGTAACAAGGGGGCGGAGTAACATGACGAGACAACACAAGCACATGGAACATACAGAAAACATGGGTCTGTCATGATTCTGCCACAAGACCTGAGAAATAAAAATACATGATGGCAGAATCATGACAGATGTACTGTGACAACCAAGCTACAGTTGACATTATAAATAAAGGGCATTCAAAATGCCCGGTTATTATGTCTCTACTCCGATGTTTAACTTGGCAATCCGTTACACACAATTTCATCCTTAAAGCCATACATATCCCAGGGCATTCTGATGTAATTTGCATTTTGCAGTGTTATTGGTGGTTATTACAAGACTTTTGAACTTTTGTGACTTAAAAAAAAAAATGATGTTGCAAATCAAGGTCAATGAAGTTAACATATATGGTTCCTTGCCGGCCTACAGTATTCCCCCCCCCCCCCCCAAAAAAAAAGTGTATATATTACAAATATAAGACACATATATAAATAAATACATAAAATATTTATAAACTTTTTTTTATGTCAAAGTCACTTAGGCAAATACTTTTAGACAAACAAGAACATTTTTTTTCCCCAAAAAGTGTATATATACAAAATATAAGACATGCATAAATTAAAAATAAAAATGTATTAAAACATACATAAACTTAATAGAATACTATAGAATAACTAATAGAATAGAATATATAACTTTTTTTTTCACTTGCCACAATATCAGTCCAGTCACTTAGGCAACTGCTTCATGGTACTTGACAAAGCAGTTGCGATCAGCATTGAGGCACAGGTGAACCTTACAGACCCTGCAGACCACGCTTGACCTCAGTATGTTCCCCTTCCTGCTGCAGTACTTGAAGGTCTGGTGGTTGGTGTTGACAGGGGCATGGAACAGGGACATGTCAAACCGCTCAGAAGCATCTGGGGTGTGGCTGCGGTGTTCCCAGACAGGCTTGGGGACATCAGCAGAGGTGCTGGGGGCGCATGAAAATTATGAGTTCCTTCGGGGGCGAGACATGACTGGCCTCTGACTGCTGCAACTCCTGAACACCTAGATCTGGAAGTTCTTTAGTGACAGGCCATCCACACATCCACACAGGGCAGCTTACCTGCTCCTTCCTCTTGGTGTCACTGCAGTACAGGTAGACTGAGGATATGGCCTCCATCCCCATGTCTATTGACAGCAGAGTGACCACCCTGTTGTCCTTCCACCTGTGTCCTTCCACCTGAGGGCCAGGATCCCATCATCACTGGTGACGTAGTCATGCATACCACGAGGGACAGCCTTTTTCTCCATATCCTTGATGGACTTCAATGGAGGCTTGCCTATTCAGTTGTCCCTGGCTGTCCCCGTGTACCTGCAGTCCTTGTCTTTGAGGTACTGCACTATCTCCAGGCTGGTGAAGAAGTTGTCCGCAAAGATGGCTGTGGTGGTGGAGTGGGACATGGCTCAATTACAAGAACTGGCTGGTGACACCCATGGCTTGTTGTTCAGACATCATGGGGACACCGTGGGCCTCCAGCATAGTTTTGCCTGGTATAGCACCAGGACATGAATAAAGCCATCCTCAGAAGCCCTGGCAAACAACTTAAATCCCTATTTGTCCGGCTTGTTCTTGATGTATTGCCTCAGGTTTCCAGCTGTATTGCCTTTGTAGGCAACCATAACCTCATCCACAGACTGCTTGGGGGCCTGTGGCTCAAACCTGAAGGCAGTAACCAGGAGGCTGTACAGTAACTGACAGAATCTGTCAATGGTGCCAGGGATCTGGGTGTTGTCATTAAAGTGGACAAGCTTTCTCATCAGCCTGAACCTCTTAGATGACATGAGGTTTGCAACTTGATGGACCCTGGTCTCCATTGCCCAGTAGTCATCAATGGAGGGCAGCTCAGAAATCCCCATGTACATGTAGAGCAGAATAGCCACAAAGATCGTCATCTCATCTTCAGTGGTGGTGAAGGTGGTGTTAAATTCCTTCTGGGTTGCATACAAGTTGATATGATATGTTATATGCTTGATGACATGGGGGAACTATAGGGAGTCTCAATGAAGTCAGGGGGAAAGTGCTGGAACTCAGGCAGGGATTGGTTGTCCAGGTCAATCTTCTTCCAGGTGGTTAGCCTGGCTGCTGGCTTCCCCTTCTTGGTGGGCCCCTTGGGCTTATGGTGCTGGCTAGTCTTTGTCCTTGCTCTCATCATTGTCGTCATCGTCCGAATCCTCAAGCTCCTCCACTGCAGGCCGTACTCTTGCTCTTGGCAGAGGGGCCCATGTCACTCGGGCATGGAGTGTTCAGGTTGTGGGTAAGTGGGAGGAAGCCTCGGTCTGCCATGTCATCGTCTTCCTCATCAGAGCCCTCATCGTCACTTTTATTAGTAATAAGGCTCACAGTAAAAATAAACACCAACATATGCCATAATAATATAAACTGGGTTAATAGTAATAATAATAATAATAATAATAATTAATAATAATTAATAATAATACCTGTTATAAGTTAAACATATTTCATGACAGCAACATGACAGAAGATGAACTCGAAACTGCACGCCCACACTACAAGACAGAGTGCACAAGAACGAGCATAAGCTCATCCTGTGCGCTCACAACAGAGGACAAACACACGGAGCATGAATGTCCGAATCCCGACACAGAACCGAAACCAAACTAGACAGATGTGCCGGGATCTAAACACCACGCCCCGCACATGTAACAAGGCATACAGACAAGAGAGCGCACGGCTCGAGAACGCTCAAAGCCCCGCGCCTACTCAAAGACATTGACAAAACAGGAGTGTCAGAAAACCAAGAAATAAACTAGACAGAAGTGACAGAACCCTGACACTATTGTCCTACATTATAATGCATTAAGTGAAAAATAGCACTATACGTACTGGTGGTACCACTTATTTTAGCAGTAATGAGGCTCACAGTAAAAATAAACACCAATATATCCCCTTCAGACCTGAATTATGTTTTAAGTTTCTGAAAAATATAAAAGTACATTTTCCCAGCTCATGAGGCTTCTATAAATGAGACCAAATAAAAAAAAATAAAAAAATGTTTGGCTTTAATATTAATTTTTTTTGTCCATTTCAATGGACATCAGGTCAAAACAGGTGTACTTCACAAAAATGTACCAACATAAAATTAAATAATAAACATAAAAATTGTTAGTATATACTTAAAGCTTTTTCTCAAGGTCAAAAACTTTTCAACAGTTTACCATTTCAACTTTAATTTTGAGGTTTTTTGTTTTACAGATTGCACATTGTTTGTAACAAACTAAATATCTTAGAATCAATCAATATGGTCATGTTAGGGTCATTTTCTTTGCACATCTTTCTTTTTTTAGATCAAAAACATTACAATATTGAACATTACAATATTTCAACTTTTATTGTAAGGTTTTTGCTTTATAGATCACACATTTGTTTATTCATAACAAAATAAACCTAGGAATCAATCAATGCATTCATGTTAGAGTAATTTCCTGTGTGTGTCTTTGAAACAATTTCTCTGTTAACGATTTTCTTGTATTGTTACAGTACATTACTGGCAGCACGGTTGCCAGCAAGTTACTGTATTTTGATTTCCAGTAACTGTACTGTAATTCACTTTACAGTACACAAGATCAGTACTGTAAACTACCAAATAGTAGCCTACTTTACTGTATTTTTACTGTATTTCGTCATTTGTTCTGCTTTTGCTGTAATTAATTATATGGTATTGTACTGTAGTATCTATATTGATACATTACTGCTAAATATTATTAGAATTTTCTAAATAATTACTAATAATGATAATATTATATCATAATAATATAATATGTAGTTATAAGGAATATATAGGCTATAGTAGGAAAAAATATTATAGAAGTCAATGGCTACTGTCAACTGTCTAGTTATCGACATTCTTTAAAATATCTTCATTTGTCTTCAGCAGAATAAAGAAACTCATACAGATTAAGAACAACATGAGGATGAGTAAGTAATGACAAATATAATTTTTGGGTGTACTATACCGATAAAGGGATAGTTCACCCAAAAATTAAAATTAGCCCATGATTTACTCACCCTCAAGCCACCCTAGGTGTGTATGACATCGTTCTTCTTTCAGACGAACACAATCGGAGTTATATTAAAAAATGTCCTGGCTTCCAAGCTTTATAATGGCAGTGAATGGTTGTTTCTGTTTTGAAAGCCCATAAAAGTGCATCCATCCATGATAAAAGTGCTCCATGCGGCTCTGGGGGGTAAATAAAGGCCTTCTGAAGCGAAGCGATGCGTTTGTGTAAGAAAAATATTAATATTCAAGTTTACGCTTTAGATTTAGGTCAAATCCGTATGTTCGTTTGGCCAGAAGCTAGTCATTTTACTTTATACAGTTTTAAATATTGATATTTTTCTTACATCTCCATCTTCCTCATCACCTCACATAAAGTCAACATCTGAGATATTTCCATCAGCTATATGCTCAAGCACTTCAAGAACTATATATTCTGCATATGAAAAAGTTTCAAAAATGTATCGGTACTGTGATGTAGATTTTTTATATAAGAAATTTCAATCAGCATTACTGGACTTCAGTTACTGGAATGTGATTTCAGTAACAGGCTTTTGAACCCACTGTCCATTCTAATGGACAGACACATTTGAAAAAATCCTGATTTAAAATGTGCAATTCTACAATAGATTTTTAACGTTAATTAATAAGTTCAATCTTTCTTTTATACATACAAACTATGAAATACTGGCAAACATATCAAAAAATGTAAATAAAACCATAGGAAATGTTGCTTGCTTCTGTGTTTGGAGAGAAGTGCTGACATGCTTCTCTTCAATGTAGTGTTTTTTTTATATAATTACTACATGCAGAGCTTTACTGCCATTTGATTGGATGACAAGCGTCCAATCTAATGGACTGCAGGCTTTAAACTAGGTGAAATGCTCCAGAAGTAAAAAAAAAGGGGGTTGACATGTGATGTCCATTGTAATGGACGCAGGGTCTGAATGAGATATTCCATTTAAGTATAATACAAACTGGTATAAGGTCATAAAACTGACCAAAATTACACATATTTCACTATTTATGGCTTGATCATTTCAATAAATGGTTTAAGTTTCCCACTGGATCACTGTATAATGTTATACAAACCTGTGGCAACATTCAATGTACTATTACATACTATTGTCCTATGTTATAATGCATTATTTGTAAAAAACCAACAAAAAAAAAAAAACCTTGAGTCTGTTTTACTATGCATCTGGCGTATGTCTAAAAATGGACACACTGTCACTTGCACTAGTATCCAAAAAACTTCTAAACCCATTTAAGGGTAAAAATTTAATTGATGTTCAACAAATAAAAAACAGATATAATACAGATGAACAAATGATAAAGCTCGGGTTGCTGATTATTCAATCCCTTAGTTCAAAAGCACTTATTGTTAATGATATGATTACAGATTATAACCTAGATGTGCTGTGTTTGACAGAAACCTGGCTAAAACCAGACGATTACATTACTTTAAATGAGTCCACCCCCCAAGATTACTGTTATAAACATGAGCCCCGTCTGAAAGGCAAAGGGGGAGGTGTTGATGTAATTTATAGTAACATCTTCAGAATTACTGAGAAGTCTTGTTTTAAATATAATTCTTTTGAAGTGTTGGTGCTTAATGTAACACTATCTAGAGTAAATGATAAATCACGTTTGAGATTTGTGCTGGCTACTGTATACAGGTCTATCAGAGTTAGTACTGGCTGCAGATAAAGTCCTAATTGTTGGTGATTTTAATATACATGTAGATAACGAAAAAGATGCATTGGGATTGCCATTTAAAGACATTCTGAATTCTATTGGAGTTAGACAACACGTGTCAGGACCTACTCATTGTCGTAATCATACTCTGGATCTAATATTATCACATGGAATCAATGTTGATGCCGTTGAAATTCTACAGCAGAGTGATAGCATCGCAGATCATTATCTAGTCTTGTGTATACTTCATTTAGCCAAGGCTGCAAAGTCGACTCCGTGTTACAAATATGTTACACCTATCACTTCTGCCACTAAAGATTGCTTTATTAATAATATTCCTGATCAATTTCATCTCCTCAGCATCCCAGATAGCTTAGAAGAACTCGATATTGCAACAGAAACTTTTGACTCTCTCTTTTCCAGCACTTTAGACACAGTTGCTCCTTTGCGCTTAAAGAAGATTAAAGAAAATAGTCCAACACCATGGTACAACGAGCACACTCAGGCCCCTAAGAGAGCAGCCAGAAAAATGGAGCGCTACTGGAAGAAAACAAAAGTTTTTTTCGCATTTCATGGAAAGAGAGCATGATTGCGTACGGAGAGGCCTTAAAAGCTCCTAGATCTGCTTATTTTTCAACCCTATTAGAAAAAAATAAACAAAACCCTAGGTATTTATTTGAAACAGTGGCTAAATTAACGAAATAAAGCTTCAACCCAAGACGTTTCTGCAGCACAGCAGTAATGACTTTATGAACTTCTTTACTTACAAGATTGATAATATCAGGGAGAAAATTATAACATGCAACCGTCTACTACAGTATCGCATCAGACAGTGCATTGTAGTCTCCCAGAGGAACAATTTTATTTATTCATTGCTATAGGAGAGGAAAAATTTTCTAAACTCATTAAATCATCTAAATCGACAACATGTCAGACCCAATACCGACTAAGCTATTGAAAGAGATGCTTCCAGAGGTCATAGATCCTCTTCTTAATGTCATTAATTCATCTTTGTCATTAGGATACGTACCAAAAAACTTTTAAGCTGGCTATGATTAAACTGCTTGTTAAAAAAAGCAGCTTGATCCTAAAGAATTAGTTAATAACAGACCGATCTCGAATCTACATTTTCTGTCAAAGATACTAGAAAAGGCAGTATCCTCACAACTATGTCCCTTTCTAGAAAGAAATGGTATCTGCGAGGATTTTCAGTCAGGATTTAGACCATACCATAGTACTGAGACAGCTCTCATCAGAGTCACAAATGATTTGCTCTTATCACCCGATAGTGGTTGTATCTCTCTATTAGTGGTACTCGATCTTAGTGCCGCATTTGATACTATTGACCACAACATTCTTTTAAATAGACTCAAAAATTATGCTGGGATTAGTGGAATTGCATTAGCATGGTTTAAATGATACTTATCTGACCGTTATCAGTTTGTAGGTGTAAATGAAGAGATGTCTTATCGATCAAAAGTTCAGTATGGCGTGCCACAAGGCTCAGTACTAGGACCGCTGCTGTTCACTCTGTAAATGCTAACCTTAGGAGATATTATTAGGAAGCATGGCATTAGTTTTCACTGTTATGCTGACGAAACTTACCAATTCACAAAATTAATGGAAAGCATAGCTGATATAAAAAACTGGATGACTAATAATTTCCTACTACTTAATTCTGAAAAAAACTGATATTCTAATTATTGGACAAAAAACTTCCTCACGTGATAACCTAGAATACTGTCTAAAACTTGATGGCTGCTCTGTCAAGTCTTCGTCGTCAGTTAGGAACTTGGGTGTGCTCTTTGATACCAATATTTCATTTGAAAGTCACATGTCTAGTATCTGTAAAACCGCATTTTTTCCATTTTAAAAATATATATAAATTACATCATATGCTCTCAATGACAAATGCAGAACAATTAGTTCATGCGTTCATGACATCAAGGCTAGGTTATTGTAATGCTCTTATGGGTGGTTGCCCTGCACGCTTAATAAACAAACTACAGCTGGTCCAAAACGCAGCAGCTCGACTTACCAGAACCAGGAAGTATGACCATATTAGCCCGGTTCTGTCAACACTGCATTGGCTCCCTATTAAACATTGTATACATTTTAAAATATTGCTGATTTCTTACAAAGCACTAAATGGTTTAGCTCCCCAGTACTTGAGTGAGCTCTTAACGTATTATAGTCCTTCACGTCTATTGCGATCTCAAAATTAGTTAAGCATAAGCATATGCTTGTTAAGCAACAGCAACTGCATGTTAAGCAGTTAAGCATATGGAAGTATACATATACAGTTTAGAGGTCATATTAGAAAAAAATGTCACTGCATAATGCTGCAACTGATAAAAAAATTGCAAAATCAAATAGAAAAAAAAATCACTGCATAATGCTGCAACTGATCAAAAATTGCAAAATCAATTATATAAAAAATTAAATATTCCAGAGAGCGATATATGTTAACATGCATACAACTCAACATAATATTCTCTATAGACTCCCTAAAGGCTTTTAGTGCAGTTACTTGTAGGTCACTTTTATATACTTGTCTGAATATAGCTACTTGTCTGACTGTAGAGAATGCTCTTAAGGGGATAGTTCACCCAGTAATAAAAAAAAAACCTGTCATTATTTACTCGCATGTTTTTCCTAAAACCACATATTTCATGGAAGACAAAAGGAGATTTTAGTCAAATGATAGCCTCAATCATCATTCCCTTTTTATTATATTATATGGAAAAAGATGAAAAAAAGTGAAAAGTGACTGAGGCTGATTGACCCCTTTGAGTTTCATGAATAAAGTTGTGCAGTTTGGAAACAACATGAGAGTAAGTAAATAAAATCAGGATTTCGGGGTAAGCTGTGCTTCGAGACTAAGTAAAGTAATGCGTTGTATCCTACACACAAAAAGTGCACAAAGGTTTCCATTTAGTTATTTCTTTGTAAACTGTAAAAAACATTTAAGGGAAACTTCAACTGATTCAATAGTTCAGTTTTCAAATAAAAACTACATGGCATACTTAAAATGACAAATTACTTCTCCCAAATTCATTTAGCCTAAAGGCACTCTAAATATGTTATACAAGGTCATACACTCCAGTTAGCTGAAGGATAATGTGGAGGAATAGCTCCCATACTATCCATAATGTAGGGAATTAACAAAAATAAAAAAAATAAAAAATAACGACTTTATTTCAACTATTCATTTCCTTCTCTGTGGGCCTCGAGTCAGTTCACTAGTGTAATAGCGTAAGCTTCTGTTGTTATACGTCACACGCATCACACACATGACCAGCGTCGGCCAATAGTGAGCCTACGTTTGACGTAGCTCTACGCAATCACACTACGTTAACTGACTAGAGGGCCACAGAGAAGGAAATGAATAGTTGAAATAAAGTCGTTATTTTTGTTTGTTTTTGCGCACAAAAAGTATTCTCGTCGCTTGATAAACTTAAGATTGAGCCACTGTAGTCACTTGGACTATTTTAACGATGTCTTAAATAATTTTTCGGGGCTGGCAAGTGTCAATCCCTTAGACGCCTATGGAGGAGTGATCCAGCTCTCAGATTTAATCATAAATATCTTAATTCGTGTTCCGAAGATGAACGAAGGTCTTACGGGGTTGGAACAACATGAGGGTGAGTAAATACTGACAGAATTTTCATTTTTGGGTGAACTATCCCTTTAAGGTAAAACAGACCTGCTGCTCTCATTTGTTGTTAGGAACATGTATCTTCATCAGGGGGTTAGTCGTCAACCAGCAGAGAAACATGGAAATGTGCAGAATCTGGATTTAAACTTCCTTTCATTGAAATTTGTCTAATTTAGCCCCCAGATTAGCTACATTGATTTTTCAGCTGTTTTCTTATTCATTGGATTTTCTTTCCCTAGTTACAATTGTGGGATTGAAATTCAAGATAACCTTGTTGTTAGAAGGTCCAATTAGCAAGGCAGACACTAACTAAATTCAGCATTTGGCTTGATGTGAAATTGTTTACACTGGAGACTACCAGGTAATGAAAGGAATGCCTGAACAACACGGCAATGCTAATTCAACCAAGCAGCGTAATAAATTTCTTATTAATCCTTAAATATAATTAGTTAAAAAAATTGACTATTTAGCTGCTTAAACTGTCCCTAAGGGGAAGACAGGGGTTTCTAGTCAAGGTTGGGAATGTTAGAGATGAGATGAGTTTCCCTCCAGTCAGTGGTGCTAATTCGCTAGCCTGAAGCCCTGTGATCGTTTCCAAGGCGACGACAGGCAGCATATAGAGAACCTGCCAAATGGAAAATGTCAATTACAGCAAATATATAGATATGGTGCAGTGCGTGTGCAGCAGGGCAGACTGAGAGAGGGGGATATGAGGGAGGGGAGGGTAAAGCGGGAGCTATAGGGTGAGACAAAGGGACTGAATTATGCCGGCCTGGCTGACAGAGGGAATGTCTGTCATACTTCATTGTATTACAGTCTCTTCAGTAGAGAAGTGACGATCCAGGTAGGATGATTTTTCCCCTTTAAAAACCATCATCGTTCACCATCAGAAACATTCGTCCAGCTCAGCCTGTAAGATGATTTAGCCACAGAGATAAGGTCAGTCAGATGAGGAAAGCAAGACCAGGGACGATATTGGAAGACAGGTGAATAAAAGGAAGAAAATAAAGGGAAGGTTTTGATGGGAATTGAAGGGGAAGAAAGTTAAGAGGAGGATATAAGAGGGTATTCTAGTACAATCATAGTCATATAGCTGTCTTTCATATGGACTGGACCAAGGAAAAGTATTTATGGTTTTTGAAAAGATTAGTAAGAAGATTAGTAACTGAACAAGCATCATGATGTCTTTTATACATTTCTGAAAACTTCTGTAAATTCTGCAAATTAATTTTGATAAATATACAAACAAATAAAACAATAAGAGAACAGAAATAAAAAGAAAAAGCACAAAAGAGGCTTTTTTAAAGGAAAGCTAAACAAAAGGTGTAAGAATGTTCAAAACATTAAAAAAGAGAGGCAGTTGAGGACTTAAAAATTAAATATTAAAGGAGAAGAAAGATTAGAGCAGTGTCAGCAACCAGAAGAATACAGCACAAAGGTAACTTCCATATAGGTTATTTATTTGTAGGTAAGTGCAGAAAACAAATGATGCAAGCAGGTGAGTGACTGAGTTCATTAAATAGCAGCAAACACGTAGCTATTAATAACAGTTCTTATCGTTGTTGGTGCAGACTGGTGCAAACTGGAGGGCTGGATACTGATGGCTGACTGAGTGCAAGTGGGAACCAGGAGGGATGCTGGGAAATGTAGTTCTGTGGTGACTGGGCTGGTGACTGAGGATTGTGATTGGAGATTGTGACAGTACTCCCCCCTCCCGGAAGGTGCAACCTTGCGCCAAAATAAGTCCAACTAGGGAGGAAAAATCCAGGACAGGATGAGCAATGGTAGAATCCAGAGCAAAAGTGCTGGACGGAGTTGAAGACTCCCAAGGTGAAGCTGGCAGAACAATAGATCCTCACAGTGGAGCTGAAGACCTCCAAGGCAGAGCCGAAGACCACCACATTCGAGCAGATGTATCTAAACCCAGGCAGATCGGTTGGCTAGAGACCATTAGCTGGCTCAAAGTCTGGAAGGGCAGTTGGATTGAAATTGTCTGGAAGGGCAGCTAGCTTGAGAACGTCTGGATGGGCGACAGGCTTGAGAACATCTGGATGGGTGACAGGTTTGAGAACAGCTGGAGTGCCGGCTGTAAGTCAGGTGTCTGGAGTGCTGGCTGGCTTGCTGATTCCTGAAGGGCTGATTTCGACAGACCTAATGAAACAAAGACAAACTGATGGTTCAAGGGCGACCTTCAAGGCTGCGCCGAGGGAACCTTGATCGGCCTCTGTGGCGAGGAGACTTCGATCGGCCTCTGTGGCCGTGACGAGGGAACTTTGATCAACCTCTGTGGCCATGACGGAGTAGACAGGAGGTTCGGGGACAACCTCAATCGCTCCATTAGGGCAAACTGGATACTGAGGACGACCTTCTTTGTCGCATCAGGGCAAACAGGAAACTCGGGAACAAACTCCGTGGTCACATCAAGACAGACAGGAAAATCTGGGATGAACTTTTTAGTCACATCTTGGCACACAGGAAATTCGCAGGAAACTCGGGGACGACCTCTGTGGTCGCTTCAGGGCATAGAGGAAGTTCATTGATGAATACAGCCACTTCGATAAGAGTTGGTCAGCAGTGTTCGGCCCAAACACACATGATGGCCACTGCCGTAACTGGGAGAGCAATCAGCAGTAGAAGGCGAGGCAAACTCCTAATGAATCGCTGAGATTTGAGTAGACTCCTGGCTGAGTTCAGGGATCTCAGCAGGCTCCTGACTGAGTTCAGGGGAAGGGGCGGACTCTTGTCTGAACTCTGGAGCAGACTCTTGGTCAAGGGGGAATTCTCGTATAGACTCATGGACTAGAGCTGACTCTGTAGCGGGCTAAGGGGCTGGAGCCGACACTGGAGCGGGTTCAGGGGCTAGAGCAGGCACTGGAGTGGGCTCAGGGACTTCTCTCAGTGGAACGGACTTGGGAATTTCTCTCACTAGAACGGACTTCTGGAATTGCTTCCTCTACTGTATATGATGATCCACACCCATATAACATAATCAATATACACTGCCGTTCAAAAGTTTGGGATCACTTGGAAATGTCCTTGTTTTCCAAAGAAAAACAAAGTTTTATCCATTACAAAATGTTTTGCTAACATTCCCATTAGGTTAGGAAGTTCAAAACACTCTGAACGAATGGCCTGTCCATCACCGGGCTCACACACAGATACTAGAGTATAATTTAGCTATGCAGCATGTCTTTGAACTGTGGTGGAAATTAGTACCTGGAGGAAATCACTGAGAACCAGCAAACTCCTGGCTCAGCCGGGACTCGAACCGGGGACCTTCTTGCTGTGAGGTGATAGTCCAACCCACTGAGCCACTGTGCTGCTCTGTTTACATGTGTTGACACAGAGTAGGCTATACAAGTTTCTAAGTGCATTAAATATTTAAATTACAAAAATAACAGATAAGACTTTACTTTAAGATTCACATTTTACTGTAGTCTCATGGAAGTACACAGTCCAGAACATGGAATAATAAAGAGCAAAGATTACATTTTCTAAACCAAAAACACATCCTCACTACAAGGAAAAAAAAGAACACAAACTCAAACATACAACTAGCACACAAGTCAAATCTAACAAGAGATGTGGAAAACAACACATTAGAAAAAGAAAACACAACAAAATTCTGTTCTGTGTATATGAATTGTTTCATATGGAGTTTCAAACATTGTCATTTTACAGTGATGCTTCAGGCTGAAGAGAGACCTTAGAGTGTAACGGTTGTCTGATTGATTGATTGATTGATTGATGCCTTTATTCATCCCTACAGGGGAAATTCAGATGTCCAGCAGCATATAGTGTGTGTAGACTACCAACAAGCATTCTCACCGCAATACACTCATAAAAACACAGATGATAACAGTTAAACAGTAAAAAAAAAAAAAATCTACTATCATTAGTAGTAAATAATAATAATACACTTCACCCAGATCCATTATACAGTCTTATGGCGGCTGGAATAAATGACCTCCTATATCTCTCAGTCCTACAGCTCATGGAGAGGAATCGGTCACTGCGGCTGCTTTGCTGGGCAACCACAGTGTCATGCAGTGGGTGGCTCCTGTTCCTAAGGATAGATTTCATCATGCTCCTCATTCTTCCCTCCACCAAATCTCCTACAGAGTCCACCCTCCTCCCCAACACTGACACACACTTCCTAACAAATTTGTCAAGTCGGTTCCCCTCCCTGGCTGTCATACAGCTGCCCCAGCACACCACAGCAAAAAACACAGCACTGGCCACAACAGACTGATAAAAAAGGTACAGCATCTCATTACAGACTTTAAAGGATTTTAGCTTCCTGAGAAAAAAGAGTCTGCTCTGACCCTTTCTGTATGCTGCATTAACATGTACTGACCAGTCCAGTTTATGATCCAGGTGGACTCCCAGATATTTGTAAGTCTGGACCACCTCAATGCTCTCCCCCTCAATTACCACAGGCGGATGTTTTAACTTACTCCTCCCAAAGTCCACTATCATTTCCTTGGTTTTGGATGTGTTGAGGATGAGACCATTGCACCTGCTCCAGGTCACAAACTCCGAGATGACCCTCCTGTATTCCTCCTCGTCTCCTCCCCTCACACAAGCCGCCACCACAGTGTCATCAGAATATTTCTGTATATGGCATGATGATGTTCTGTATGAAAAGTCTGATGTATATAGGGTGAAGAGGAAAGGGGATAGCACAGTACCCTGGGGGGCCCCAATGCTCGTTTCCACAGTGTCTGACACCCTGTTCCCCAATCTGACATATTGTGGCCGCACCGTGAGGTAACTGATGATCCACTTGATGAGAGCAGGCTCCATTCTCAAGTTCTCGAGTTTCCCTCTCAGAATCTGAGGCTGGATGGTATTAAATGCACTCGTAAAATCAAAAAACATCAGCCTCACATACCCTCCTGTCCCATCAAGAAAGGAGAGGGCTCGATGAAGCAAATAGAGGACAGCATCCTCCACTCCCATATTCGCTCGATAGGCAAACTGCATGGGGTCAAGTGCCTGCTGTAGTTGTGGGCCCAGGAGCCGGAGTAGTAGCCTTTCGAGGGTCTTCATAATCACAGAAGTCAAGGCCACTGGTCTGTAATCCTTGACCCCGGAAGGTCTCCCCCCCTTAGGCACTGGCACAATGCAGGATGTTTTCCACTGCTTCGGCACCTGACTCATCTGGAGACTCCAATTAAAGAGTATGTGCAAAGGAGCCGCCAGCTCTGCTGCACAGTCCTTCAGCAGCCTCGGGGGTATTCCATCCGGTCCAGCTGACTTGCCAGGGCGCAATCTTCTGAGCTCCGCCCTCACGTCCTCCATGCTAAAATAATCACTATTAGGTACTTCAGCCAGGCCTGAGGCAGCAGCAGCGATGGAACAGCCGCTGAGTGAAGCAGGGTAGGAGGTAACAGTAGAGGTGGAACAGCCACTGGGTGTAACAGAGCAGAAGGCAGCAGCAGAGGTGGAACAGCCACTGAGTGGAGCAGGGCCGGAGGTAACAGCAAAGGTGGAACAGTCACTGAGTGGAACAGGGCAGGAGGCAGCAGTAGAGGTGGAACAGCCGCTGGGTGGAGCAAGGCAGGAGGCAGCAGCAAAGGTGGAACAGCCGCTGGATGGAGCAGGACCGGAGGCAGCAGCAGAGGTGGAACAGCCGCTGGATGGGGTAGGACAGGAGGCAGCAGCAGAGGTAGAACAGCCACTTGTAGGAGTAGGACAGGAGGTAGCAGCAAAGTTAGAACAGTCGCTGGGTGGAACAAGGTAGAAGGCAGCAGCAGAGGTGGAACAGTCGCTGGATGGAACAGCAGAGATGGAACAGCCGCAGGGTGGAGCTGGGTAGGAGGCAGCCGAAAATGTGGAACAGCCGCTGGGTGGAACAGGACAGGAGGCCGCAGCAGAGGTGGAACAGCCACTTGGAGGAGCAAGACAGGAGGCAACAGCAGAGGTGGACCAGTCGCTGGATGGAACAGCAGAGATGGAACAGCCGCAGGGTGGAACTGGGCAGGAGGCAGTCGCAAATGTGGAACAGCCGCTAGGTGGAACAGGGCAGGAGACAGCAGCAGAGGTGGAACAGTCACTGAATGGGACAGCAGAGGTGGAACAGCCGCTGGGTGGAGCAAGGCCCGGGGCTGCAGCCAAGGTAAAATAGTCGCTGGGTGAACGTGGTGGAGGAGCAAAGACAGGAGCAAACCTACTATAAAAGTGGTTAAACTCGTTAGCCAAAGAGACTTCTCCTTCAGTCACCCTTCCGTTCTCCTTATAGCCAGTAATCACTCTCATTCCCTTCCACACTTCTCTTGTGTTGTTGTGCTGCAGTTTTTTCTCCAGCTTTTCCTTGTAGTCTTTTTTAGCTTGCCTTATAGCCTTCTTTAAGTCATGTTGGGCATCTCTGATCCTTTCCCTGTCCGCAGCTTTGAAAGCCTCCCTCTTCTGATTCAGTCTCAGTTCATCCCAGGTGCTTTATACTGCTCGTAATCCAGGGCTTATTATTTGGGAAACATCGAAGTCCTCTGACCGGGGCCACCACATCCATGCAAAAGTTGACATAATCAGTCACACATTCAACTGCCCCATCAATATTGTTGTCTGACCTGTGAGTGTCCATAAGTGTATTCCAGTCAGTAGACTGAAAGCAGTCCCTCAGAGCTTCGCTGGTCTCCGGGGTCCACCTCCTATAGGATCTAATGGTTGCAGGCAGTCTCATTACACAAGGTCTATAGGACGACTTGAGATGAATCAAGTTGTGGTCTGACTTGCCGAGCGGTGGCAGCGTGCATACACTATAAGCATTTTCCACATTGATGTAGCAAAGGTCCAGAATGCTGCTGTTCCTCGTATAACAGTTGACATACTGTGTAAAACCGCTCACAAATGAGCTAATGTCAACATGATTGTAATCTCCCGAAATGGCAATCAGCGCATCTGAGTTGTGAAATTGGAGTTGTGAGTAATAGAAAGTCAATGAGAGAATTTAGTTCAAAATCAGATGAAATGCTGTTACTGAAGGGGAAGTTCAAAGTCCTGATTGATTAGTGTAAAGCATTAGGTTCAATCCCAGCTAACAAGGAACCCAGCAAACAGAACGTTCCCATATGGCTCCCATTTGTTTTTGTTTTTTTGGGGAACCAAATAAGAACGTTCTCTGTGTTTTTTTATTTTTATATATAACCTAAAGAGAACGTTCCCTGCAGATTATTATTTTATAACCTAAAGAGAACTTTCCCAGAACGTTCCCTGCAGGTTAGTTTTAGGTTTTATTCTATAACCTAAAGAGAACCTTCCCAGAATGTTCCCTGAAGGTTAGTTTTAGGTTTTATTTTTATAACCTAAAGAGAACGTTCCCATTACGTTCACTATCTTTCTTTAAAAGTTATGTAAATGTTAGGACAAAACGTTCTTTAAAATATTTAAAAAACATTCAGAAATAAAGTTTTCATAACATTTAAAAAATGATAGAATAGAACGTTCCCATAATGTTCACTAACGTTCTTTAAAAGTTATGTAAATGTTAGGACAAAACGTTCTTAAAACATTTAAAAAACTGGATATTTTGAATGTTAAAAAACATTCAGAAATAACAAACTCAGAACATTTCCAAAATTATAGAATGGAATGTTCCTCTAACGTTCACATAAACCAAGGGGAAAAAAAGTTCTGAAAAAAAAAAAACATTCAGAAATAACGTTTTCATCACTTAACCCTCTGGGGACCAAGGGGTTTTTGGGGCCCTTGGGATGTTCTGACATGCACTGACATTTGTGCTTTTTTCAGTTATTTATAAACATGTTAATGGCAAAGGTGTAAATTCACTCTATATAGCACAAACGGGGCTACCATAATATATGAGCAACATGTATGTACATGTTTGTATTTTTGAGAGAATATTATTTATGCATGGTTATTGAAAAAACTAAAAATAAAAGTTTCTGAAATAAGGCCACAAAACACATATTGATTATTTCTTCACAAGACTTTTGAAAATTGTATCACATAGTCTAGAATATTTGCTCCAAAACTATGTGAGAATCATCCTGACTACTCATTCAGATAAGTCAATAAAGTCTTTTAGAATGTGTATGACGTGTTTTGTTTGAGAAAGCTTTATGCGAGTAGGCGTGGATCTCTCATTAATATGTGTGGCATTTCACACCTGAGAAAGACAAAGACCCTCCCATAATGGCCCTATTAGGTGTGCTATCAGGCCATATCATTATGAGGAGCCTTGCACAAAGAATGAGATTTAAAAAAGAATGGCTTTTAGATTGTTTGGATTTATTTACAACACACACACACACACACACACACACACACACACACACTGCTTAGAATAAGTGAACACACTCATGCTAAAGTTGACTAAAAAGAGGAATAAAAAATCTTAAAATACAGGGTGCATACGTCTGGACACTTCTATCACACCCTTCACCATATAGACATGGTTTTATTTCAGTTCAAAGTTAGAGTTGGAAACATCTTGAAAAGAAAATTGTCTTTTTCCATAAATGTCTTAGTTTGATCATACATATTTCAAAGTTGAGGATTCATTATTTTGATATAGCTTGCATTGGAACAAACACTATAACATCTTAGTTGATTAGTTTATTGACAAAACATAGCCTACTATATATTTAACATATGAGCAGAAACTCCTAACAAAAGCTTATTTGATGTCTATTTTAGACTAGTCAACGAAATGTTGTCTTTTATTTCGTCTGTAACAGTGCGTATCTGTGTGTTCATTCACTCATTCATTCATTCATTCATTCACACACACACACACACACACACACACAGAAACATGATTCACATTTAAACGGTATGCTATTTTTCCGTTTACAGACACTAACGTTATTCTATATCGCGATTAGAACAAAGCACAAGCATAAAACACTTACACTTCTCAGCTGAATCTGCTGCTCCTCCTCGTGGTGAAAATAAAACTGCACTTGTTCTGAGGTAGGTAAATGTCCCAGGATTGTTCCTCATATAGCCGCGCAAGACGACAGTAGATTAATCTGACTAAAAAATATAGTGTGTTTTCAGAGTGTATGGGCGTTAACGCGTCTCAATGTGTTGCTTCGCATATTTGCGTCTGAATAGCGCGTGCTCTCCGTGGGCGTGTCACATTACCAGAATAATGAGCTGAGAGGAAGATAATTAGACCGGCTGACACGTCTCTCTTTTTATATAGATGACATAAACGGAGAATATTTATTTTAGTTTTAAATCGGATCATTTAAAAGTACAAAATCAAATGATTTAAAAGATATATTGCTTATGGCTGGGTGAATAGTATTTGCTGAGTTTTGTTGAAGATTAGAGACGTGCTCCAGAAAAAAAGTTCACGGTGACTGAGAGGCAGAACGCACACCCTGTTTATTTTCTTTATTTTACAAAAGCACAATATTTTATTTCGATTGTATGTGGGCACATAAAAAAGTAGACATTTAACAGATTATTTTCTCATATTTCTTAACTCTATATGAACAGAAATGATGGTAGTACTTTAAGTCTATTTTTCTGCTATGTGAAAAAAAACAAGCAAAACGCGCGGGCGCGTTTCTGGTCCCCAGAGGGTTAATGGGAATGTTAGCAAAACATTCTAAGAACATATTTTTGTTCTCTGGGAATGTTGTTCTAAGAACGTTTTCTCTCAATATTATGAGAACATCAGTCAAGTACAATTAACATCATAAAGATGTTCCAAGAACGTTGTTCTAAGAACATTTTCACTCAACATTACGAGAATGTATTTTAACTATGAAAACATTATAAGCCTGTTTGGTAACACTTTATAATAACTGCACACTATTTATCATTAGTTAAGCATTAGTAAACAGTTAGTTCAAAATTTATAAAGCATTAATATACATTACTAAGCAGTTTATAAACACAGCTATAAATGCTTTATTCTTTTTTATACAGAAGCGTCGACCTCGACGATAAACTGTCTCGCGACGTCGGGAGTGAGCAGAATAGGGGCGGTAGTAAAAAGTGACTTAAGAAGATCAAAAGCGCGCTGAGCAGGAACTGACCACACAAATCTAGACTTGACTGAGGTCAAGGCGGTGAGAGGAGCGGCCACCTGACTAAAGTTGCGTATAAAATGGCGATAAAAATTAGCGAAACCGAGAAATCGCTGAAGCGCGACACGAGAGTCGGGGACGGGCCAATCAATAACAGCCTGGACCTTAGTAGGGTCCATACTGATCCCCTCCGCAGAAATGACCGAGCCGAGAAACGTAACAGAGGGAGTGTGGAAGGAGCACTTCTCGGCTTTAACAAAGAGTCGATTCTCCAGTAATCGCTGGAGGACCCGACGAACGTGTTGGACATGCACTTCGAGAGAAGGTGAGAAAATCAAAATGTCGTCGATATAAACGAAGACAAAAATATTAAGCATATCCCGGAGGACATCGTTGACGAGGGCTTGAAACACGGCAGGAGCGTTGACCAGACAGAACGGTAAAACCCGGTATTCAAAGTGACCGAGGGGTGTGTTAAAGGCGGTTTTCCACTCGTCGCCCTCCTTGATGCGCACGAGATGGTAAGCGTTACGGAGGTCGAGATTCGTAAAAAACTTTGCTCCCTGCAGTAGTTCAAAAGCCGAAGACATCAGTGGCAAGGGATAACGATTCTTGACAGTGATGTCATTCAGCCCTCTATAGTCTATGCAGGGACGCAAAGAGCCGTCTTTCTTTTTAACAAAAAAAAAAAACGGCACCGGCTGGAGACGAAGAGGGCACAATGGTACCTGCATGAAGGGACTCGGAAAGGTAATTCTCAAGCGCTTCGCGTTCGGGAGCAGACAAAGAATAAAGTCTTCCCCGCGGGGGCATAGTACCCGGGAGAAGGTTGATGCAACAATCGTACGGTCGATGAGGAGGGAGTGAAGTGGCCCGAGAGCGGCTGAACACCTCCCGCAGGTCGTGATACTCCTCCTGTACTCCAGACAAATCACCCGGCCCCTCCTGAGAAACAGAGATAGAGGAAACAGGAGGAATGGCAGAGGTTAAACACTCAACATGACAAGACAATTTCCAAGACAAAACAGAATTGTTAGACCAATTGATTTGAGGATTATGTTGAACCAGCCAGGGATGTCCTAAAACCACAGGGCAATAAGGTGAACAAAAAATAAAAAAGGAAATAGTCTCTCTGTGGTTCCCCGAGACAGTAAGGGAGAGAGGGATGGTCTTCCTCTGAATCCTAGGAAGGGAGCTGCCATCTAGGGCAAAAAGAGGGGTGGAGTCTCTTAAGTCTATGAGGGGAATACCTTGCTCTTGAGCCCACGCCTCGTCGACGAAATTCCCCTCCGCCCCAGAGTCTATCAAGGCGGAGCAGGTGACAGAGGACCCAGACCAGTGGAGAGAAATAGGAAGAGTGGTACATGACCTCGATGGAGAGTCTCTGGAAGAGGCGCTCGCCAGTAGCCCTCCGTTCACTGGCGAGCCCTGGCTTTTACCGGGCACTTATTGACAAAGTGATTAGGCGAAGCACAGTACATGCAAAGGCGGTTGGTCCGCAGCAGAGCGTCTAACCTGGCGAAGCGAGGAGAGTAAGCGTGAAGCCTCCTCCCCATAAGCAGAGCGGTCGAAGACACGGATCATCTCGGCCTTAAACTGGGAAAATTTAAACACACAGTCCATCTCAGCCTCCCAATTGGCTGCTCCCCATTCACGAGCTCGTCCAGCAAGGAGAGATATGACGAAGGCGACCCTGGCTCAATCCGAAGCATAAGTCGAGGGCTGGAGAGAGAAGACAACCTCGCACTGAGTCAAGAAGGCGCGACATTGAGTGGGCTCACCCGAGAAGCATGGGGGGTTGTTGACCCGCGGTTCCGGTGTTTCGCGGAGATCTTGAGAAGCGGGTGCTTGGTTACGCAGATGATGGAGCTGTGTGGAGAGGCTTGAAACCTGGGAGGTTAAAGACTCGACGGCGTGTCTCACGGCAGCAAGCTCCTCTTCATGCCGGCCCAGCATAGCACCCTGGAGCTCGACAGCAGACTGAAAAGTGATTGCCGCTCGCTGGGTCCATTTTGGCCAGATTATTCTGTAATGTGGGGAGAAGGATGACCCAAGAGTGAGATGCAGCAATACAATCCTTTTATTAACAGAAAAGATACTGTCCAGAGGATGCGAACAGAAATCCTCAGTATAAATGTAAACAAAAGTTCTCCAACGGAGAAGGCTTGGCAGAATGAAATAAAGATCCTCCGTACAGACAGCAAAGCGATCTCGGTGACAGCAAACACCGATGCGGCGCCACACAGCCCAGGTACTCACAGGAGGTCAGATCACAGCAGATGGTGAAGGGCAGGTACTTGACGGGTACTCTGTAACAAGCACAGCTTAGTCGCAAATACAGAGAGGTAACATAATCTCCAGATACGCACAGGACAGGACAAGACAAGACAGGACAGGAACGAGAGGTTAGTTCTCTGTAGTCTGATACGCATTACACTTGAAATAATCTGGCAACGAGATGGGGAAAAAACAGGGCTACAAGAAGCAGAAATAATTAGAGAAAGAGAGAACAGGTGAGGAAAGGGTGACTAGATAACGAGTAGAGAGTGGAAACAGCTGGGGGTGATGAGAGAGAGGGGTGTGCGTAATGAATGAGAGAGATGTGGCAATCAGCGAGTGTGTATGTGTATGTGCGTGTCCAAAAGAGGGAGACAGAGTAACAGGAGAAAGAGAGCCAGAATCATGACAACAATAGTTAACTGAACACTAAATGCTTTATAACTATCTGAATTAACCATGAATTTCAGTAGAAATACATTAACACACTAAGTAACTATTACTATACACTCACCTAAAGGATTATTAGGAACACCTGTTCAATTTCTCATTAATGCAATTATCTAATCAACCAATCACATGGCAGTTGCTTCAATGCATTTAGGGGTGTGGTCCTGGTCAAGACAATCTCCTGAACTCCAAACTGAATGTCAGAATGGGAAAGAAAGGTGATTTAAGCAATTTTGAGCGTGGCATGGTTGTTGGTGCCAGACGGGCCGGTCTGAGTATTTCACAATCTGCTCAGTTACTGGGATTTTCACGCACAACCATTTCTAGGGTTTACAAAGAATGGTGTGAAAAGGGAAAAACATCCAGTATGCGGCAGTCCTGTGGGCGAAAATGCCTTGTTGATGCTAGAGGTCAGTGGAGAATGGGCCGACTGATTCAAGCTGATAGAAGAGCAACTTTGACTGAAATAACCACTCGTTACAACCGAGGTATGCAGCAAAGCATTTGTGAAGCCACAACACGCACAACCTTGAGGCGGATGGGCTACAACAGCAGAAGACCCCACCGGGTACCACTCATCTCCACTACAAATAGGAAAAAGAGGCTACAATTTGCAAGAGCTCACCAAAATTGGACAGTTGAAGACTGGAAAAATGTTGCCTGGTCTGATGAGTCTCGATTTCTGTTGAGACATTCAGATGGTAGAGTCAGAATTTGGTGTAAACAGAATGAGAACATGGATCCATCATGCCTTGTTACCACTGTGCAGGCTGGTGGTGGTGGTGTAATGGTGTGTGGGATGTTTGCTTGGCACACTTTAGGCCCTTTAGTGCCAATTGGGCATTGTTTAAATGCCACGGCCTACCTGAGCATTGTTTCTGACCATGTCCATCCCTTTATGGCCACCATGTACCCATCCTCTGATGGCTACTTCCAGCAGGATAATGCACCATGTCACAAAGCTCGAATCATTTCAAATTGGTTTCTTGAACATGACAATGAGTTCACTGTACTAAAATGGCCCCCACAGTCACCAGATCTCAACCCAATAGAGCATCTTTGGGATGTGGTGGAACGGGAGCTTCGTGCCCTGGATGTGCATCCCACAAATCTCCATCAACTGCAATATGCTATCCTATCAATATGGGCCAACATTTCTAAAGAATGCTTTCAGCACCTTGTTGAATCAATGCCACGTAGAATTAAGGCAGTTCTGAAGGCGAAAGGGGGTCAAACACAGTATTAGTATGGTTTGTAAATAATACAATACTTAATTTAGAAATGATAACTTGATCATTAATAAAGTATGAAAATACAATTATTAAAACATTATAGATATGCTTTTAAAACAAGAATAAAGCATTTACAGCTGTATTTATAAACTGCTTGTTAATGTCAATTAATGCTTTGTATGATTTAACTGAAAATTAATTAACTGTTAGCTTATGCTTAAATAATGATTAATAGCATACAGTTATTATAAAGTGTTACCGACTGTTCTAGAAACACTATTTTATGAACATTTTTCACTAACATTTTTTCAACTTTTACATAACGTTATGGGAACATTCCCTGTTAGCTGGGTAGAGCGTGTGGCAAAATCAGGAATTGTTTAAGTGACATTAATCTGCTGGCAGAATTCATACTCAGGGAACTCATATTTATTTTGCACAAAGTTTTTTGTAACTAAATCACGAACACATAACTTTAATCTAAACAAACACATACACACAAGGCACGTATACATAGAAAATGGAAAAGTGAAAGTGGATTAAACCGGAAACAGGAACAGGAAATGAAGCTATGGAGTCATAAAAGAGTCATTTAACCCTTGTTAACAAAGGGGTTCACACTTTAGTATATCGTTCGATACTTGCATTTGCCTTAGCTGTTGAAGAGCGTCCGGATATACAGTCTCAGGAGAAAGTCTTGATGGTTCGGTCTGATGGTGCTGAAGTTGCAATTGATTTCTTCCGCGTTGAATGAAAAAACGATTATGAACTTGCAGTATTAGTTTGAGTTATGGGCGAGGAAGGTACAGTACATATGGCCTGATGTGTCTCACGCGAACAGAAGAAGTAAAAGCGCGAGGAGAAAACTTGTGTTGGCTTTAAAGTTCCACAGGGGTCACACCTTTTGAGTTTTGGCTTGACCAATGAGAAAGATGCAATTCTCAAGTGGGAAAGTTCCTTTGTTTGGAAGCTGACTCATTTGCATGTTTTGAGTCAGCTGGCAGTTTGTGTTCATTTATACTCTGATTAATATAACAAACACACACTGCATTCTATGAGAAGAAGATGTCCACCAAAGTATGAGTCATTAAACGAGGATTATTTTGATAGGAGACACCACATAAATGGGGCTACATTAACAAGTAGTTCTATCGTCAGGCATGCATAACACTATACAATATAAAAAGACAATATACAAACAGTAATAATACACAAAATGTACTAGGGAAATGCATGTTCATTCATTAGACCGATTTGTCAACGAATTAGTGGAGAGAATTCCTTTTCTATGGGACTACAGGTCTATCTCCCAACGGAGTGTCTTTGAAGTGTATGAGGGGAGCGAAAGGGGGATAATTCTCGGTGGGAAAACCAGACATCATGGAGTCTGCATGGTGAGGGGTTGTGAAGATTAACTGTTGCTGTCCCTCTATGGCAGAGGTCTTCAATCCTGCTCCTGGAGGGCCGCTGTCCTGCAGAGCATATGCACCAAACAGCAGTTCAGAGTATTCGACCTTCTTGGAGACCCTAAATGGAGTTCTGTATGGGGCTCCATTGGGGGACTCCATAGTTCTACTGGGAGACTTCAACGGATTGAAGAGGAACAATGCGGTTTTCATCTTGGCAGTGGAATGACGGACCAGCTCTTTACTCTCACAAGGATCCTGGAGTGGGCTTGGGAGTATGCCCATCCAGTCTACATGTGTTTTGTAGATCTGGAGAAGGCGTATGACCGGGTCCCCCAGGAGATACTGTGGGAGGTGCTGCGGGAGTATGGGGTGAGGGGATCCCTTCTTAGGGCTATCCAATCCCTGTACATCCAAAGCGAGAGCTGTGTCCGAGTACTCGGCAGTAAGTCAGACTCTTTCCAGGTGAGGGTCGGCCTTCGCCAGGGCTGCGCTTTGTCACCAATCCTGTTTGTGATATTCATGGACAGGATGTCAAGGCGTAGTCGTGGTGAGGAGGGGTTGCGGTTTGGTGGGCTTAGGATCTCGTCACTGTTTTTTGCGGATGATGTGGTCCTGATGGCATCATCGTCCATGACCTTCAGCTCTCATTGGATCGGTTCGCAGCAGAGTGTGAAGCGGTTGGGATGAGGATTAGCACCTCTAAATCTGAGGCCATGGTTCTGTGGTGGAGATTTTAAACTGAATATTAAATTAACAATGTTTTTAACATCTAACCATAAAGATATGAATTATACTAACATCTCGTGATAAGTTCTAACACTTCCTTTGGTCCTATGTCTGAAGATGACTAAAACTTCCATTCCTGATTCTAACAATAAATCTAAATTGAGCTTACTTCCTTTTTCTTCTAGGATGTAGCCATCAGACAAACTCTAACCTCCTAAACATTTGACTTAATATAACTTTGATAAATGGAACTTTGAATTTGGACTAACCGTTATATTGTGAAATGATTGATTAAAATATTAACCCCTCACAATGTTTTTGATAATACAGGATATTTTGCTGATGTTACTAAGAAAAGGGTAATGAAAGGGGGGGACTTGCTTTGACAATGTAACCAATCGTGATGATGGAGAGCGTGACATGTTAGTCATGATGATTCTGTTTTGAGATGCCTGGGTTTGAAAGCATGTGATAATGTATCATGTCATATTATAAAAACTGTTGTATTCGTGTTGACAGTTAGGTTTAGGGAAAAATCCACAACAGTTCTCAGCAGGAAACCGGTGGAGTGCCAACTCCAGGTAGGGAATGAGTCCTTACCCCAAGGGAAGGAGTTCAAGTACCTTGGGGTCTTGTTCACGATTGAGGGGAGACTGGAGCAGGAGATTGGCTGGAGAATCAGAGCAGCGGGGGCGGTATTGCATTCGCTTTACCGCACCGTTGTGACGAAAAGAGAGCTGAGCCGTAAGGCAAAGCTCTCAATCTACCGGTCAATTTTTGTTCCTACCCTCACCTATGGTCATGAAGGCTGGGTCATGACCGAAAGAACGAGATCGCGGGTACAAGTGGCCGAAATGGGTTTCCTCAGGCGGGTGGCTGGTGTCTCCCTTAGAGATAGGGTGAGAAGCTCAGCTATCCGTGGGGAGGTCAGAGTAGAGCCGCTGCTCCTTTACGTCGAAAGGAGCCAGTTGAGGTGGTTTGGGCATCTGCTAAGGATGCCTCCTGGACGTCTCCCTAGGGAGGTGTTCCAGGCACGTCCAGCTGGGAGGAGGCCTCCGGGAAGACCCAGGACTAGGTGGAGAGATTATATCTCCACACTGGCCTGGGAACGCCTCGGGATCCCCCAGTCAGAGCTGGTTAATGTGGCTCGGGAAAGAGAAGTTTGGAGTCCCCTGCTGGAGCTGCTGCCCCGCGACCTGACCCCGGATAAGTGGATGAAGATGGATGTAGTGAGAGGAATTCGTCCCCACCTGGATATCACCTCAGATTCATTCAAGTTCGTGAATTTGAACATGCGAATTTACCGCATTGATCATAAGCTGCCTGATTTGGAAGTGACCTGAGTTAGCATTGCTTCTTGCATCGCTGCATTATTGACATGGACTCACCGAAGTTAATTAATGTGACTGACTCAAGAACAATTTCAGATGAGATCTCTATTGAAAACATGCTTGCTCTAAAAGCTATGGAAGTAAAATAATGCCAAATGTTTTTGAAACAAAAAAGCTTGTTGAATTGCACTACTTGAAAAAATATGCATTGCATTAACCGTCCTTGCATTTTAATGCATTGTATTTTTAGGGCTTGCATTTTTATGGGCTGAAATTCACCATGGTTGTATATTTAAGCTGTGGATATTTCAATTAAAAACATTTCACACACATTTTCATTATTAAAAATTCAATTCAATTTTGAAAAATTTAAAATTCGCCCCCTGCTACCCTGGCTCATTGAACCTCATGTCTTAAGTGTACACAACGAATTCAGTTTTGTAGCCTAACCACCATTAACACCATATAATAGCAAGCTCCGTGTTTTGTTACTTTCGATAATAAGCAAGGTGTAATCTTTCAAATTCTGTCTATTTGATCACAAAATTCAAACAATAAATGCCGTTTTGGCGCTCTTTGATGTGGCGTGACAGATCACTGTACTAGGCTCCTCATTTCAAGCGTCAGCGCGGAGCGCGAGTAAACGCGATCATCTCTTCCTCAGTTACAGAATAAACATGAATGTACACCTGAAGGTAGGCTATGTTGAAAGATACAGTATACTTACTGAAAGGCATAATAACTCTTGTAATCGCTCAATCTGTGTTTCAGCAGCGGAAAGACGTCAATAAAACAGCTTAGTTTGTCATAGCATTATATTTACCTCAGCAGGCAAGTCATCCAGTGTTCCACAGCTCGTTGATTCCTAGAGAAATGAACTCTTGCACTAAATAAATGCACTATATTAGCCTATATATTAGGCTATATTTTACTTAACCTGTTAATGATATCTTGATTATTTAATGTATGTTTAAAATATCTTTCATGAAAATGACAGCAACTGTGTAAATTATTATTATATTTCAATAACGAATTAGAGTAAAAACATAAGTTAATGCAAAAACTGCCTTATGTTCAGTTTACATGTTTTCATACAATGTGTTAGGTGTTGATTATTATATCTAAAAAATAAATAGCATCTGAATTTTGGCTAAAAGTCTATAGGCTCTGTTGTTAACCTTATTTAGGGCTCCCTATATAGTTTACTGCATTAGCAGATTTTTTTTTAATCCTTGCGAAACATTTAATTGTAATTGAATATATTTAAAGATAAAGAGACTATTTTTTTTTGTTAAACCACTGTTTAAAAGAAAAAGAAAAAAAAAGCAATTTTAGCTTTCTAAACCCCACCCCACCGAACCGAACCGTCAGTTTTGTGTATCGTTACACCCCTACTATATATGTGGAAAAGCTGATAAAGACACAAAAGCTGTGTGTATATTTAAGTCTTCATGGCTACTTTTGTACATGTAAGCAGCTTTCTCTACCGTGAACAATATTATGTTATTCCCCGACGCTGATGTACAGATCAAACGTTAAACCTGAGGTAGAAGACATATATCTCGGTTGTTTAGTTTCCTTAACAGCAGCGCTGTGCGATATAAATTTTGAGATTCCCTCAATACGCTATTCTCCAGGATTCCCCTGCTGTCGGGGCGCTTAACATCGCTTAAAGGGGTCATGACATGAGAAACCAAATTTGCCTTGATCTTTTGGTATATAAGAGGTCTTTGTACCATTAAAACTTCCTGCAAATTTCATAGCTTAAGACGTCCTCCCCATTATAAACGAACAATTTATTTAATCAAGCTCTAAATACAGCTCGTTGGGGATCCATGGTACGAAGTGACGTCACGGTACGAAGTGACGTACCCGTCGTTTGCATATGACCGCCTCAAGAGCAAGACGACTACGCCTCATTTCGCATCATCGCATGTTGTCGCGCACACAGGTGTTCAGTCGACGTGCAGCGAGTGGGTCTGTTTACAAGGATATCGCGATGCCACGCAGATGTGCTGTTCCTGACTGTGGACAAACTACATGTTTGAATACGGTGCCGAAAGATCCAGACGTCAGGGAAAAATGGTTGCAGTTTATTTTTTTGCGGACGTCCCAGTCATGGCAGAGTGTTAATTTAAGCTGTCTTCTCTACATTTCAAGGATGACTGTTTTGAGAACAAATCGCAGTATGATGCTGGCTTTGCCAGAAAACTTTTGCTTAAAGATCAGGCCGTGCCGACTATTCTAGGCCCAACAACGCCGCCGCACACTGTAAGTAATGTATTTCATCTTAAAACTACTTTTTAAAACGTTAATTGCAGTTTCATTCATTATGAATAATCACAGTGTTTTTACTTAGTTTACTTGCATATTGTTTTCAGACTCAGTCATGTTCAGGGCAGGCCCGTATTAAATGATGTAGGATGTCAAACTGACCGACCCACTCAGACAAATAATGTTCAACTGTTAGCAAATTATAGGATGATTACGCAACAATAACCCGTTTTCAAGTGTCTTGGGTTACAAATGACATATTAATTCAAAATAGTTTCACACTTTCCATGTGGACACGGGCTGATCCATTCTTAGTTGTTGTGGTGATGGTTAATTTTCATCTGATTCCGGCTCAAACATATAGGGTTGTATCATTGCAAGAGCCATCGCCTCGCACGTAGCAATCGGTAGCACCTGCTACTAATGTAAACAGTTCCGCAGAATCCGCACATGTTCTGTCTAGGGGGCATTAATAATTTATGTGTAAGCACGTTAAGCCACGTTAGCCAATCATAACAGTGGGCGTTAACACTGAACTCTTAAAGGGGAAACACCCCCAAAACAGACTGTTTGAATCAGAGGATGGGAAATAGGGTGGGAAAAGGTCATAAATCACTCAATTTTAAAAGGTTTTTGTCCAAAAAACTATAGTAATACTATAATTGCACCTAAGGGAACATAATAAAACAAAAAACAAAACCATGTCATGACCCCTTTAATGGACTAATACAGTGATATAAAAGACTGAACTCGCACCTTATTGGGAATGTAGGCTATACTATATAGGAACAGGCAAGCGGACAAAGTTTCATGCTAAGCGTTTCCCAGTGACGTACTGGCATAAAGTTGGCTTGACATTGGACATTAGATATTCGCACATTAAGGGACCATCTCTTAAGTTACATACGATATGGGTATGCAGGTTTCTAACTTCAATAGCATTTGAATAAAATGACATATAGTAATAAAACCAACTGTAAAGGGTTCATGTAGGTGTCAGGCATGATGCACGAAGATGACGAATAGGAAAAGGACTCAGGATTTTATTTCAAGACCGGTCAAGACCACAGGCGTCATTATTTCACGACATTATTTGTTAACATCATTACTGTGATTAGACATTAAACTTCCGACCAAGAGCTAGGCTCATGTCTAATTTTAAACGTTTTTCATTTTTACTGATTGTTTTCACTGCTCTGCCCCACAACACCCCACCCCACCCCACCCCACATCACACACACTGTTTTGTTATGAGTAAGAAAATTTAAGCATTAAGTTTCAAGTTCCAGAAGCTAAACATGTTTTTCATTTATTCAGCATTTCAGTATGCTATTGTGTTCCAGGAATATTAATTTTGTTGGAAACTCAGAAGCGAAGACCAGGAGACTTACATTTACATTTAGTCATTTAGCAGACGCTTTTATCCAAAGCGACTTACATCTGAGGACTAAAGCAAGCGAGTCATCGTGAAGAGGGAAGAACGATGCAAGAAGTGCTCAAAATACAAAGTTCAGGCATTGCTCAGAGTAGCAAAAGCCAGACAAGGGAAACTTTAAAAGGGGAAGGAAAGATTTAAAAGAGAGGTGTTTTTTTTTTTATTTATTTTTTATTTTTTTATGTTAAGTACTCACGGAAGAGATGAGTTTTCAGTTGGCTTTTGAATGCTGTCAGGGATTCTGCATTACGGACGAGGGTGGGGAGATCATTCCACCAGCATGGAACCGTGAATGAGAATGTTCTGGAGAGAGATTTCGTGCCTCGCTGTGATGGTACCACGATGGTACCACGAGGTACCACGAGACTTGGTTGTATCTTCAGCAGGATTCTTTATTGAGAACACGAGCTGTCGGTAGCTGCAGTCATCAAGTCTAAACTCAATAGCTTAAACACAGTGTTTTATACCTTTCAAGGGGGAGGGATTTGTAAATGTAAATAAAAGACAGTAAGTCAGCCCGTTCCCGGAAATTCCCCAGACCAGCCTCCAAATGGTAAACACTTGTGTAAACTTTCTCAGTTAAAATACTGTTGAACCTAAATTAGATCACTCAAACCTTAACATTATCATAGAGACAGAAGCCCAGCTGTTCTTGAGAAGTAACAAAAGGTTAATGCCATCATCTATGCTTCCAAATGGTAAACACTTGTGTAAACTTTCTCAGTTAAAATACTGTTGAACCTAAATTAGATCACTTAATAAATTTGTAACGCTACAATTTCCTATTTGTTTCTATTTAGGTCATGTTCACTTTATGATTGCATGGTTCTAAATGTCCTTTCCCGTGACCCGTAGTCTGAAGGAAAACTCTCGCACTTAACACGCGTTTCAAGTCTGTAAAAATCCATCGCATTTCAATTCGTATCTGTTGACGTCTTGTGTCTGGTGTAGCATAAGTTTGTAGAGTGTAATCTGAGGAGATCTAAAGTCTAATGTACGGCTATGTGTATGCTAGCTATTGCGTGTGTCATTTGTCAATAAGCTACACTTTAAAAGTGCTGTAATTACCTGAATGTTGTTCACGTGTATTTCTGCTCTTATATTAATGTAAAATGAGTACAAATGAAATGCAACGGTAATAGTGCAAATTAGCCTTTATTCATGTGGAGTTGAGGTTGAATGAAATTGGTGTTACGCTAATTTTTCCTTGCTCTTTTGTATTGCAGTTTCACTTTTCCCTGTAACGTTATCTCCAATAAACCTGTGGAACTAGAATTAATCTTCAGAGTCTTGGGGTGGGGAAAAAGTTTAGCTGGCCATCAGGATATTAAGTTGACATATCGAGGACGGCACAGTGAAACGACGGCTATCAAGCAAGCGAGATAAAGCAGAGCGAGTTGGAAGCTAGCCAACATGTCGTCGTCACACGCCGGACGACGGACGATGGACGAATGGACGATCAGCGGACCATACGCTACAGTTAGGTGCTACTGGAGCAGCGCGCGCCACCGAGCTACAGGCTATAGAGGAGAGTGCGCATGGAAGTACAGCATTACAGGAGAAACCACGCTGTGCATCATTAAGGACGCGCTCGCAAGTATGTTGTTCAGTGAGATCCAGTTCATCGTCAGAGGGGTCTGCAGCAGTCAGAGCAAGAGCGAGAGCCGAAGCAGCAAAGGCACGCCTACGCTATGCTGAGGAGGAAGCTAATCTGAGGCTACAACAAGCTAAGTTGGAAGTGTCTATAGAAATGCTAAAACATAAAAAAGAGGCTGCAGCAGCCATTGCCGAAGCAGAAGCATTTGAAGCTGCTGCTGATGTAAAGAGTGAGAAACATAGCTGTGACCTGAACATAGTTCCTTTAGAAGCCTCACAACGCACAAAGCAATATGTGCTTGATCAACTAAGAGAAAGGGATCCAGAATTCAAGTTATGTGAAAACGGTGACACACAAGCAAAGACAGCGCCGGTCCCTAATCACAACGTGTCACCTCCAACACTAAAGCCTGAAGCCAGTCCCTTCTATCCGCACCAGAACAATACTGCTCCACATCGTCTCATCTCACAGCAGCCTTACATCAGTACATACAAGGATAGCCACGAGCCATTCAACATGACGCTTGAGCATGCTTCTCCTGCACATCACTTTAGCACACGAAACCACGACACTCAGCCTCCTCCCGCACATCATGTCATAGCGCCAGACTCAAATGACGTATCAGCTCATACATAAATGACTTTGTCAGGTATCTAGCCCGCCGTGAGCTTGTGGCCACAGGCTTGCTTCAGTTCAACGACAAACCCCAAAGCTACAGAGCATGGAAACGTTCCTTTTTGACTGTCATCAGAGGCCTAAACCTGGAACCGAGTGAGGAGATGGATCTTCTGCTAAAGTGGCTTGGAAAGGAGTCAGCAGAGCATATTGAGCAGATAAGAGCAATACACATCAATCGGCCAGAAGCAGGACTGGCCATGGCATGGGAAAGGCTCGAGCTAACATATGGCTCAGCTGAAGCAATAGAAAATGCTCTGTTCAAACGCATTGACAGCTTTCCAAGAATAATAAACCGAGATGGACCTAAGCTGACTAAGCTGAGTGATCTGCTAATGGAACTGCAGGCCGCTAAGGCTGAGGGAGATTTACCAGGCCTAGCTTTCCTTGACACGGCGAGAGGCGTCAACCCAATTGTACAGAAACTCCCGCCTCGTGTCCAGGACAAGTGGGTGATAGCTGGTGCAGCCTACAAGCGTCAAAACCAGGTGAACTATCCTCCCTTTGGCTTCTTTGTCGATTTTGTCAGCCAACAGGCACACATTGCAAATGACCCAAGCTTCAGCCTCATCGGTAACACAGACACTACCCTCAGGACAGAGAGGACAGCGTGGAAGCCAAACAGACAGCGGCAAGTCTCCTGGCAGCAGGAGGCTGGCCCTGCTTCTGAGCACGGCGGGGAGGAGGATGAAGCTTCACCGCAATCTCAGGTCACCAACAAATGCACAAAGATCTGCGGAGGGGAACTCACCGATCGCTCCTGCTCGAAAATATGCCTGGTCAAAGTGTTTCCAGCCAGCCATAGAGAAAAAGACGTGAAACTGTATGCAATCATGGACGAGCAGAGCAACAGGTCACTGGTTCGCTCACAGTTCTTTGACATGTTCAACGACCAAAGTCCAACCGCTCCTTACACACTGAGAACATGTGCTGGAGTGAAGCAATCAGCAGGCAGAAGGGCCAGTGGCTATGAAGTGGAGTCTCTAGATGGAACTGTTCGCGTCCCGTTGCCAAGCCTCATAGAATGAAACGACATACCGAACAACAGAGAAGAGATTCCGACCCCCGAAGTAGCCCTTCATCATGCTCATCTAAGGTCAGTGGCACATCTCATCCTGGACATTGACCCGCAGGCCCCCATTATGCTTCTCTTAGGACGGGACATTATCAGAGTGCATAAAGTCCGCAAACAGGTGAATGGCCCTCACAACCTGCCTTACGCACAGAAGTTAGACCTAGGGTGGGTCATTATTGGAAATGTGTGCCTAGGTAATGTTCACAGACCGCTGACAATTAGCACGTTCCACACAAACACCACAGAGCTCCAACGGCCCACTCTCTTTGACGCGTGCCCCAACGTGTTCCATGTGAAGGAGAAGTTCAGCGACACCCAGGCCACCAGCGAGCTTCCAGCGTATCCTGAGGACCAGCCTATCTGTGAAACCGACCACCTTGGATGCACGGTGTTCAGGCGAACCAGGGATGACAACTATGTGGCTCCCTCCATTCAAGATACAATGTTCATGGAGATAATGGATGAAGGACTACAAAAAGACTCAAACAACAGTTGGGTGGCGCCATTACCCTTCAAGAGCCCACGCCCACGGCTCCCTGACAACAGGCCACAGGCGCTGAGGCGTCTCATGTCTCTCAAGCGTAACTTCGAGAAAAAGCCTGAGATGAGAGACCAATTTCTAGCCTTCATGGGCAACATGTTTCGGAACGGCCTTGCGGAGTTAGCCCCTCCTCTCAGCCCGGATGAAGAAAAGTGGTACTTACCAACGTTCGGGGTGTATCATCCGAAGAAACCAAAGAAAATCCAGGTAGTATTCGATTCCAGTGCCCAATACGACGGCGTATCACTCAACAACGTGCTGTTAACGGGACCTGACCTGAATAACACACTACTGGGAGTGCCGATTCGATTCAGAAGAGAGGCCATCGCCTTCACAGCCGACATAGAACAGATGTTCTATTGCTTCCTGGTAAGAGAAAAAGACCGTGACTTCTTACGTTTTCTCTGGTTCCAGAACAATGAACTCTCCAAAGCCATCGTGGATTATCGCATGAACGTCCACGTCTTCGGCAATAGCCCTTCACCTGCGGTGGCTATTCATGGTCTACACAAGTCTGTTCAAGGCAACGAGTTCCACGTCGACCCAGATGTGCAGCACTGTGTCTTGCATGACTTCTATGTTGATGATGGGCTGAAGTCCCTGCCCACAGTTCAAGCTGCTATCAGCCTGTTAAAAAGGACACAGGATGTGCTCTCCAAGTCGAATCTGAGACTTCACAAGATTGCAGCGAAAAACAAAGAGGTCATGGACGCCTTTCCATCCAGTGAACACGCAAGTGACCTCAAAGACCTTGACCTCGACGCAGACGCGCTGCCATTGCAGCGCAGCCTTGGGCTTGACTGGAATCTCAAGACAGATTGTTTCCTTTTTAACCCTCTGGGGTCCAGGGTGTTTTTGGGGTCCTTGAGATGTTTTGACATGCCCTGACATTTGTGCTTTTTTCAGTTGCTTATAAACATATTAATAGCAAATGTGTAATTACACTCTATTTAGCACAAACAGGGCTACCATAATATGTGAGCAAAATGTATGTACATGTTTGCATTTTTGAGAGAATATTGTTTATGCATGGTTATTGAAAAAACTAAAACTTAAAGTGTCTGAAATAAGGCCACAAAACACATACTAAATATGTGTCCACAAGACTTTTGACTAATGGGCATTGTTGCCTAGATTTTTTGCTTCAAAATGATCTGAAAATCATCCTGCCTAATCATTTACACAAAACAATACATTGATTTAAATTTTATAAGACACCTTTTGTTTGGAAAGGCAATATGCGTGGAGGCGTGTTCACACCTGAGAAGACAAAGGCCGGATAATGTGCCACATACATAATGAGCTGCATATTAATTAGCCTGGCTTTCACACAGGAGTGTCACAGGGTCCCAAAGAATGCAAGGACAAAATAAATTATCTATATATACATATTTTACAATTAGAAATTGTAACCAATTACAAATAGGTTACAATTACAACAACAATTACAATTTTAACAATATTTCAAGTGTATTCTTTCTTTGTAAAAAGTATACATTTTATCATACGTATTAAAAAAGGTAAGGATTAGGTAAGGTAAGGTAAGGATTAGTTTGAATATTGGAACAAACACTATAATAACATCTTAGTTGATAATTCAATATACCTACTTTATTTTTGACAAACATCATACTATAGTATATTTAACATATGAGCAGAAATTGGTGAACAAAAGCTTAACTATTTAATGTGACAGTAGTCTTTTTTTTACAGTCAAAACTTAAATCTATCCTAAATCTATCTCTTATAATCTATCCAAAACTAATCACAAAATCTTGTCTAAACATTCATATTTAGTCTATAACATATTGTGTATGATATATTAGCATATACATGTTAATTTGCAGTTTGTTGCTTATACAGACATTTTATTTCGTCTGTGCTGTTCATTCATCATTTAGCCTACACACAGACACACAATTCATATTTAAATAGTATTTTTGCGGTTTACAGACACTATCCAATATCGCGATTAGAACAAAGCACTTAAGAATAAATGACTTACTACATCAGCTGGATCCGTTGCTCCTCGAAATGAAACTACTTCTGGTACATTTTCCAGGGTTATTAGATAGTATTATTCCTCACAGGTAGCAAGACGAGGTAAAGTACAAGTTTTTATCAAACATGATGTGTTTTATAATCCAGCTGGTGGGCGTTGGCATGTTTGAATGGCTTGCCTTAGATCATTTGCGTTTGAATACCGCGCGCTCTCCGTGGGCGTGTCACATTAGCAGAATAATGAGCTGAGAGAACGATAATGAGATCGGCTGACACCTCTCTCTTTTTTTATAGATTACATAAACAGAGAATATTTATTTTAGTTTTGAATTAGATATTTTAAAAGTACAAACTTAAATGATTATAAAGATATACTGCTCATGCTTGTGTGAATAGTATTCGCTGAGCTTTGTTTAAGTTTAGAGACGTGCTCCAGAAAAAAAGTTAACGGAGACGGAGAGACAGAAAGCACACCCTGTTTATTTTCTTCATTTTACAAAAGCACACGGTTTTGATGTTAATGTGAGTGTACACAAAAAAGAAGACCCTCTATAGTTTATAATCATGTATTGATTTTATTTATATGACCAAAAATGACGGAGTATTTTAAGTCTATGTTGCTGCTATGTGGAAAAAAAACAGCAAAACGCGCCGGCGCGTTTCTGGACCCCAGAGGGTTAATGTCTCCAGTGAGACCAAGCCCTACACCCGGCGCTGCTGATCAGCGGTAATGATCAGAGACCACGCCCACTCACACACACACACACACACAACAACAGTGACACGAGACAAGGAGGACACAGAGAATTCATGAACCGTGACAGCTTGCTATTGCGTGTGTCATTTGTCAATAAGCTGCACTTTAAAAGTGCTATAATTACCGGAATGTTGTTCACATGTATTTCTGCTCTTATATTAATGTAAAGTACAAGTGTACAAACGAAATGCAACGGTAATAGTGCAAATTAGCCTTTATTCATGTGGAGTTGAGGTTGAATGAAATTGGCGTTATGCTAATTTTTCCTTGCTCTTTTGTGTTGCAGTTTCACTTCTCCCTGTAACGTTATCTCCAATAAACCTGTGGAACTAGAATTAATCTTTAGAGTCTTCGGGTGGGGAAAAAGTTTAGCTGGCCGTCAGGATATTAAGTTGACATATCGAGGACGGCACACACACACTCCACACGTGAATGCGGGAGACAGGAGAACAAGCTGTGCCGTCACCATGGCTGTCGGGGAGATGTCAGCCAAATCTTCTGTTATACAATTTGGTTACCTAAACCACAAAGGTTTCATCTGCAAAAAAGCATCTAAAAGAAAACATACAGCAGCATGTACGTTCTGCAACGCAACACTTACTGAGACTGCTGGGACATCGTCTGTGGCGAGCAGGATGAGGCAGAGGGCCGTGAGAGAGCGGCATGAGGCCGGTGGCGTGATTACTGATGAGCGACACCTGCGCGACGCACCGGTCTCGTATCTCTCACGGAGGAGCGGAAACATAAAAGGAGGAGCGACGACCGTGGAGATCGAGAGAGGACAGGCCTGAACTTGTGTTTGTTTTGTTATATGTGACAGCAGTCGTCCGTGAGGGGCTGCTGTCTTTTACTTTCATTTTGTATTTGTTTTATTTTATGTTTCTAAAATGTGTGTGAACGTTCGCCGGTTCCCGCCTCCTTCTTCCTGTAACATCTAACCTCATTACAACGTCAAACTTTTATCGACATTTAGAAAGGAAGCATAAAGAAAGGTAAGCTGCTCAGTGCAAGTGAATGATGATAGCAAATTTTGCTGTACCAAAACTCATGTTCACCCCTCACCATAGTACTGGGCGATATTAACCAAAAACATAAGTCAAACCACATGTGAGATATTTACTGTAACAAAAAGTAAAACAACTGTAATCAAAATAAAATGCAAATACAGGGTTTCCTTCCCCATTGCACAATAAATCTGCACAATATGTACCAACATGTAAATGAAAAATTTATATAAAATAATTTGCCTACTAAACAAGACTTAATGCATGGATCTGTATATGATAAATATTCCACACCTGTTATTCACATTAATTTGAGACATAGGCCTAATGGACTGTCTAGATTAATACCTCGTAGAGATTAGCATTTTTACGGAACTTTGAGTTAAAATAGCCGCGATTGCTTTTCACAAAGCAAACTTGCAAACAGAAAGCACCCGCCCTCTGTAAGTGTCAGTTTGGTGTTTCTGTCCACAAACAAACTTAATTGACCAAATACAAGTGTTATTAAATTATATCGATGTACACGATATTTCTTTACTTTATATCATCTGTATAAGATATATCGTCATATATACATTTGTCACCCAGCCCTACCTCAGGCTCACCAAAAGACACTTTGACGAATAGAAGTTTAATCATCTTAAAGATTATGTTATTTTCAGTCTTATGGAAAGACAAATAAACTGGTTTGACCATATCATACCATTTCAATTATATCATTGTGTAACTTGTGTAAAGTAAATTGTTTCCATAATGCCTTTGCTGTGCATGTATTGTGCTGATGTGTGTTTTATATGTGATATGATTTGACATAATTTTATTAAGTTTTTATACGTTTGCAGTCATTTTTTTAAGATTGCTCTTTTAATGTGATTGATGTTCATATCACCAGATATCTTACCAGTTCCTTCCTGAATTTTTAGGTTCTTGGAGTACAAGGCAGGGCAACAGACAGATGTCACACAGCCAACTATAGCAGTGTTTACGCAGAAAGTGCAGGCATACAACCTACATTCGCCAAGACAACAAGCCATCAGTAAAGCCATTATCCAAGATATGATAATTGGGTGTTGTCTGTCTCTGTCACTTGTGGAAAATGGACATTGTAAACACTTTCTTGAGATTATGGACAGCAAGTACACACCAATCTCTAGAAGAACTATTTCTGAGAAACAGAAACAGACTGTCAAGGAAACTGTTTTAAAGAAGCTGGAGACCTAGTCATCTGTTTCATTAACGACTGATCTCTCGTCTGATCGTAGGCTCCGCTGCTTCCTTGGAGTGACTTGGAGTGAATCAAATGATTCAGATTCCTATGCACTCGAATCCTACTTGCTGGACTGTAGGCGTTTTACAGGTAGACATAGTGGGGAGCGAATTGCTTCTGCCTTTGAGGAGATCACAAGTCAAGTCATGTCTGTTATGAGATAAAGAGAGGAAGGATTCAATTGCAAGTAAAAGGTTGTTTATTGAAAACACAGGTGGATGATCAGAATGTCCAGGTAAAGGCACTAGGTAGCACAGGGACGCTGTGGGAAATTCCAGTCACAACCGGGCAGATGAGGTGAACGAGGAAATGGTCCGTAATCCGAGTGAGTGAAATCAGAGGGAATGACGAGACGAACCGAAGTGCCAGGACAAACGAAAACCAACGGAACTGGAGACAGGCAGGAGCACGGAGAACGGAGACAAGCGGGAACTCAGGAACATCCAAACAACGAACTGACAAAGACAAGATGAAAACAGAGGGATTAAATAGGGCGCGCTGATCGGCTGCAGCTGGCGTGCTGATGAGCCGCAGCTGGTAAAGATCAGAGGTGGTGATCAGCGCTGCCGCCCACACGCACAATACACACACACACAACATACACACGAGACAAGAAGGAACCAGCAATTTCATAAACCGTGACAATGTCACCTTCATTTATAGCGCTTTTAACAATATAGATTGTTTCAAAGCAAATTTACAGTGATAATAGGAAATTAAAGTAACAGATATTGTTTTGGCTTTACAGCAGCTCTAGAATAAAGTTATTGTCTAGCTAAAGTTAGTTTTGATTGATTCACCTCCGTCACAACGATCATTAGTTATTAACTTAGGGGCCGCTAACACGACACCGTTCTAACAGAAAACCCTTAATGCAATCCGGCCGCTCATTTGCCCAAAACAGTTACTGGTGGCTCGAGAACACAAACCATTAAATAGGTTCCAAGGTACAAGCCTTGAAAAATTAATAATACAGAATTTTTTATCACTTCCGCGGAGCCAGGTGAACCGAAATTATCCTGACAACGTTTTATCTGTACAGAGGTAAAGGGAAGGGAAGGAGGTCTTCACAGTGAAGAGACTAGTTGACACTTCAGAACTGCGTTGTTGTCGTGTCCAGGCGCAGGTCCTTCATCAGATCCGGATATGGCCTGGATCTGTCGGACTGCGGTAAACCTCGGGATTAACAGATAGACTAATATTAGCGTAGACGCCATCCTTCTTATGATGTAACAGGTACATCAGGATTTATGGGAAGTGTTCCCGGTTCAGGCTGACCTAATCTATGCAGCCTAACATTGAATTATAGAAGTCTATAATTGTAATGAGGCGTCAGCGGAGTGAGGATCCATCTGCAATTTATTGATAGTCAGATTCACAAACAGTAAAAGATACAGTTGCGACAGCATTAACAGGAACAGGCAGAGGTGAGGGTAGGCAGCAAACATGCAGATTACAAAGACAGGCAGACTTCAGGGCAGGCAGCAAACAAACAGAGTCCAAAAGGCAGGCAAAGATCAGGGCAGGCAGCAAACAAACAGAGTACGAAAAACAATCCGAGTCGAATACGGGAAAAATACTATAAACAGGAATCAACGCTCAGAAATGTTCACCGGGGCAAAACAAGACTTCGCACTGATACTGTGTAAGTGGTGTGTTTAAGTAGTGTGTGTATAATGAACTGCAGGTGTGTGTGTAATCAGTCCCAGGAATGAGGGCCTATGGGAGAAGTCCAAATGAGAAGCAGTCAGTATTCGGGTGATTTCTCAATCTGGTGGTGCGGAAGCTCCACTTGTAACAGAGCCCCCCCCCCCCCCCCCCACCCACCACGTTGTCGAGGGGCCGGTATCTCCAGATGCGTCCTGTGAAATTCCTCCATGAGGATGGGGTCGAGGATGTCCTCCGCATTGACCCAGGATCGCTCCTCCGGACCGTACCCCTCCCAGTCCACCAGGTACTGGAGTTTACTGCCCCGGTGCTTGGAATCGAGTAGTTCTCAAACCTGGTACACCTCCTCGCTGTCAACCTGAATGGGTTGGGGGTTGTGGGTCTCTGCTTCCTCCTCTAACTCTCCTCTCAGACCACCAACGGGTTTCAGAAGTGAAACATGGAAAGTGGGAGAAATACGATAATTATTAGGCAAGTCTAAACAAAATGAAACTGGGGTAATTTGTTTTATGATTTTGAAAGGCCCAACAAACATGGGATTGACTTTTCGGCATGGAAGTTTGAGACGAAGATCTCTTGTGGATAACCAAACCCATTGACCCGGGGCATATTCATGACTGGGACGGCGATGACGATTAGTTTGTTGTTCCTGTCTCCTCATAGCATGTTGTAAATGGGTGTGTGCATGGTTCCAAGTTTCTTCGCAGCGCTGTAGCCACTCAGTAACAGAGGGAAGGTTGGAAGGTTCGCCAGACCAGGAAAATAAGGGAGGTTGATAGCCCAGGACGCACTTGAAAGGGGTCAAACCTGTAGCAGGCTTCTGAAGTGAATTCTGTGCATACTCTGCCCACATTAGATATTTACTCCAGTCGGTCTGGTTCTGTTGGCAGTAAGCTTGTAGGAAGCGTGTAAATTCTTGATTCATGCGTTCAGTCTGGCTGTTAGATTGTGGATGGTACCCGGAAGTGAGACTGACATTTATGTTGAGATGTTTGAAGAAAGCGGTCCATACTCATGAAGTGAACTGTGGGCCCCCACCCGAGACGATGTCTTCAGGCAGACCATAGAAGCAGAAGACATAATTACAGAGTGTCTCGGCTGTCTCAAAAGCGGTAGGAAGTTTGGGCAGGGGAATGAGTCGACATGATTTGGAAAAGCGATCTATGACGATGAGGATGGTGGTGTTGCCTTGAGACTTGGGTAACAGATCGGTAACGAAGTCAATTGCGATATGTGACCAGGGATGTTGAGGGATGGGTAGGGGTTGAAGAAGACCAGCAGGTAAATGACGTGGTGTTTTGGAGGTATTGCATACAGTACAATTATTGACGAATTGGATGGTGTCAGAAGACATCGTGGACCACCAGAATCGATTCTTGAGAAGGTGTAGAGTAGCTGTAATACCTGGATGGCCGGAACTGAGAGCTGCATGAACTTGGTGTAGAAGTTTGTTACGTAGGGTTTCTAAGACAAAAGTACGGTCACGAGGGCATTCAGAAGGTAGAGTACTTTGGACATTGATTTGAGTGATCTCGGTCATGATGTCCCACTGAACAGGAGCAATGAGCAGTTTTTCAGGAATAATGTGTTCCTCAGACTTAGGAACATTCATCTCCTCCATTTGTCAAGACAGAGCGTCAGCTTTTGTATTCTTAGAACCAGGTTGGTATGTGACGATGAAGTGAAACCTGGTGAAGAACAGTGCCCATCTGGCCTGTCTGGGGTTCAATCGTTTAGCTGAATGCAGGTATTTCAAATTTTTTGTGATCTGTGAGAATCGTGAAAGGATGCTGTGCTCCCTCTAACCAGTGCCACCATTCCTCCAGTGCAGCCTTCATGGCTAGTAGTTCACGGTTACCCACATCGTAGTTTCGTTCGGCTGGGGACAATTTTCTTGAGTAGAATGCACAGGGAAACATTTTGGCTGGAGTTCCATGACGCTGACTAAGTATGGCCCCGATACCTGTGTTTGAAGCGTCAACCTCAACTTTGAATGGGAGATTTGGGTCAGGATGATGAAGAATTGGAGCGGATGTAATTCGTGTTTTGAGATCTTGGAATGCCTGCTGAGAGTGGGTAGACCAGATGAAGCGAGATGAAGAGCCATGGTAGTGAAGGGAGCGGCGACAGAACTGAAGTTTCTTATAAAGCGCCTGTAAAAATTGGCGAACCCCAGGAATCGTTGTAGTTCCTTTACTGTGCGTGGTTGAGGCCATTCCAAAACCGCCTTGACCTTGCCCTCATCCATAACTACTCCCTCTTGACTGATGATGTATCCCAGAAATGACGTAGAGGTCTGATGAAACTCACATTTCTCAGCTTTGGCATAGAGTTGGTACTGAATCAGACGTTGGAGTACAGATCTTACATGCTCGGTGTGTTCATCGAGAGAATTGGAGTAAATCAAGATGTCATCAATGTATACCACGACCCAGTGATTGAGCATGTCTCGGAAAATGTCATTAATGAATGATTGGAACACGGAAGGACTGTTAGCCAATCCGAACGGCATGATCAAGTACTCATAGTGGCCTGTAGAGGTAGAGAAGGCAGTTTTCTATTCATCACCCTCCTTTGTGCGGATGAGATTGTATGCGCTGCGTAGATCTAATTTGGTGAAGTATTTAGCCTGTCTGAGTTTTTCGAGGGCCGTGTGTACCAAGAGTAATGGGTATCGGAATTTGATGGTAAGGTCGTTGAGACTGCGATAGTCAATGCAAGGTCGTAGACTACCATCTTTTTTCTTTACGAAGAAGAATCCGGAGGCGGCGGGTGATGTTTAGGGTCTGATGAAACCTTTAGCTAGTTCCTCCTCTATATAGGTCTTCATGGCATTGGATTCGGTTTGAGACAGAGGGAAACTTTGGCCTTTGGGAGGAGTTGCCCCAGATAATAAATCAATTGAGCAGTCACTGGACCTGTGAGGAAGTAGGTTAGATGTCTTGGTTCGGCTGAAAGCAATGGCCAGATCTGAATATTCTACCGGTAGATCAGGGATGTCAGTGTTCAATTCTGTGACATTAATGGAGCGTACTGGTATTGGGGAGACTTGACTCAAGCATTGGTCATGACAATTTGGGTCCCATTGAACAATTTGTCCTTCTTTCCAGGAGATGTGCGGGTTGTGTCTGCGTAGCCATGGTAAGCCGAGAATGACCGGATTGTTAGGTGAGTGAATGACATAGAATCTGATGATTTCTTTGTGGAGTATTCCTACTTGCATGTAGACCTCCTCCGTGATGTGTTCGACTCTTCCTTCTCCTATGGGGCGACCATATAGCGCCTCCACTGCCAAATGAAAATTGCACAATGTAAGGGTGAGTTTATGTTGTTGCGCAAATGCAGTAGATATGAAATTACCGGCTGCCCCAGAGTCTAACAGAGTAGAAGTAGATACTGTCTTGCCCTTGAACGATAGTTCCACAGGTATTTTAATACAGGACGAGGAATGATTCATTTCAGTTCATGGACTCACCGATTTGGAGATATATGGAGCTGGTCGGATCGGACATGCTGACTTGAGGTGACAAGCTTTACCACAGTACATGCATCGCTGCTGCTGCATTCGTCGTTGTTGTTCTCGTTCTTCAGGGGTTAGATGAGTGTAACCGAGTTGCATAATTTCTGGATAAGAGAAAGCGGCTTGTGCATTGGAGAAGAGTGGACGAGTAGGATGTCGCGATCGGATCAGATTATCGATCTGGATTGTCAGTTCAATTAATTCGTTCAGCGTTCTTCCCTCGTCACGACAGGCTAATTCAGCTTGAAGTTCGTGACACAGTCCTTTTCTGAACAGTACTTTTAATGTGTCCTCTATCCACTCCGTTTGGGCAGCGAGTGTGCGAAAAGTCAATGCATATTCTGCTGCTGTGGTTCTCCCCTGTGACAGAGCGAGTAGCTGATCCCCCACACTCAGACCTCCCTCAGGATGTTCGAAGACCTCTCTGAAGCGTTGTAGAAAGATAGTGAAGGAGGGGAAGATTGAACCATCCTCTCTCCACACAGTGGTGGCCCAGTCTAGAGACTTTCCACTCAACAGCGAACACATGAATGAGATTCTGCTTGAGTCTGTGGGATACAAAGTAGGCTGTTGATTAACAAAGAGAGAGCACTGCAATAGAAATCCCTTACACTTAACTGGATTTCCATCAAATTTCTCGGGAAAGGCTAATCGTGGGTTTACAGATGAGGTCGGAGTGGTTATGGAGTCCACTGGGGCGGCAATCGGAGCTGATACTGTCTCGGTTGGGGCTAACCGAAGGCCCTGTAGTGTCCTTAGTTGAGCTGATGTTGGTGTACGCCGAGCTGGTTGGCTTGTGCAGACAATTCTGATGACAGTTGCATAATGGCTGCTGGGCTGCAGGATTGTGTACATTTTATTGTATCTATAAATTCGTTATTGTTCTGTATATTGTTTAATTTTATGCAAAGCAACATACAGGCGCACGATGTGAGTCATGAGTGTCATGTCAGAGTAAATGAATGAAGTAAATGAATGAATGGAATTTTTCCTCAGGGAGACTACAATGCGATACTGTAGTAGACGGTTTAAGTAAAGAAGTTCATAAAGTCATTACTGCTGTGCTGTTTGGAAACGTCTGGGTTGAAGCTTTATTTCTCATTAATTTAGCCACTGTTTCAGACAAATACCTAGGGTTGTGTTTGTTTTCTTCTTAGAGGGTTGAAAAATAAGCAGATATGTAATCGGGCTCCCTCTCCATGAAATGCGAAAAACCTCTAGCTTTTAGGGGCCAGAGTGTGCTTGTTGTACCACGACATTGGACTATTTTCTTTAATCTTCTTTAAGCGCAAAGGAGCAACTGTGTCTAAAGTGCTGGAAAAGAGAGAGTCAATAGTTTCTGTTGCAACATCGAGTTCTTCTAAGCTATCTGGGATGCTGAGGAGATAAAACTGAACACAAAGATTATTTATAAAGCAATCTTTAGTGTTAGAAGTGATAGTTCTACCATATTTGTAACAGGAAGTCGGTTTTGCAGCCTTGGCTAAATGAAGTATACATGAGACTAGATAAGGATCTGAGATGTTTGCTCTTCTGCAGAATTTCAACGGCATCAAGATTGATTCCATGTGACAATATTAGATCTAAAGTATGATTACGACAATGAGTGGGTCCTGACACGTGTTGTCTAACTCCCAATAGAGTTTAGAATGTCTCTAAATGCCAATCCCAGTGCGTCTTTTTCATTATCTACATGGATAATCCCACCGGTCACAATTGTGACCGCATCTTTTTCTTATTTCTGGATGCTCTATAAATGTTGTTATTGACTTTGGGCAGGAAATTCAACTTTTAAATGACAAAATAGATTGTCTTGATTAAAATCTATTAATGTCATGTGACTAGTGTGAAAGGTCACATGACCAGATCAGTTTACTTCCTGCTTGCACATCTAGAAGAAGATGGCTGCGTCCGAAACCGCATACTTCCCTACTATATAGTAGGGAAAAAGCAGTAGGCGAGCGAATAAGTATGTCCGAATCCTTAGTATCCATAAAAGAGTAGGTGAGAATTACCAGAGTGACGTACTAATTATCGCGAGATTCGGGCGTACATATACTTATAGTACGTCCGAATATTCCTACTTTCGTACTATATAGTAGGGGAAAACCGTATTTGAAAGGAGTAGTATGTCCGAAACCTCAGTACTCATAAAAGAGTAGGCGAGAAGTTCCCGGATGGCTTACTGCTTCTGCCCAGATTTTGAAGAGCTCGAAGATGAACACTTTTCTATCCCAGCAGGCCACAGGAGAGGATACGTAATAAAGAAAATGAAGAAGAAGAGGATACGTCAATGATACGTCATTATCAAACATGACGGAGAACGGTGACGTGGGTGTTTTCAAATGTGAGTATTACAAACCAAAAACAAGGTTCCTTGTTTTAATTCACATTTGCTCAAATACTGAACTGTTTATTTTTTTAAGGTGTAACGCGAAAATAGTATAGTTTTATTATGGATAGCTAACAGGGGAGCTTTAGTGAGCACACACTCGTTTCCAAAATAGATTTAACGTTACACTCATTTTAAACCATATAGCTATCTGTTAAATACGATTACTAAATTATGTCTATTTAAAATCTGCCGGGAAAATCTTCGATAAGAATTGCAGATGAGTACATCAAATAGAAATGAAGTATATCTGAGTATGTGTATGTATGCTATTGTGTAGTTTGCAATACATGAATGTAAGTAATGTAAATAAATGTACATAAAGTAACTAAATATAAATACTATATTTTATTTGTCCATTAGAACTTTTGAAAAAATTGAGGAACATTTGAGTTGTATAAAAAGCTTAATAATTTGTGTTAATAAAGTAAATAAAGTTAAGTAAAGTGTCAATACTTAACACTTCAGAAAATACATCAACATGTAAGGTAGTATTGAGCACAAATGACAGAGGTAATGTGAATCTTGTCTGGATGTTACAGGGACAGATGAGCACACTCGTCTGCTCATCCAGTGGAGAGTGGCTCATGAAGCCCTCTTCACTGGAAAGCGGAATGCTGCCATCAAAGGCTTTGAGTGAGTATACTACGGGAATGAATAAAAATAATTTGAATGTTAATGTAGTTTATTTAATTCTTGTAATTTCAAAACACTTTTTGATTCTTGATTTCTGTGAATTTACTGCAGAGCTTTTGTGGTGGAGCAGGACCTGCAAGGCAGGGTAACGGCAGGATTTTTTTTTTAAAAATGGGAAAACCTAAAACAAAAATATAAAGTAAGATAATTTTGATAAAATCAAATTACATTGTGATATTAAAATTATTGCTTTTGTATTATGCTTGTGTATTTGTGCTTTTTGCAGGATCTGAAATGTCCGCAGATGGGGGTGAGCACTGAGGATGGAGAGCCCACAGCAGCATCCTGGAAGTGGTATTCCGCCATGGATGAGGCAATTGGGGGCAGACCCTCCCTCACTCCTCCTGCCCTCGTTGCCTCATGTGGGCCGGATGCTGCTGTGGCCTCTTCATCCTCAGTGAGGCCAGAGCCAGCGAGAGCCCGGAAAAGGCCTTCAGATATAGAGGACCTGATCCGGGAGATGGAGGAGAGAGAAGAGGAGAGAGAGCGGAAAGCAGCTGAGAGGGAGGAGAGACTATGGAGAGAAATGGAGGAGAAGGAGGACAGAAGAGAACGAGAGAGACAAGCGAGGGAGGAGAGGCAAGCAAGAGAAGCAAGGGAAAGTAAAGAGCGATGGCGCCGGGAGGCAAGTGAAAAAGAGGAAAAGAGAGAGCGGGAGACAAAGGAAAGAGACGAGAGATTTCTTTCAGTTCTTGAGATTCTTGCCAAAAAATAAATTAAAGTAAAAAGTGTTTTCTGATCATTTACACATCTGGTTTTATGTAAAGAGCAAACATTTTAAAACACATTTAAATTGAATATACATACATACATTTATACATATATATATATATATATATATATATATATATATATATATACACACACACACATCTAAATTGATTTATATATATATATATTAGGGTGCATCAAATTTGAATGGGAAATTTTAATTTCAAAATATCAATTTGGCTGGCATTGCATTTTGTTCCAATTAACATAAAAATGACTTTTGCAAAGTTTTGAGGAATTCCATTGAGATTTAGGGGTGCCACCTAACACATGAACTTTGGCGAAATTTTGAAAAATGTGCAATTTTTAGTCTAATTGCCAAAAGGATGACCTGGAAATGTTGAGTACAGTGAACTTTTATACAGTAACATGTTCTATAGGGTTATCAAAGTAAAAGTTGTTTGTTTGCCCTTTGGGCAACTTGGGCATTTCTCAGAATTCAACTTTCAAGATTTTCCATTCATTTGTCCTATAGACAAAATGAATGGAGGTCAATGGGACGTTCACGTGGCCTTACCCTGATTTTTGTGCAGCAGTGATGGATGTCGGACACACATATAAAGTTTAATGACTTCATTGTTAAACACAAGGGGTGATACTGACACACTTAAAAGAACAAACCCTCTCTAGTGGCTAACTCACTGGCAACTAACAGGGCCTAATGGTAAGAGCTGACACTAACTAAACTTCAAACTTAATTGCTCAGTCTGTGCCAGAGTCTGCTGCACTGAGCAACATCACCAGGGAGACAGAGAGAGGAAATTGAACCTGAACTCTGAACCTAGCCAGTGCGTCTCCTCCCAGATATGTCTCCCCACCCGCCACCCAAGAGTAACCGTCCTATTCAGGGATTAGCTTGCGTTTGCAGCGGCGAAGGTTTGGCTGTTGGTTGCGGTCATGTTCAACTGCCTGCAACACATTCTGCAGGTGCTGCTCCTTCCTTGCCACTGCGACGAAGTCGGATGTGAGCTTGACGCCACGCTCGGCACAGTCATTGACCACGTTCATTGCACGTATATTGACCTCACTTTTTTTGAACGCATCATTGGTTGCCCATTCCTTCACATCGAGAGACATAAATTCTGGATCAATGTGCAGCTGGTGCATCCCAAACCAGCAATCCTTATTGGCGAGGTCAGTCAAGCTGGTGGTTGGCAAGAGGGTGGGGAACTTTGGCTTGCCAAAGCCAGTGCCAAAGCGCTGCTCAGGGATGTGCATGGGGAGATCAGCGGGCTTGTGCTCCAAGATCGCTCTGGCAAGTGCACGCTTGTCATTATTGGGGACCTTGCTGCTGAAGAGAGCCAGGGGTAGCATCTCACCTGTCAGGTACCAGCGATGCCTCTCCAGCGCCTTGATTGCTGATGCTGCAATGCCCTCATCTACAGCCTTGTATGCCTGCAGGTTGTGGTAGAGTGTCAGGTCATTCCAGGCAGCATCTACAGCTTTCTCGCAGGTCAACCACCACTTTGCATAGATGTGTGTAATGAAAATGGCAAATGCCCGAATCTTCGGCACCTGCTGCCGTGTGGTGATTGTGCTCTGGGGAAGCAACGCAATGTGCTGCTCCATCAAAGCCAGCTTGAGAGTATAGAGCAGCTTAGCCATCCATCGTGCCTTATGGAGCGCACCCGGTCGTTGGAAGGTCACTGCAGTCTGCTCTTCACCATCTGCATCCAGAAACACAAGACACAGCTGCACAAACTCATGATAGTCACCTCGCTTGTGGTCAGTGACTTCTTTTGCGCAGCTGACAAGTTCAGCACATAAATTGCCCAGGAGTGGTTGCTCGTTGTTGCCAGGAATGTAGCAGGACCATTGGCTGCTGGATTCTTGTGGTAACAGGTTCCAGTTCTCTCTCAGACGTGTGAACAAGGTAACCTCTGGCGAGCGTGATGACTCCACCTTCAGATCTGTGAAAACCTGGTTCAGGAGGACCTCACCAATGTGGTGCCGGCACCCAGACCAAAGCAGTGGTCGGCCCAGTGAGAGCTGTATGGCAATGCAGGCTGCTGTGAGATGGCCGGTGTTTGACGGAGTGGTGTCAAATGCCATGTTGACAACCTGGTCAGCGCAGCACCAGTCCTGCAGCAACTTGCATGCCAACCGGGCAATGATCACTCCACATGCCTCATTGGTCTGCTTCTTATATGCCGGGACACCAAGCAGTTTCAGCCGCTCTGCATCTCCAACCACTACTGTAAGACGCTCCTCCAACTGGCGCACATTGCTGAGCATCGGAGTTAACTTGCTGTCCCAGTGTAGGGTGCACAATGGAGGTGGTGTCCACTGCTTGTGCTGTTCCTCACTGATTGTCTCCAGCACTTGGCGTCTTGCTCGGTCAGCTGTTGCGTAAGAGAGATGTGTACATTCACCACCTGACTCTGCAACAAGGCCACGCGTGAAGGCAGCCTGTTGCATTTGTGACATCTTCAACCTTGTAGCCAGTGACACGACACTTGGTCGGCTAAGGATGTCATGTGGAATGAAAACGTTTGTTCCAGTCTTCTTATGCTTGTGGGATGGTTCGCCCTCAGATGGTGGATAGACTGTGTTAGTATCCTCCTCTGACTCCCCATCACTCTCCGACTCCAAGCTGGACATTGCAGTCATCTCCTCCAGCTCCTTTTCACAGCGGGACTGCCTGGCTGCTGCGGCAGCTTGACGCTCCTCTCGCCGCTTCACCTTGAGCTGCAGCTTTTTGTCCAATACACCAAATGTGGCCACTCTGTCAGTCTTCATGCTGGCCAAGAAAGCTAGGTCTTCTGGGTTATCAATCAGCTTTTCAACATTTGGAGGCCACAGCGGAAATGTGGCATCAAGTCTGCACTCCATTGTCTCCAATTGTTTCGCTGTAGTCTCACTGGAGCGCTTGGCCTGGGAGATTTTCCGCAGCTTGTTGTTAGCATTGACTAAGTCTACCACCTTGTGGCACGCACGCTTGTCGCTCACCATTGGGATGTTGGCTTTCTTGTAAAATGGCCGCACCTGCTCCAGGACAACCTTGGCTGCCTCGAACTGCGACAACGCTCCATTTGCACCAGGTTTCATGGCAAGCATGCAGCGTAAGATCTGACGACCAGTTGGCAGTTTGGCGCCGGTGATGATGCCATCCTCACTGGTGATGCTGGGGCCCAGACCAAAGACCAGGCTGCGACTGCTAGTCTGGCAGGGACCAGTTGGTGAAGGCAGCATCTTAGGAGAGCTGGATCCTGGGGTGGGTTGTGTTGTGCAGTGCCTGAGAATGAAAAGGATACAAGCTCAAGGAAAGTGTTTAAAATCATATCTTACCATACTTAATATCACTCAATTATGAAAAACTATTCTTGCATAAGCCTCAAATTTTAGCTGTACAAAGTCTAACTTCATCATAACTTACCGTTACATCACTACCAGAGTAGCTAGCTGTGCTTGCAAATATACTTGTATTTAAAATGTTAATTTACTGTAACAACTACAATGCTACTCTCAATAAACATGAGACATCTATACTCTGAATATGACATTGTCCACTCTAGAATATTGTTGATGTTAAGCTTAATAGCTTAGCTAACATAGATAGCTAACTGTGGTTAGACAACTGTTGCTAGCTAACGTTAGCTAGATGTAATGAGCACCAAATACCTATAAATATGACTTAAATGACTTATGATAAATAAGTATACAAAGACACAATTCCTGATATTATAGTAATATGTAATAATACATACCTCAAACAGAAAGATCACCTCAGTTTTCTTGAGCTGTAGTATTGTTTACCTCAGATCTCCATGGCGACCATTGAGCACTGTTAACCTGTTAAGTGTCACCCCCTTTTTTTGAATATACATGAAAATGCACATTTCGAACTTAAATGGTTGTAATTCAAGAATGCTTTGGAATATAGACGTAAGATTGGTCTCGTTTTAAAGAAGACATCTGGCAGATTTTTGTAGAAGTGAAATAAATTAAGAAAGTGAAACAGAAAAAAAGTTATAGAAGTTTGAGTTTATGAAAATGTACAATGTAAAAAAAAATATTATTCATATTTTAAATAAAATATATATTTTCAAAACCTGGGCGACTCTAAAACTGCAAAAAAAATCAAAGCCAAAAATCTGAACAAGTTTTGTTTCAAATTTTAGGTTGATATCTCAAAAAATGGGCTTTCAGTAAGATTTTGTTTGGGCGCAGTACCAAACTTTTTCACTAGATGACAACCAGACTCCATTACTGCCCATATAAGGGCGCCTCCATTTTTTTCTTTATATTTAAAAAAAATTCAGACCTTTTTTCTAAAATAATTGAATGGATGCTATCTTTTGAACTCTTGGCATGAAAACAAACTGAGGTTTCTACCCTTCTTTCATGATTTTTCATGTTCATCACTATTTCAAAATAAAGGTCTAAATACGCCTTAGGAGTATGAAAATATTCTTGTTGCAAATTGATAAATTACGGCTCCTCTGTAATTTATTTTGAAAATCAATCACCACATATGGAAACTAGAAATTGTAAGCTTTCAAATGATATATAGTTTGTCAAGATTAGTTTAGGTTTAGTATAGGATATTACTGTTTTAAAAATGTAATGGATTTGGGCCCACCGGTGGGCCGGTGACACTTATTAACCACTTTATCCAACAAAAACAGATGTGTGGTGGCACCCCTAAATCATCATGTGCTGGAAAAATATTTTGCATGTGTTGTTTCTACTAGGGGTGGCATGGTACATGAAAAAACATCCGAACCGTTCGGTTCGCTCGTCTCGGTTCGGAGCGTGTGTGCGTCTCACGGTTCGACGCATGCGCAATGTAGCCTCGTGCCCGTATGTGACCTCAGACATGCGTTTCCTTTTCGCGCGAAATAAGACGTGTGTGGACATACAAATGAGGCTTGTTCGACTTGAACCGGCGCTGCACAGAGCGATCGGCGAATGACATCAAAGTACCGCGAGCGCGACGGCTCCGTATGCTTTTCAATCACTCTCGCGGTACTTTGATGTCATTACCGATCGCTCTGTGCAGCGCCGGTTCAAGTCGAACACGCCAGTAAAAGTGGAGTATGGAGTGCTGCAGGTCACGTCACGCGGAGAAGTGGCAAGTGGGAGAGATAAGGAAGGCTAACCGGAGTTGGAGGATGCGCCAGCGTTGTATAAGTCCGGTGTGTGGGAACATTTTGGATTTCATGTTATGATATTTAAATATATAGCAGCTACAGTGGCACTTAGATAAAAACTCCAGTCATATGTTTCCAAATACTGCACTTTAATTTCAAGTGAAAAAAGTGTATCCTCACTCTCAGGGAATAGAAGCTTTGTGAACTTATGTTTCACTTTATGATTATTGCCTTTGATATTGCTATAGCCTAATTATAGGCAATTATGTTTCATGTATTTTAACTTATTTAAAAGACAGAGTTTTAAGAGTTCCTCTCTTTTTCTTTTAAAAGATAAAATTTTTTGTAAGAGCTACACTTAAGTTGGCAGTTTGATAAATGCAAGTAATTTTCAATCTTTGTGTGCTAAAAATGCACATAAGTTCCTGTAGAGATAGTGATACACGTTCTACTTTTTTTGCCAAATAAACGAAAAGCATGTCATCAATGTCTTCTCTCTTGCTGTATCAAAATCTCACCTAGCTTTCCTCGGAGATGGTCCCAATAATGTGCTTACAGTCAAGTCAAATTCAGTTTGTGCATGATTGCATGATATAACATTTTTGTTAATAATGTATCCTAAATTGTGGATAATTAAGCTATATATCATATGCTGAAGTACATTTCTGGAGTGTTAAAGATTAAAAGAAAAAATAACAACAAGAACCGTACAGAACCGAAAACCGTGACCCTAAAACCGTGATACAAACCGAACCCTGGGTTTTGTGAACCGTGCCACCCCTAGTTTCTACATATATTGGAACACTTTTAGCACCCAGCCATATCAAAATTCAAGAATTGTGTTTTTTGATGCACCCTAATATATATATATAAATCAATTTAGATGTGTGTATATATATATATATATATATATATATATATATATATATATATATATATATATATATATATATGTATATACACACACACACACACGCAGAGTGCTGTGCAAAAATAGTAGGCCACCAACAACTTTGTTGTTTTAGCTATGCTTTAATGACCATCCATATTTTTCTATCATTATTAAGATAAAAACAGAAAATAAAGGAGATATGAACTTAAAATAAAAACAAATCTGTACAAAATGGCTTCTTTAGGCAAACATCAGTGAGAATAAGGTGTCAGTAAGAATAAAAATGATACCATTACTACAACAACATCAAATGGTGGCCTAAGACTTTTGCACAATACTTTGTTTATAAAACAAACCATTTCTAGGCATCAACCATACATTATAACAACAATAAAACAATCATTTTATTGTAGTGTATTATGTGACTTATAAATGCATACAGAGCTCATGCAGGGATATTCAAGGCAGGTCATGCAGGGTTCAGTTCCAACACACCTGTCTGTAATTTTCTAGTAGTCAGATATTAATTGGTTTAAATAGATTCAGGTGTGTATAATTAGGGTATGAAAAACTGTCCAGGACAATGGCCCTCCATGACCTAAGTTGGACTCTTCACACAAATTATCTTAAGTTTTGCATTACCTAAACCCAGTGAAATAGTGACTGAAGGGTTAGTGCACCCAAAGACATAAATATAATCAGTATTTACTTTCATGTTGTTTGATTCCTCTGTGTGTGTTATTTTTCTCTCTCCTCTGAACAGAAAAGGTGATTTTGGTCAAGTTTGGTCTGATGGTTTAATACAATATCAGTCAATGGACTTTCAGAAGCTTGAAAAGCAATAAATAATGCCAGGAAGCTTCTGAAAGTTGGGCTCCATTGATCGATATTGTATGAACCGAAACCCGCAGAATTTTTTTTTTTTACAAAAATCACATTTTGTGGTTTAAAAAAAATAGTAATTGAGGGATCTGATAACATGAAAGCAAGTAAAATTGTAAATAATGTAAAGAATATAAAGAAAGTAAATAATGGCTAAATTCATATGTTTTAGGTGAATTAACCCTTCAACCCACCAGGAAGAAATGGTAGTAAATATATATATGCATTTTGTATTATAGTAGTACCTAAAAGAAATAAGCTAAGAAATTAGCAACTTTGAACGTTTATGCCTGAGACAATTCATAAAACATTTTAAATTTGGTAGATGTTTTTTATCCAAGTGACTCTGTGCATTTATTACAGGGACAATGACCCTAGATCAACCTGGACTAAAGAGCCTCGCTCAAGGACACACTCGTGGCGTCGGCTGTGGAGATCGACCAGCCATCTTCTGCTTACCAGTTCAGTGGTTTAGCCCATTACACAAAAAAAGTAAAAAAGCTATAAAAACAAAATGCATGTAATTGTAAACCTATAAAATGATATTTGGAAAGAAAAGGAATGCTGACAACATGAATTGTAAAACATTTTAATCTTTTTTTAATGTTTTAAAGGTAATCATGCTCATGGAGAGCAGGCACAAGGATGTTTGGAGCAGACACAGCAGCAGCCAGATTGTCTCGCACATGTTCTCCCACTCTTGCTGCAAGGTGGTGGGGATCAGGGGGGCCGTCATCATGGTCTTCCTCATCCTCTGGCTCAACGATGTCCCCATTGAGTAGAGCGAGATTGTGAAGCACAGCGCAGCATGCAACAACCTCAGGCACGAAGGCAGGGTTCACCTCCAAGGCCTTGAAGAAAATACAGCGCCAGCGTGTCTTCAGCATCCCAAAAGCTCTCTCCACGATGTTGCGGGCACGGGAGTGCTTGCTGTTGAAACGAGCCTGCACAGGGTTCTGCACCGGCTCTCTGTACGGGGTGATGAGGCAGATGGGTGCACTCAGGCAAGGATAGCCTCCATCCCCGAGGATGCACTTGCCTGCAGGTGGATAAAGGCTGCCAGCATATACCGGGCTGTTCCTCAGCACCCTGGCATCGTGCACAGACCCAGGATATCCCACAAAGACATCAAGGAATTTCCCCGGTGATCAGTGATGGCCTGGAGTTGGATGGAGTGAAACAGCTTCCTGTTGAAGTAACAGTGGGAGTTATTTGCTGGAGGTTTGATACGGATATGACAGCTGTCTATTGCACCAACTGCTCTACTGAAAGCTGGTGACCCAGACAGCTGTGCAAATCCTGCTCCCACTGCCTCCAGGTCATCTCCGATCGGAAAGCAAATCACCCTCCTCAAAATTCCCATGATGGCCTTGCTCACTCTGTGCACAATGTCATGCACAGAGGACTTGGGGATATCAAAGGTCCGTGACACCACCCTGTAGGATGCTGCATGGGCCAGCCAGTAGAGGAACACAAGCACCTCGATGTCCCTTTCCCATCCATGGTCAGATCCCAGTCTGACTGCAGCAATCAGGGACCTGATGGACGGCAGAGACAGGCGTAGGTGGGCACGGTGGTCAGCTGCTTCATCAAAATAAAGCCGCAGAATGGGAACAGCTCTGTTGAGATGGCAGTAGGATGTGGGGTTCACCGCCTGTAAATACATGATAGTTTGTTAAAACGAGAAATTTGAATAAATCTTTGTTTCATGTGTTGTTGACTTACATTTGTTTATTGTGATGGTTAGTTTTAGTTTTATCCATTTGTTTACTCGTTGTTCATGTTTCCTATTGTAGTCAATTAAATATAATTCTTTCATTAATTAATACATTAATTTCTTGACTGAAAATGGATGTATTCACATTCATTGGCTGCATTTGTCCACTTTTCATTCATAGTATGTTATGACAATAACGGTAAATTAGGCATGTTTTACTACAACAAATCATTCTCAGTAGGAAAATATGTCATATAATTGAGTATTGGTCAGCATTTATCATTATAAGTGTTGGGGTGAGCTAGCATGGCAAGTCATTCTGGGTTAATGATATTTTTTACGAATTCGTACTTACATATTTAGAGTATGAAATCAATAGTCTTCTCCTAAGGCGAGATCTTCGAGCAGCTGCCCGACGTCTCCTTTGTACAGACATTGGAAACATTTTTCTGGTGTTGAAGAAAACCGTAATGGGTATGGTTGTCGAGGTACTGATGAATCAGGTGTTGGTACACCTGTCGCTCATAATTTTAAAGCTATTGTGCTTGTGATAACGTCGTAGATCACATGATAACGTCAACATGGCAGATAACCGGTTCGCATTCATACTCAACGAGATCTGGCTATAAAGTACCTACTCTTTTAGCGCTCGTTAAGTAAGTACTTATTGAAATTAAGTACCTACTCATTGAGTATGCGGTTTCGGACGCAGCTGATGTCTTCCTCAGACTACTACAAAAAGTAGTATGTAATACATCTTAATTAACAGATAGAACTATCATATTTTGTACATATAGATTACATATTTTGAGAATTATACTCCTGCATATATATTTTGCTCGTAAGACTTGTAAATTTGTTAACGGTCACAATTGTGACTGGTAGTATAACACAGTGCTTCAATTGAAAACACAGGTATTGGCTGGTATTGGCAGGTATTGGCAATCCTACACTGAACATATGCCACACCTGTGAGGGGGATGGATGATCTTGGCAAAAGAGAAGTGCTCACTAACACAGATTTAGACAGATTTGTGAACAATATTTGAGAGAAATAGGCCTTTTATGTACATAGAAAAGGTCTTAGATCTTTGAGTTCAGCTCATGAAAAATGGGGGTAAAAACAAAAGTGTTGCGTTTATAATTTTGTTCAGTGTAGTTATCAGTATCCCAGAAACTTTCAATGTGTTGGACCTTCTAGACGTACGTGACCCCCCTCCCCCCCCAATTGAAAGTGACTGTGATAGTGATGGCTCAAATAGGGAGTACCATTGGTGAAACGGCCCATTTGCCAAGTAGACTATTGAATGGCGATGCAGAGGTAAACTATCTGGAGGATTAGGCAGATGTTCATGACAACCAATTGGTGTGCCCCACACATGACCACAAACAACCCTTTCTATAACGTACGGCCCATCTTCAGTGCACTGAATGAGTGCACACACATCTCCCTGAAACTGGCCTAGGACAGGGCCCAAGTGAAGTCATGGTCTAGCCCATAGGGGTCTAGCCGAACAAGCAGAAGTTCCTCCAGGGTGTAACTTTGTACATGACAACCTTTTCACCTCACTAAGCCTCCTTCACAAAATGACAAAACGAGGTATTGGATGTTTTGGAATGAATTGTGTCAATAGGTCTAATTGAAGAATTTGTATGAATTCTGACTATGGTGTTTCCCACCGGTCACTATTGTGACCGAGTATAAAACCTAATATTTCACTAACTTAACCAACATAAAATCAAAAAAGGCATAATGTTTGAGTGTTAGGGAGGTCTAAGGAGTAAAATGCATGTACTCAAGTTGCAAGAAAAAATTTGGGATTAAACGGGTTAAAATCGGCAACAATAAAGACTTTATCTGCAGCCAGTAGGAGAGCGGGGTAAGTTGTCACAAGGGTAAGTTGTCACACTGTTCATAACTCCAACACTAGAGGCTCTATCTCAAAAATCAAATAGCCACTTTGTGTGACTTCCTCTCCACATATGGTCAAGATCACTCTAATCTGAGGTTAGCACAATTTTCTTATTTTTCTTCTTAAAAAGTAAAATATTTACACTTTACATTTTACAACTTTGTTAGGTATGAATGTTAAAAATTATTATTTTGCACAAAATAGAGGAGACGATAACGTGTCTTTTGATACTTTAGCTGAAGTGCTATGTTGAGCTAACCTTGATATTTATCCAACATTAGCACACGTCAGTTTGGGGCAAGTTGCCTCAATGACTTTGGGGCAAGTCGTCACATGTGGCAACTTGCCCCAGTACAAATAAACACATAGAACATCCTAAAAAAAAAACATTTTAATATTGTAATTTATTTGTAATTGCAATAAGGTTTTTGAAGGAAGGAAGGAAAGGCAGGAATTAAGGAAGGAAAGACAGGAAGGAAGGATGGAAGGAAGGAAGGAAGGAAGGAAGGAAGGAAGGAAGGAAGGAAGGAAGGAAGGAAGGAAGGAAGGAAGATGGTTCAAAATTATCAATGAAAGACAGAGCATGGCAGTACACCACCCAGTGGCGGATCTAGAGATTTTTTCCTGGGGTGGCAAAGGGGTGGCATGAGGTTTCAGGAGGGGGGCCATGGACATTATTCATAATTTAAAATGCTACGGTTTTCATTGAATGTGTTTTGTTCTATACACTACATTACACGGAGTGGGAGTCAAATCAGAGATGTAGCTGGGTTTTTGGATGGTGTGGGTCTTAATTTGTGAATTGTGGACCCTTTCTCTGTGTAATCACTATCAACAGTCTGTGTAGTCTATAGGCTACTTAAATTGTACTTTGTGAAAAAGCAATTCTTGGGGGGTTTGGGGGTATGCTCCCCAGGAGATTTAAAAAAAAAAAAAAAAAGACTCCTCAAATGATGTCTTCTAGTGAGTTTTGAGGAAATATGGACCAATTTAGTCATACAACATGTAAGGGATAATGTATAGCGAGGCGGTTGTTATATCGAATACAAACCCAACGGGGTCTTGAATCAGCCTGAAGGGTTTGTATTCGCTATAACAACCGCCTCGCTATTCATTATACCGCTTATTACATGGCTACCTACCAAATAAATGAATAATTACATGCGCTTCATGCGCACACACGCACATTTGCACACACACGCAAGGTCTCTGGCTCTCTCTGTCTTGCGCGCGCTACACGGTTTGGAGCTCACAAGCTCTAGATTCCGGGAGATTTGAACTAATTTGCGGCCATCAGGGAGCCGCTATCAATATACGGGAGACTTGGGATGTCTGCAAACGTTCACCGGGCGCTGCGTCCATTGGCCAAAGAAGATCGCCTGTTTGGGCCTCATGTTTTTTTAGACTAAATACATATTTTTAAATTATTATTTAATACCCATTTTTAACAACATGAAAAAGACTATTCAAACATGACATTAAAATATAAATATAAAAAATGACAGACATTTCTTGGGGGTGCTGGGCGGGTGCTATGGCTATTATAGGGGGAGCTACAGCACCACCTAGCTACCCCCTGGCGCCGCCACTGACACACACACACACACACACACACACACAGTTCGATCACGCCCGCGCCTCTCTCTCTCTCTCTCTCTCTCTCTCTCTCTCTCTCTCTCACACACACACACACACACACACACACACACACACAGTTCGATCGCGCCCGTGCCTCTCTCTCTCTCTCACACACACACACACAGTTCGATTGCGCCCGCGCCTCTCTCTCTCTCACACACACACACACACACACACAGTTCGATCGCGCCCGCGCCTCTCTCGCGCACGCACACACACACACTCCAGCATTGCAATCTTGACATCGCAGCCTGTTCATTATGCTGCGTTCACACCAAACGCGAATAGAGCGAAATTTATCGCTATTTAGAGTTTTATTTATTTTTATACCGTGTATTCTCTGTGTAAATTCGTGCACCGAACCGTGACGCCTGTACCATTTCGGTTCAATACGAATACATGTACCGTTCCCCTATTTGAAAGTAGTGGGCTACTTTTACTTGTTGTGATTGAGTAGAATTTCAGTCATGTAGGGCTAACTTAACTGCAAAATGCGTGGTCAACCAGAGAAAAAACGGTCACGTTGTTGATAACAGGTGTCCATGTGAGTCAAACGTGCAGTGCTTGTGCATCACCAGCTTATGACACCGCTTAGATATCTCAGTTTAATTTGGCATGTCGACCATTTTTCAAAATTGGATAGTCATAGATGCTGGGAAAGTGGATGCATGCCAATTTTGTGACAGCAGTAGTTTAAACACACACAAAGAGCTAGACTAAGGTTAGACCCTTATCTGACCTGACGATCATAGAAAATTTTGATGAGACAACAAAGTATTGCGGATGTAAATAACGTAACAATGTGGTTGTTGCACGGTTAACTGTCTGCTATGGACTTTTTCGACTTGGTGTCAAACTTACCTCTAAACTCACAGCTTATCAGCCTCTCTTCCCCGAGGCACTGTCCAGGCTGCCTGCTGGCGTGACTGGTAAAATTACGCGGGGGTCGCTGCCGTGCTGGTGATGGGTGAAACCATTGTGAAAAAAGGGGATTCGAAATCGGCGATTTCTGTTTGAGAGGAGTTTGGTGCGGGTCTCCTTGGCCTTCAACGTGTAGGCTATGAACATAAAATACACTTAAAAAATATTATCTGATTTATAAATGGGGTGGCAACAGGGGTGGCAAGACTGTATCCCAGGGGTGGCAGCTGCCACCCTTTGCCACCCCGTAGATCCGCCCCCACCTGACATAATCTTATAGGCAGTCAGGCAGGTAAAGTTGCAGAACCCATCAATCAGAAGTACATCAAAGGATTTTGACATAAATTACCGTACTCTGACTCGGTATTGTCAAAAGATTACCAGAGAAGAAATTGAAAGTCAGACAGCCATGCCAACAACAATGGTTGGTTATACAATGCCACGGAAAATTTTTTCACCTGATTTGGAAAAGCAACTTGTTGAGTATATTACTAGGTCAGCTGACACTTATTTTGGTCTGTCGTTAACTGAGTTCAGAAAGCTTGCGTACCAGTTTTCTGTGCCACACCAGCTGAAGTTTGCGCCTTTGTGGGCAGAAAAAGAAAAGGCCAGCAAAGAGTGGTTTACAGACTTCTTAAAGCGGCATACAACGCTGTCACTGAGAAAGCCAGAGGCAACTAACCTTGCCTGGGCAAGTAGCTTCAACAGAGAGAATGTTAATGCTTTCTTTGACAACTTAGAGAAAGTGTTACGCAAATATGAGTTTGGACAAGGAGACATTTGGAATGTTGATGAAACTGGGGTCACCACTGTATATAAACCAGACAAAGTTGTGGCCAGACGTGGATTCAAACAAGTAGGGTCACTGACCTTTGCTGAAAGGGGAACCCTTGTCACACTGGCCTGTGCTGTCTCAGCAACAGGGAATAGTATACCTCCATACTTTATTTTCCCCACATGTCAAATTCCGCGATCATTTCCTGATCAACAGGGCACCTGGCAGCAAAGGAGGGGCAAATTCCTCTGGATGGATGAAAGACACACACTTTGTTGACTTCTTGAAACATTTCAGTGAACATACAAAGTGCTCAAAGGAGAAGCCCTGTTTACTCCTTTTGGACACAAGTCTCATCTGTCCATTGATGGACTCAATTATGCCAAAGAAAATGGCATAATCATGGTGTCATTCCCACCCCACTGCTCACATTGGCTAAGGGCCACTAAAGAGGCACATCAACAGCGCGTGTGATGCCTGGATGAGGAACAACCCTGGGAAGACAATGTCAATTTATGACATTCCTGGGATTGTGGCAATTGCCTATCCTCTGGCTGCAACCCCCTTGAACATTCAGGCTGGCTTTAGGGTGGCTGGGGTTCAAACTTACAAAAGAAAGCTACAAGAATGTTCAAAACAAAAAAAGAGAAGCGGCTGAGGACTTGTTGACATAAATAAATAATTCAGCAGATGTATGAGTTCAGACTGGAGCTGAAAATACAAAAGGCAAAAGCTCAGAGGAGATCAAAGGAAGGTCACAGAGAAGATGAGAGAGAACATTCTGGAAAAGGGTCAACCATAATATGAAGAACCCATTGCATGGAGCAGAGTGATATCATCATCCAGTCAGCATGCAGTATACATAGAAGAGTAAACTAATTTATTACTTCATCCATTCCTAAACAAACAAACAAACAAACAAACAATAAACAAACAAACATGAACATGGAAGGTTAAGTTTAATGTATAAACACAGACAGTATAAGCTAATTAAAACGATAAATAACTCATTGCTAAAAATAATGAGCAAGCTTATTATGAGGCACTGACACTGACTATGGGCATAATTCATATTTTGATTATCACAGCTATAATTATAAGCATCATTATCCCTGGCAGCATTCGATGACTATGTAGGCCAAATCAAAGCACTTTATTTTCACTATCAGTATGTAGAAAGGTCATCTTTTTATTAATAACAATGAGGTAAACTTACTTAATTCTTTGTACAATCTTTTTTAATCTCCATCCTTAACTGAAATTGGTTCAATTTATTAGGTGGAAAATGTGAAGTTTGGTAGTGCATTACTGTCATTGTAATCCAATTAGTCGGAGCACAGTGATGTTCAGGCTCCAAGCTGGTGTTAAGGGAATTCTGTCTGCATGCACCCTACCAAATGCTTCCCTACAAGTGTGTAAGAGCATTAGCAACACTGCCTGGACGTATCAGCCGTTATTATCACCTTTCAGCCTGAAACTTCATGACGTCCTCCACAGATGCTGATTCTGCAGTTGCAACAGTTAAGTCTAGAATTCATAGAACAGGATAGAATGGAAACAGTACAGAAGGGCTAGAACCGTGTGCCTTTTATAAATATTATATGTAAGGAACTTTGCTTTATGAAATATTAATAATCAATAATAACTTGTTATGATTAATTATGAATATTTGGGTCAGTTAATTGGATTAACTTGACATGGCTAAATTAATATTACAATCAATTAATCAGTTCGTCCAACAAACTCTTTTGATTATTAATTTATTCTAAGAAAAGGGTATCTTCCCTGGCCACAGAAGAATAATTATTTCTTAGCATGTACAGCGTTTTGAGCATGTAGCAAGATCAAAAACCGTAAAGGGACTTCGTATTGCAAGCAAATCAGAACCAAATACATAAAGTGCATACAATGTTTAATACGATGCCTTAAAATTCTCCACCATATATGTAAGGAACTTAGCTTTATGAAATATTAATAATCAATAATAACTTGTTATGATTAATTATGAATATTTGGGTCAGTTAATTGGATTAACTTGACATGGCTAAATTAATATTACAATCAATTAATCAGTTCGTCCAACGAACTCTTTTGATTATTAATTTATTCTAAGAAAAGGGTATCTTCCCTGGCCACAGAAGAATAATTATTTCTTAGCATATACAGCGTTTTGAGCATGTAGCAAGATCAAAAACCGTAAAGGGACTTCGTATTGCAAGCAAATCAGAACCAAATACATAAAGTGCATAAGTTTTATTAACTAAATCATAAACATGAATAAACTAAACAAACATACATAAATACATAAATACAGGTGTAGGAAAAAGGAGTGAGAGATGGAATGATGTAACGATGGAGAAGATCCATCTAACTATGAGAAGAACCAACAGCATTTCATTTTCACATTTCATTGAATTGAATACTTGCATTTGTAGTGGGAACAATTCTTGAAGTTGTGGAAAATTGAAGTCGTTGAGGGTTCCGGCAGTGGCAAGTGGAAGTTGTTTGAAAGTTATCTTTCTCCAGGAGCACATGGCTGGTTTGGTCAAGGCCTGGGGCCCTGTTGAGGCCACGCCGAGCACCCAGGAGAAGTGAGGAAGTCGGAAGAGTGGGTGATTGGAGTCGTTGTTGGTTGGAGTCGTTGTTCCAAAACTCCTGAGATTGTCCTTGGTTCCAGAGGTGGGCACAAATACATCAAAAACTATTTTGTTCCAAAATACAAATACTGGCTCATGAAATGTAACAAAATAAAATACAAAATACTGATGTGAAAAATGTATTTAAATAAAATACAAGTAATTAGTATTTTGAAAATACAAAAATACTCCCACAATAATCTTAAGTCTTTTTTTTTTATTACTGAAAGGTCAATAACACAAATAGTAGCAATAACACAAATATGAGAAATGTGTAAATTCAAAATGGCAAAGTAGCAAAATAAAAAAGTATGGGCATTTCACTAAATCTCTACAGGGCCTGAAATAGCTCCCTCTGACGTAAATGGCATGTATAGCTAAGTTCACATCAATGGTGTGGTAGGCTGCCCTTAATAGCAAAACGTGTTTGATGTAAGCTACGTAGCCATATTATCACCGTTACTCTACTCGTGCCTTAAAGGACAAGTTCGGTATTTTACACTTAAAGCCCTGTTTTAAGATCGTTTCTGATGAATAGAACGGTTAAGATTGCTGTCCCGAGAATTTTCGGTTTCTGTGTTAGCACCCCCCCACCTCCACAATGGTTTCATAGGGGCACTGGAAGAATCATTCATAAGATTCAAGATTCAAGATTCAAGATGTTTATTTGTCATATGCACAGATTTACACCATGCAATGAAATTCTTAAGTTGCAAAAGTTTTCCCACAATATAAAATGTACACAATATACACACAATATATTTAAAAGATGCAAGTGTAGAATTGCATTGAATTCGGCAGAGAGACATTAAAAGCATCATAAAAAGCATATACTTTGAACAATGCAAACATTCACAGTGTAGTGCAAACAGTGATTAAAGTGCGAGTATGGAGTTGTCAAAAGACTGAGTCATTCAACAGCCTGATGGCCTGTGGATAAAAACTGTTTTTAAGTCTGGATGTTCTGGCTTTCATGCTCCTATAGCGTCTGCCAGAAGGTAACAATGTGAACAGTACAGTGTGTGCAGAATTATTAGGCACGTTGATTTTCTGATAATATTTTATTCCCAGGCACATTTTGCCAATTCCAAACCATATTAATCTTAATAACTACTATTAATTTTGTATTTAATCATTTATAAGTGATATATAATTGTTCATGCAGGCTGGAAATGAAAAACGCCTTATATTCAGGTGTGCAGAATTATTAGGCAAGTTTTCTTTTACAGATAAAATAAGCCAAAAAAGAGATTTAACTAAGACTGAAAAGTCAAAAATTATTAAATGCCCATGAATGCAATAGAATGCAATACTAATGCAATACTAGAGATTGCAGTTAAGGCATGACCATTGGACAGTGAAATGCTCATTGGGTCAGCAGGGTCAGACAAATACAGGGGGAGAAGAAAAGACACGTTAACAGCAAAATAATTAAGAATTAAGGAGAAGAATTAATTGTGAAACCATCAGGAACCCGTTAGTCTCCAGCGCCACCATTTTCCAGAACTGCAACCTACCTGGAGTCTCCAGAAGAGCAAGGGGTCAGGGTCTCAGAGACTTAGGTTAGGTAAAGAATCCTAAAAATGTACCCCCTCTTAATAAGAATCACAAGCTGAAGTGTTGTGAAATACATGAAGACTGATTTTTTATAGGCTTTATAGACAGACAGATTGAGAGTGACTCTTGAAGGACCAGCACCACATCCTCTTCTACCACTATTTGAAGAATTCATCTTCCAGAATCTGACAGTATGTTTTGGGAGTTAATTTTTAGTCCATCTCCTACCACTGAAGTCCGTTTTGCAGAGATGGACTAAAAATAAACTCCCAAAACTTATTAAAATGTATTCTGGAAGATGAATTCTTCAAATAGTGGTAGAAGAGGATGTGGTGCTGGTCCTTCAAGAGTCACTCTCAATCTGTCTATCTATAAAGCCTATAAAAAAACAGTCTTCATGTATTTCACAACACTTCAGCTTGTGATTCTTATTAAGAGGGGGTACATTTTTAGGATTCTTTACCTAACCTAAAGCCTGCTTCACACGGCAGGATAATTAGGCCGATTTTAGCCCCGATTTACCCCTTCCGACAATCTTAAGTATGCTCCGATTATGGTAAAATAATCTGATCAGATATTCCTGCCGTGTGTGGTGTGTTAAGAGTGCTCTTGTCTGCTCGGAAGGACATCGGGACCGCTCCGATCTCAAATCGGGGATATCCAACATGTTGGATTTTTTTGGCCCGATTTCTCCTCGTGTGTAGTGTCCCCCGGGGACAAACGAGCACGCAGCCTGTGGACTGTGGCGTGTAGCCAATCAGAAAGCGAGGTGACGAGGCGCAGAGGAAGCACCGGGAAACAAAATCAAAACAGCCGTCCATGCTCGCGTTGTCTCCACTTCTTTGACCATCGCCTTTTCTTTTGATAACGTTTTTTTTTCGGTTAAAAATAAACTACAAACTATCGCCATTGCATCCTCTTCGTCCGCCATGATTGTTTACTCTGAAGTCACGTTTGGTCTCGAGGGATTTTGCGAGATTTTCCGTCTGACCTGGGAATGCTCGGGAGTCAAATCGGTTCGTGTGTGATGTGTTGATTTTGCCGTGTGGCTGCGCACCACACACTGTACGACCAAAACTGTTAGACCCGTGATTTTTTTATCGCCGTGTGTGGGGTCTCTCAGGTTTGGAAAATCGGCCGACAATTTTAAAATCGTCCAGTGTGAACCAGGCATAAGTCTCTGAGACCCTGACACCTTGCTCTTCTGGAGACTCCAGGTAGGTTGCAGGTCTGGAAAATGGTGGCGCTGAAGACTTAAGTGTTCCTGATGGTTTCACACTTAATTCTTCACCTTCATTCTTAATTCTTTTGCAGTTAACATGCGTATTTTCTTCTCCACCTGTTTTTGTCTGACCCTGCTGACCCAATGAGCATTTCACTGTCCAATGGTCATGCCTCAACTGCCATTTATAGTATTGCATTAGTATTGCATCCTTCTCAAGGGCATTTCATATTTTTTGACTTTTCAGTCTCAGTAAAATCTCTTTTTTGGCTTGTTTTATCTGTAAAAGAAAACGTGCCTAATAATTCTGCACACCTGAATATAAGGCGTTTTTCATTTCCAGCCTTCATGAACAATTATATATCACTTATAAATGATTAAATACAAAATTAATAGTAGTTATTAAGATTAATATGGTTTGGAATTGGCAAAATGTGCCTGGGAATAAAATATGATCAGAAAATCAACGTGCCAAATAATTCTGCACACACTGTATATGCTGAGGGTGTGTAGTGTCTCTGATAATGTTATGTGCCCTCTTAGTTACCCGGGTTTTGTAAATGTCCTGAAGTGATGGAAAAGCTGTTCCACAGATGTATTGTGCAGTTTTAATCACACGCTTGAGAGCTCTCCTTTCATTAAAACGCATTAAACTTTAGTCTACAAAGACATGAAACTCAAAATCGCTGCAAAAGATGCTTTCCAACAGGTGTTTTACCATTCGTTGTAAAACTGTGGACCTATTTTTCCAAACGCCTCACAACCGTACATTCTTCCGTTGAGAGCTTGAATAATAGACACTCCAGCCCAGTTGGTGGCGATAATGCACCTTTGCCAATGTTTGGATAGCGTAGCCTACGATACCGCGACTGGAAGACTACAGAAAGAATACAAACAACCCCATTTCCGTTTCCGTCGGCGGAGTAATAACGTACCTCACAGAACATCCAATACAAGTCAATGGAGTTGGACAAAAACTACGATAAAACCTGTTGGAAAGCATCTTTTGCAGCGATTTTTGTGTAAAAATAACAGACCGAGAATTTTCGTCACAAAATCAAAATTCCATTTTAATCATAATATATATGATTAATCATATTAATCATAATATGTGTGGGTTTGTTTTACACACGAGACTCTAACTGCCCTGACCACGTATGCCTTTTCCATAGTAGAATCGCGCTGCGTGCGCAATTACTGAAAAACAATAGGATTGATGATTATTTTATACAAAATCAATATCAATATTTCTCATATGTAATACGTTTAAAAACGTGTAAAAACTGCAGATGGACGTTATATTGTGAACGCTTGCTTAGCATGGAGATTTCAGTGGAGTTACGACAGACGCGCTGTTTCATAATAGGTAGGGCCTATGATGTCCTTTTATGAATGACAACACAGTGCATTAATCTCATAAGGCACAATTATTTTATCTATAATGCCGTTCAGTGTGCAATATGTGTGTGTGTAGACTATATATTTGTCACAAAACACTTTACCTTAATGCCGTTTTAAAGAGTTAAAAACTCATTCACTTCTTGGAGGGAGCCCGGTCTACAGGGTGTCACGTGATTTTCGTGCATCTAACGTGGACATTGCCATTGCCAACATCAGACAAGTACACCACATCAGACCGAAAATATGGCAAAATCATATTCATATTCAAAATCATAAGTATTTAAGTATTTGAAATACTCTAAATACACTCCCTCAAAATATTTTGTTACAAACTACATTTTATTTTTTCCACACCTGCAAAATACAAATTACAAAATACACTAAAGTAATTAAATACGTATTTAAAATACATTTAATTGAAATACTGCCCATGTCTGCTTGGTTCTTTGTGAGAGAGTCTTCTCTCTCCTGCATGAGCCCATATCTGGTTGGATCAAGGCCTGCTGAGCCCTGGGGCCCCCGTGGAGGGGGAGGGGGTACCCCAGTATCACCAGAAACAGTGTTGCGGCTGGATGAAAAACTAAGAGAGGGAGGTCACATGTGGACTGTCTCTAATAAAGCCTGAGAAAGATCCAACCCCTAAGGGTTGACTGGACCAATAAGCAAGGTGAAATGTCCGAGTGGGAAGGTTGCTCTAGTTAATTTACGAGTCTTTGTCCCAAGCGTGGTTATACCTTCATTAATGCTCAGATAGATATAACACATCCACACTGCATTCTAGAAGAAGGTGATGTACATCAAAGTGTGAGTCATTAAATGAGGATTAATTAGGTAGGAGGCATGATACAGGTGAGGTTACATTGATCGTTAGTTGGTTGTATACCAAGGTACATACCATAATATATACATAATAGTACACGAGACAGTAAACCATTTACACTGTTTCTTTCACAGTTTTATGCATGTTCATTTATAGATCAGTTAGTCTATGATTAATGCAGCAAAGTCTGTTTTAAAGAGGGTTTCTGTCTTCCCCATTGTCTCTCTCTTGTGCACGTGGCCACATTCCTGTGGAGGTCGTAAAATCTCCTTATCAGCCCTGTAACATGACACTGTTTCTGCCCTTGTGTTCCTGTCATTTTGGATGTTAGTTTTGGAGTTTCATAAACCTTTGTATATAATGAATAATTAGTGTGTGTCTGATGGGTCCAGACCCTACAAATGGAATAGTAACAGCATGGAAGTGGCAATTTTAGAATAGAATAGAATAGAATAGAATAGAATAGAATAGAATAGAATAGAATTGCAACCTCAAGGGCCAGAACTTGTGTAAATAACAGCATGGAAGTGACAATTTTAGAATAGAATAGAATCAGCACAGAAGGGCTAGAGACAAGTTCAGTAAACAGAATAGAATAGAACAGAATAGAGTAGAATAGGCATTGAAGGGCTAGAATATGGTGACTTAAGTAAAGCGTAAAGTTTTAAGTGACTTCATACAGCATAACAGAAGGGCTATAGCAGTGTCTTGAATAGAATAGAATATAATAGAATAGTAAAAACATGGAAGGGTTAGAACATGGTGACTTGAATAGAATAGAACAGAACAGAATAGAGTAGAATAGAAATCGAAGGGCTGGAACATGGTGACTTAAGTGTCCAGAAAGCTATTTCTATTATGTTCCCCTTCATCAGTTTACTATATATCACACCCATGCATCATAGCAGCCTTGAAGATAGAGTCTGACACCTGTAAGTGGCGAATCAGCTGTGGCTGGAGGCTTAAACTATTAGAGAAGAGTAGAACCACAGTGACTGAGGCCATTACTGCAAAAATGAGTGGAACTGGTGTTATTACACACAAAGCCAATACACTCTGATTGATGACAGCCTTCATAACAGTTACGAGGGTTTTTCTCGAATGAGAGCACACTCTGATACTGTTAAATGTGTATTTGTGTGTGTGAGGCAGAGAGTGGTTTAAGCATGGTATTGATCTGTAAAGCTACACATCTTTACAATGACATGGATTTCGAAATATATTCATCCTCACTGCTTCCACCTATCAGATGGCAGAGCATCTAATACGTCCACTGGTTGATACATCTCTGTCATGAATGTTGAGACGCTGCCATCAGCCAAGAACCACCTGCTGTTCTGTCCCATCATTTCAGTCATAGCACACAAAAACACATGGCACTGGAGATCAAGCCTGCTTATTTAGTCAATGGGACCCTTCACAAGCCATTTAGTTTAATGAAAAGGCCTATAATTTTACACCAAAGAGAATGTTTCCGAAGCAGCTATGGGGGCTTTTGCTAGCTGACAGCACAGTACACTCAGTACACTCAATCTCTTTTGACTCTGGCGATCAATTGCTCCTGTCTGCCTTGCTGCTGAGTGGTTTGCGTCTGTAAGCTCCATATTGCTTTCTGTTTTGAATCTTTATTTACTATCATTCCGTGTTGTTTATATTGCTAATTATATCTTACTCATCACCACACATTAATCTGACATCGCTAGCTTCTATCTAAATCGTTATCACTAGCACAACACGCTAGTAATTTCGCTAGCCTGCACAACACGCTAGTAACTCGCAAGCCTGTTAAAGCGCTATCCGTGCCTGTCGTCTTTATTTATTTATTTATTTTCTCATGCGCGCTCACGTCATCCGTGCCTGCCGTCTTAATTTTATTTTTTCTCTCGCGCCTTTTACGAATCCATCAAATAACTGTGGTAAGTATAGGATCAGTCAACAAACACGGTGAGTAATGTCTTTTCCTGTTATTGTCACTTGCACTTCATATCACATGTATAGTATAGCCTTCTCTGTCAGCAATATAGAATTTACATGTGATAAATGCAGGGAGACAGTCAGGCTGACGGAGAAGATTTCAGAACTAGAGACACACATCCAAACTTTAATTGAGGATAGTAAGAGTGCAAGGGCTTTAGATACTTCTTTGGATGCAACTAGTTTAGTGAACTCTGTACATTGTTTGGTTCCGGCTGTAGAGCCCGTGCAGCAGGGCAACTGGGTGACCGTGAGACGCTGTAGTCGCGGGACAAAACACCGCTCTTCCGTTCCGATTACAACATTAAACAGGTTCTCCCCACACAGTGAAACACCTACTGAGAATCCTGTTGAATGTGCCCTAGTTATTGGCGATTCTATTACACGGAACATGAAAATAGAGACACCAGCCACCATAGCCACATGTTTGCCGGGAGCCAGAGCACCTGACATCAAAGCAAAATTTAAAAGTGCTGGCTAATGCTAATCGTAAATTCTCTAAAATTATTATTCACGTTAGGCTTGCTACGATAGTCAGTGTTACCGGTGTTACACGATGTTCAGTCGCAACACCGGTTTCATCACTTGCTCACCGCGGCACCGCAAAAAAAAAAAGGTTTAAAGCGTTAAATATTTTTTTACGCAGTATCAATTAAGTCCTGCCTATTACACACACACACACACACGACCCACAGAAAAGACGCGCGTAAGTATCGAGTTCTCTTTCGGGATTAAACAAACCATAACACACACAAATTATGCCAAAATGTCTGTTTTGTCGAGTGTCCTCATAAGAGCAGTCTTAAATGATTGTAGAGATTTGTGAGAAAATGGGACGCGTGTCAGACTGCATCTCTGTCAGCAGTGGCTGGTCATAAAGTGTCATTAATGTTAATCAAAGAACAAAGGTAAGAGAGTAAATTACTCACTCAGACCCGGCGCCAGGAGGATTATTATACCGGTAGCCTAATAATCATGAATGCACTCCGCTATCTTTTAACACATCTCCGGCGAACGGCTTCTTCACGCAAAAGAAAAACTCTTCATGAAGTGCAGTGAAATTCAGCGACCTATGGCGTTTCCTGATGGATCGAGGTTGTTCGTTAATTTCATTTTATACGTGCAATTCACATGAGCTCTAAGCGCATGCTTTGTCAGACAAAAATGATGGATTTTGATTGGTCAGATCGCATGTCAATAAAACTCCCTGCGAAGGATGAATTGATGCTAATTTAAAAGTGAAAGTGAAGTGCACACTGCTGCACCAGCTTTTTATAAGCGAAGTAAAAAAAAATTACCGGTATTACCGGTGTTGTCACACGTCGATTAACCGGTGGGAAATTATCCTCACCGTCACATCCCTAATTCACGTCGGCACTAATGATGATCGACTTCGCCAGTCGGAGATCACTAAAATTGACGTTAAAGAGGTGTGTGAACTCTCAAGTACGATGTCAGGCACTGTAATTTGCTCTGGCCCCCTTCCTGTTCGCCAGAGTGATGAGAGACTGTCTTCACTCAATGGCTGGCTGTCTAAGTGGTGTCCACAAAATAATATAGGGTTCATAGACAATTGGAAAGGTTTTTGGGGCAGACCTGACCTGTTGAAAAGAGATGGTATTCATCCCTCCTGGGATGGTGCTGCTATTCTCTCTAGTAATATGGCACATAATCTTAAAGCTCAAACATGACAATCTGGGGCTCAGGTCAGGAAGCAGACAGACTGGCTAAACCGACCGTCTGCTAGCTGTCTCACGTCACTGAGGTCAGATAAATCCTATCACATAGAGACTCTTTCACCTAGATATCATCATATAGAGACTGTGTCTGTTCCCTGAATTAGGACATACAAAAAACTCCTAAACTCATTTAAGGGTAAAAATTTAATTGATGTTCAACAAATAAAAAACAGATATAATACAGATGAAGAAATGATTCGGTTTACTGAATATTCGATCCCTTACTTCAAAAGCACTTATTGTTAATGATATGATTACAGATTACAACCTAGATGTGCTGTGTTTGACAGAAACCTGGCTAAAACCAGACAATTACATTACTTTAAATTAGTCCACCCCGCAAGATTACTGTTATAAACATGAGCCTCGTCTGAAAGGCAAAGGGGGAGGTGTTGCTGTAATTTATAGTAACATCTTCTTAATTATTGAGAAGTCTTGTTTTAAATATAATTATTTTGATGTGTTGGTGCTTAATGTAACACTATCTAGTGTAAATGATAAATCACGTTTGAGATTTGTGCTGGCTACTGTATACAGGCACCCAGGGCACCATACAGACTTTATCAAAGAATTTGCTGATGTTCTATCAGAGTTAGTACTGGCTGCAGATAAAGTTCTAATTGTTGGTGATTTTAATATACATGTAGATAATGAAAAAGATGCTTTAGGATTGGCATTTAAAGACATTCTGAACTCTATTGGCGTTGGACAACACGTGTCAGGGCCTACTCATTGTCGTAATCATACTCTAGATCTAATATTATCACATGGAATCAATGTTGATGCTGTTGAAATTCTACAGCAGAGTGATGACATCTCAGATCATTTTCTAGTCTTGTGTACACTTCAGACTTTTATCTTGTGTATACTTCAGAAGTTGACTCCGTGTTACAAATGTGTTAGACCTATCACTTCTGCCACTAATGATTGCTTTATTAATAATATTCCTGATCAGTTTAGCTTAGAAGAACTCGATATTGCGACAGAAACTTTTGACTGTCTCTTTTCCGGCACTTTAGACACAGTTGCTCCTTTGCGCTTAAAGAAGATTAAAGAAAATAGTCCAAAGCCATGGTACAACGAAAACACACTCAGGCCCTTAAGAGAGCAGCCAGAAAAACTAGAGCGCAACTAGAAGAAAACAAAACACATTTTTCGCATTTCAGGGAAAGAGAGCACGATTGTGTACAAAGAGGCCTTAAAAGCTGCTAAATCTGCTTATGTTTCAACCCTATTAGAAGAACATAAACAAAACCCTAGGTATTTATTTGAAACAGTGGCTAAATTAACTAAAAATAAAGCTTCAATCCCAGACGTTTCCAAGTAGCACAGCAGTAATGATTTTATGCACTTCTTTACTTATGTGACAGGTTGAGTATTTTTAATATTTGTCTTGCCTTATTAGAAGTAGTTTTCCATTTTTAATGGTTCTGTGTATTTTAATTGAAGACCCGCCCACTGGTGTTGAACCACGGCTTGATATTGAGCACACCTGTGTGGCTCAATCATGGAGGTGCGTCATGTTTTAGTGGCGTGATAAAAAGCCTGTCTAAGTGTGGTATTGTTAGTCTTCTCCGTTCTGTGTTGTAACGCAGTGGTTCTCAACTCCAGTCCTCGGGACCCACTGCTCTAGACATTTTGTATGTCTCCTTATGTAACACACCTGATTCAGATCATCAGCTCGTTAGGAGAGACTCCATGATCTGAACTGAGTGTGTCAGATAAGAGAGACATACAAAATGTGCAGAGCAGCGGGTCCCGAGGACTGGAGTTGAGAACCACTGTTGTAACGGGTTACCCGTTCCTATTTCCAGTTGCTTTCCCTGGTGAGTCGGTTGATTTATTGCTCTTTCTCTTAGTCGTAGTAGATCATGGTGTAAATATGTGTTTGTCATTAGAAACGTGGGTGAGTGTGAAATGGCAAGCGCAGGTAGCATAAAGCTCATTGTAGTCTAAATTTCACCTATGAGGTAAGAAACTTTTTATTGTGGGTTTTCTCATATTCTGTGAGGGGGGAAATCTTTTGAAATTGATGCACTATTTGTGCTTTTATTGTATTCTTATTGCAGGTGCGGCCCAGAGCGCTAGTGTTGTGATGTCTGTCTGTGTTCCCCCTGTCTTTGTGCATTTGGTTCAGTCCTGTTCCCTGTTTTCCCGCTCCTCGTTTGTGTTCATGTATACCATGCCCCTTGTTATCTCGTTTAGATTGTTTGCCCTTGTATTTAAGCCCTGTGTTTCAGTTCAGTCCTTGTGAGTTCTTATGTTGTTACTGTCGATGTTGGTTGTACTGCTCCTGAGTCCAGTTCCTGGTCTGAGTCTTTGTATTGTTTTCAGTGTAGTTAATAAAGTGTACTGCATGTGGATCCTGCTTCCTCCTCATTTCTACCGCATCGTGACAGCTAGCTGCTGTCTTTATTTTTATTTTTATATATACCTGTTTGTGTTGCAGTTTCATTGTCCTGTTCGTATCCGCTGTATTGACCGAGCTCTTTAACGACTTCTGCCCTAATCGGTCTGTATGAAAGGTGTTGAAGCATTGGACATGCGTGTTTTATGGGCTATTAAATTAAACTAACATGCTGGTAGTTTGGTCCGTTAAAGCAGCCTGAACGATCTTAAATATTATTAGTTGTGATGTTAAATATTGTGTCAGTTTGATTGTCTATGTAATCTTTTCCTTTTTTTCTTTACTTGGTATTAAAAATGTATTTTCCAGTGTATGTCCGCATGTGAATTATTTGACCGGTGATACTGAGGCTTAGCAGAAGAGGAGTGTATTTGTTTTCTTTTGTGTGTATATTGTTTCTTTATTTTTGTTTATCACTTGCTTTAAGAACTTTTATTCACTGGTTTGTCCCTTCGGCTAAAGTGGATTAATTACGGTCTCTTATCAACTGTGGGTATTTAATTGGTAAACTGTGTATGAGATCTATTTCTAGGACGTTTTAAAAAATGAATGTTTCCTGTGTGAAATAAACTTTGTATACTTTTGGGAGTCACGTCTCTGTCTTTGACGCAATCCAAACCAGCAGGGTCCTTCATATTGTTGTAATTCTTTTGGGTTTAATTCTTTTTGGGGTATTTTGTTTATTTTTATACTTTCCTGGGAGAAGTAACATAGGTGGTGTAGTTTTTTTTTAATATTTAGCCAAAGGTTACACTTACAAGATTGATAATATCAGGGAGAAAATTATAACTATGCAACCATCTACTACAGTATTGCATCAGTCAGTGCATTAGTCTCCTTGAGGAAAAATTTGATTCATTCATTGCTATAGGAGAGGAAGAATTTTCCAAACTCGTTAAATCCTCTAAATCGACAACATGTATGCTAGACACCATACCGACTAAGTTATTGAAAGAAATGCTTCCAGAGGTCATAGATCCTATTCTTAAAATCATTAATTCCTATTTGTCATTAGGATACGTACCAAAAACTTTTAAGCTGGCTATGATTAAACCGCAACTTGATCCTGCAGAATTAGTCAATTACAGGCTGATCTCGAATCTACCTTTTCTGTCAAAGATACTAGAAAAGGCAGTATCCTCACAACTATGTTCCTTTCTAGAAAGAAATTGTATCTGTGAGGATTTTCAGTCAGGATTTAGACAGTACCATAGTACTGAGACAGCTCTCAGAGTCACAAATGATTTGCTTTTATCATCCAATCGTGGTTGTATCTCTCTATTAGTGCTACTCGATCTTAGTACTGCATTTGATACTGTTGACCACAACATTCTTTTAAATAGACTCAAATTATGTTGGCATTAGTGGAATTGGATTTGCATGGTTTAAATCATACTTATCTGACTGTTATCAGTTTGTTGCAGTAAATGAAGAGATGTCTTATCGATCACAAGTTCAGTATGGAGTACCACAAGGCTCAGTACTGGGACCGCTGCTGTTCACTCTGTATATGCTACCCTTAGGAGATATCATTAGGAAGCATGGCATTAGTTTTCACTGTTATGCTGACGATACTCAGCTCTATATTTCTTCACGCCCTGACGAAACTTACCAATTCACAAAATTAACGGAATGCATAGCTGATACAAAAAAACTGGATGGCTAGTAATTTCCAACTACTTAATTCTGAAAAAACAGATTCTAATTATTGGACAATAAACTTCCTCACGTAATAACCTAGAATACTGTCTAACACTTGATGGCTGCTCTGTCAAGTCTTCGTCGTCGGTTAGGAACCTGGGTGTGCTCTTTGATACCAATCTTTCATGTGAAAGTCACATGTCTAGTATCTGTAAAACCGCATTTTTCCATTTTAAAAATATATCTAAATTATGTCATATGCTCTCAATGACAAATGCAGAACAATTAGTTCATGCGTTCATGACATCAAGGCTAGATTATTGTAATGCTCTTATGGCTGGTTGCCCTGCAAGCGTAATAAACAAACTACAGCTGGTCCAAAACACAGCAGGTAGAGTTCTTACTAGAACCAGGAAGTATGACCATATTAGCCCGGTTCTATCAAAACTGCATTGGCTCCCTATTAAGCATCGTATACATTTTAAAATATTGCTGATTACCTACAAAGCACTAAATGGTTTAGCTCCCCAGTACTTGAGCGAGCTCTTAACGCATTATAGTCATTCACGTCTATTGCGATCTCAAAATTCCGGCCAGTTGATAATACCTAGAATATCAAAATCGACTGCTGGCAGTAGATCCTTTTCCTATTTAGCACCTAAACTTTGGAACAGTCTTCCTAACATTGTCCGGGAAGCAGACACACTATGTCAGTTTAAATCTAGATTAAAAACACATCTCTTCAACCTAGCATACACATAGAACATTATACATTCCTATTATTCAAATTAGTTAAATGATTATTAGGCTGCATAAATTAGGTCAGCCAGAACCGAGAACACTTCCTATAACACCTGATGTACTCGCTACATCATAATAAGAATGGCATCTACGGTAATTTTAGTCTTTCTGTTTATTCCGAGGTTAACTATAATCAGCCGGACCCGGGCCGTATCCAGATCAGATGGTGGACTTGCACCTCGACATGACCACAACACATTCCTGAAGTGTCAGCAGAGATTGTGTCAACTAGACTCTCCCCTGTGAAGGCCTCATCGACACGACAGCCATCGGCACTGATCCTCAACAAACCCATCTCCATACGCGCGTGATGACTCAGTTCTTCATACAGATGAACTGCATAATATGATTGTAAAGGTTTGAAATATTGAGAAGTGCAATGGCTTACACTAATAACTATCTAACATTATTCCAAGCAATTAGTCCCATTTGCAGTGTCCACTGCAAGCTCAGCTACACAGTTCAATAAATCCACTTCAGAAACGTTGTTGAGATAAAAGATGAAAATCTCCAGTTTTTATTCCTTGGTTTCCGATTTACAAAAGAAAATGTGAGCTGAATAATACAATTATTCTGATTGCTAATGAAATAAAAGATTCTTAATAGAAATAGCTATAAGTTAGCAGTTAGCAGGTAGCAGGTAAGAAAACCGTTCGCTTCCATAGCTCTCAATATCTGAGTCACATAATGAGAATCAACATAATGTAGTCGGATTTGGCCTGTTCTTAAAGAGGCAGTACACTGTTTTTACCAAATCTACAAGTACATGAATTATAGTATGCTTTTAACCTTTTAAGTATTATTTAACATTTTTAACCATTACATGAACTTCTAAATAAAATTATTTACCTGTTTAACATTAATTCTTATTCACATTACTATGAATTATACTTTGGCCTCTACAATGATGTTCCGATCCAATCTGACCTCTGACCTGTAATGCTGCCTGAATCATAATCATTCACTGTTCATTTGTTGGCCCCCTGTGTCAGGGCTCACAGAAGGAACAGACTGGATGGTAAGTGTTATAAAGTTTATTGTGCAGATGGTGATTCAGTCGGAGATAACAGGTAAGGATCAAATGAGTTGAAACATGAAACAGGCTTAGCTGAATGGGTAATGTCCTTTTCTCTCTTGTAGATGGATGGAATGCAGGCACACCGAAGATGGATGGAAACAGATGGTTCGGGAAGCAGGTAAGTAACAGGTTGGTAGATGGAGAGTCCGTGAGTCATGAATAGACGAGACCAGACAAGGGACTGCAGTGAAGGTGAGTGCTTTATAGTGCATGTGGGTGATGGAACACAGGTGACGGTGATTAGTAATCAGGTGATTGTGAACGGGGAGTGTCCGACTGCGTGATTGGGAATGAGTGGACGGCGAAGGTGATCGTGACGTGGATGGAATCCTGACACCCTGACTGAGCCTGGTTTCTCCCAAGGTTTTTTTCTCCATTCTGTCACCTGATGGAGTTTTGGTTCCTTGCCACTGTTGCCTTTTTCGCCTTTCTTCGCCTTTGTCGCCATTGGCTTTTGGCTTGCTTAGTTGGGGACATTTAATTTTATATTTTACAATATTATTATAACATTATTTTACTGTTATCTCTGCTTTGAAACAATCTGTATTGTAAAAAGTGCTATATAAATAAAGGTGACTTGACTCATGATTAAGTCATCCTAGAAACAATACACACCAATGGATGAATACTTTCCTCCCTTTGTACAGGCAAGGCTGCAAGTGAGTGTTACTTCAAATTCTGGGTCCCAGGAGCATCTTTGTTCTTGATGTCCTGTTTTGATTAATTAAACTGAAGCTGCATAGTATCTGTTAGCAGAGACAAACGCACCAGTTCACTTTATCTCTATCCAACTAGCAGCCATAACAAGGGAAATTACAGCATGCTGGTCTGTGATGTAATACCAGTCCAATTAACAAGCTCAATGCATGGCACTCCGGAACTAACTGTGTCTCTGTCTAGTGATACTGTTTGTAGAGAGAAATATATTCACAGAATTTCCGTTTGAAATTTGTGCTTGATAATGATAATTGTAAAAAAAGTTTTAATCAAATGGCAAACGTCTTTGTCTAGATAAGGATATTTAATTTATTTTATGTATCCAAATTACACATGCAATGATTGAATAACAGTTATTATTTGTTCAATTTATTTTCACAAATGACACAATAAACATTAAATATTGTTTAAAATACAAATAGAATGTTTTGTTTGTTTCATTGTTTTTGACTGTTTTACTATTTTAAGATTGAAAATTGTATCTGACTAGTGCAATGCCCGTACAAAATCTGTTTTTGTGTGTTTTTAGTAATTGTTGGTTTGGTATGTTTGAGTTGCTGAATAGCCTAGGCTACTATTACACAGGGGCCTAAACTCTGAGAAAACGATAACGTTAAGCGCACCAGAATAAAATATAATATTCAGAATTAAACAGTGTAGCTGACTTACAGATTCAGTTAACATCCACAAATGAATAAGCGCGACGATTCAGGGGAGGTTCAGACCTTGGCTGGAGAAGCTACACAGTGAACTCCGAGAAAACGCTACACTTGAGCAAACAGTTTGTGAATAGGCTACTACAAATGATGGCCGTGAATAAAATATAATATTCAGATATTTTTAAACCACACCCCTTTAATGTCAGAATGTTTATTTTGGGGAGTGGCCACTCAGTGTGCAGTGTGAGCCAGAGTGACCAGCGGCTAGATTGGCAAAAGCCAATGTGTGCTTCTTTTACCGATATATTTAACGATATCTTTTGCATTTCTAATCCAAACAACATCAAACTGCACTTACTTGTGCCCGTAGCAAGACACCTGTCAAGTTTGAAATCCATCGGACTAACGGTTCGAGAGATATGCGAATAACAGATATGCCCATTCAAAATCAGTTTTTGGGCGTGTTTTTAGTAATTGTTGGTTTGGTGTGTTTGAGTGCTTATTGTTACAATTACACAGCAAAAGTTCAGTGACATTTTTATTTGTGCATGGTATAAAGCAAATACTGATACTGACATAATGACATACAATAAATATGGAAAATTGAACTACATGGTTGCAAAACAATTTATAATGGTGATATTAGGTGACATGTATTTGGGTATCTGTGTACAGGTAGCAGGAGTTTAGATTAGATTAGATTCGATTTATATTAGTGTCATCTTTGTTGTCATTGTGCAGATTACAATTATAGAGACAATGAAAGGTAGTTAGCATCTTTTATGTTTAGTTGGTGAATAACATAGGCTACTATTACACAGTAGTGATGATGTTAAGTGCACCAGAATAAAATATAATATTCAGAAGTAAACAGTGTAGCTGACTTAAAGATTCAGTTAACATCCACAAATGAATAAGCGCGACAATTCAGGGAGCAGGCTACACAGTGAACTCCGAGAAAACGCTACGCTTGAGCAAATCGTTTATGAATAGGCTACTACAAATGATGGCCGTGAATAAAATATAATATTCAGATATTTTTAAACCACAACCCTCTAATGTCAGAATGTTTATTTTTAAACCACAACCTTCTAAACATCATCTAAACATCTTCAATGTGTGCTTCTTTTACCGAGATATGCGGATAACAGACACACAGACGGTCCTGTAATTTATAGATAGATAAGGGTAAAACAATAAAATCTATACATAAATGGCATTTGAAGCATAGCAAAAAATAACGGCAAATAATAACGTAACAGTTTAAATGCAACCTTTAAAAAAATGAATCCCTATGACAGAAAAGTTCCTGTATTTATATTGTGTACTTTTTTTGTGACTGCTGCTAACTGTCATATCTACCATCAAACCTGCCACTCCATCCTCCCGCCACACGAGGGAGCCATCTCTCGAATTCTAACATCTGGTTCCCTCCATACTTGTTCTACATAGACCTGATCGTCCACTATAACTTTGCAAAGTCTTGTTTATCCCTATCGTTGGCAATTCGATCTGATATTTGCCTCTGTGTTTTGACCTGTGCTGCTTATCTGTTTTGTTTCTCTGCCTGTCATTTTGGACTTGTTTACTTGGACTGTTTGACTCACTCTGTACCGACCTGTATCTTTTTGTTGAACCTGCTTTTGTCTAGCTCAAGAAACATCCTTGCAAATGGATTCACATCCGTCTCCCGAGTCTTCCAGGTTAGAGAAGACTTTGCCACTTACGGATCCAGTGGAGGCTTCGGCCCAAGCTAGGTTTTCATCTTAAGCAGCCATGTTGATAGAACACGGCCATCCGCTCAACCCCCTCTCTGTCATCCAACCCGCCTCACCAGCCACTGAGATGGGACCCAGCATCAGCACCATTATGGGTACTCCCCCGCTCGGATTCGGCATTCCAGGATGCTCCAGTATGCTGCCAAGAATTTGTGAATTCCATTTACATCGCCCAACAGCCACAAGCATTTGGGAATGAGGTAGCCAAATAGGTGTTTATCGTCTCCCTGTTGTCAGGCAGAGTGATAGAATGAGCCACTGCCTTATGGGATCATGATGTGGCAGTTCATTTCTCCTTGGAATAATTTATGTCTCGTTTCCTGGACGTATTTGAGCATCCAGAGGGTGAAATTAGTATGAAGTACCGCCTAGTGACAATTCAGCAAGGCACAGATACTGCAGCAGATTACCAAAAGCTTTCCAGACCCTCACCAGGCAAAACAGCCCCCTCAAGACCATCTATCATCGAGGCTTATCGCACACTTTTCAGATGGAACTAGCTGGCTAGGATGAACAACTGTCCTTGGAGCAATTCATTCAGCTCTCTATCAATATCTGCCTTGCCTGCCTGCACAAGTCTTACAGGCTCACCGCACCTGAGCCAATGCAGATCTACCAAACTTAGATTTCTCCAGCAGAATGGCAGTGCTGCCTATGTCAGGGTCTGCAGGGAATAGGGTCACTTCTTGGCTTCCTGTCCATGCCGTCCCTCCATCTCAAACTCATGTAACACCTCGGTGAGTTCCATTGCCAATAAATGTTTTACCATTACAGTTATAATTATTCTGGGGAATATGTGTACCACAATGCAAGCTCTAATTGATTCCAGATCTTCTGGCAATTTTATTGACGATGCTCTAACTAAAAGTGTATGCATACTGTGCCCTGCATCCCTCTTTCTCTATATTTCAGCACTAAATGGATAGCTTTTGGGGGCAGGCCCCGCACAAGAATGGGGATGCTTTATCAAAACAAAATTCAACTTTTGGTCATTGATAAACCTGCAAACCCGCTTATTTTGGAATTTCACTGGTTAGTCTTCATCACCCCGTCATGGAACCCATCCTCTCATCATATGTGCAATGTGCATGCAACTCCTGCCTTCCATACCCTGCCATTCTACATCTGTGCACAAACAACCTGGAGTATTGTGACTGGCATATCGTCTTCAATAAGGTAAAGGCTAATGAACTCCCCCCTCTTCGGCCTCTTGACTGTGCTATTGACTTGTTACCAGGCACGCACCCTGGGTCGCAACATCTGGGTCTACCCTATGTCTATTCCAGAGACTAAAGCAAAGTAGAAGTACTTGGAGGAATACCAACGGATGGGGTTCATCCGACCACACATCGCAGGGGCCAATCAAAGATTAAAGCAGTGGTGGAATTGCCAGTTCCTCGATCACTAAACGAACTACAACAAGTCCTTCAGCATTGTAGCAACACCTCTTACTTCTCTTCTCCATGAGGTAGATGTCTCCAAGTGATTCTTTTCAACTACAGCTAAGCTGTTATTTCCTACACATACACTACTTGGGTAATAATTGAGAAAAAAGGCCTTAACATTTTACATTCATTTTACACTTACGTATCAACTTCCAAGGGAACCAGGAGGACTTTTGGACACCTTATTTTTTTCTTTGATTTGTTATACATAACCTTGTCACGTGCTGAGTGTGTTTGGATTCATGTTTATATTTCTGTTCTAGTGTTTTGCTGTCAGTGTGTTAATTAGTTCAGTCTTCCTTTGTCCCCTGCCTGTTTGTATCCATGGCTTCTAATTGATTGTGTTAGTTATGTTCATGTGTGTTTTGTTAATTAGGTCCTCAGTTCTCTGTCTATTTATACCCTCAGTTAGCTTCTGGTCTTTGTCTTGCATTTTTGTAATCAGGTTGTATGTGGTTGTTTATTTTATCCAGTAATTCTCCTGTTTTGTTTTGCATCTTATTAAAATTCTCCTAGAGTATCTCCTTCATCATAAGCTTTCATTACAGCCACTAAACCATGGACTCAGTATTGAATTGTTTCCATTTCATTAAGTGTTGTTGGGACAAGACCTTTATACATTTGTTTCTATAGTATTTGTAGAGTTGGGGTACTTGAACTGACTCGAGTCCAATTTTGAATGAACTCGGACTTGTCACGCACTCGAGTAAATTTGTACTCAGACTTGACACGGACTCGGACATTTTATACTCGGAAAATTTTCCGAGTACAGTCGAGTCCGGGCACTGGAGGACACACTATATTATTATTAAAAAACGAAAGGAAACTACTTGCATTGGGTTGTTTCAGCGTTGAGCATTGTAGCCAATCACAGACATGTATATATCAAGCGCATGAAAGCAGTGGGCAATCAGAGGCGTTGAGTCAACATGCGGAGAATTCGGTCAAAATGTATGTTCAGAATCAGCACGAGCTTTACACTTTTGCAAATACCCTCATTAACAACAAAGTCTAGACGCGATGATGTAAATAAGAGATTCACTGTGCAGATGCGGACAACTTCAGTGTTTATGATAAGAGTTTTAGGGAGAGTGCAGAATGCGGTAAGTAAGTGATAGCGCAATTGATCTAAATAATAGTTTTGTTTTTCATGCTTCTAGAGGACCAGTTGTTACGTTCACACTGTAAAGTGTAAGGAGTGATAACTGCATTTAAATTTGGGTGTGAATCCGCTAAATTATAGTCCTGTGAGTCATGAAATTGCGATGATTGACATATTAGCATTGTAATGTTTTGGCGTCTAATAATCTTATGATTTGTGTTAAATTTACACTTTAGTCATAAGTTTACATACACCCTGCAGAACCTCCAAAATTTTATTTTTATTTATTTTTTTAATAAGAAGGATCATAAAAGCATTGTTTTTGTTTAGTACTGCCCTGAAAAAGCTTTTTCACATAACAGATGTTTAAGTATAGCTTAGTCCCCAAGACAAAATACAAACACAAAATACAAGACAAATTACATAAGCTATACATACATTTTAGTATTGCGTGTCATTACCTGGATGTTCCACAACTGTTTTTTTTTTTTTTTGTAATGGTTGTTCATGAGTCCCTTGTTTGTCATTTTCTGCATATTTGACTCCTTACTAGAAGTGATTGTATGATTTTGAGATCCATCTTTTCACACTGGTGACAACTGAGGGACTCATACACAACTATTACAAATGCTCCAAACAGTCAGTGATGCTCAAGAAAGAAACATCCATCAAGAGCCAGGGGGTGTAGACTTTTGAACAGGATGATTGTTGCAAATTGTTCTTATTTTGTTTAAAAAATATTTTAATTATAACTAATTAATTTAGTACTGCCCTTCAGAGGCTAAATAAGATATTAACATGTAAAAGAAAACAAGAAAATTTTAAACATCACCATCATCTTGCTCAAAAGTTTACCCCCTGGCTCTGAATGCATCGTGTTGCATTCTTAAGCATTACCATGCGGATTCTGAAAGATGTACTGTAGGTAAATGTATGACTGCAACTAAACATTGCAATCCTTTTGTAAAGGTAAAATATTAATTTAAGAGCTCAGTGTTGAGACTTTTCGCCAGAGTTTGAATGATAGGCTATCTGACCAATCATAATGCAGATATCCACCATTTTTGTCTGACAAACAAACCAAACCAGTCATTGGATTTGAACTTGAAAAATGGTGTGTATTGACAACTTTTTGCAGTTCTGATGTCATTCATGTTTAATTCGTGCTATAACTAGAAGAGATGATCAGTTCACATGCTGCATTAAAGCGGCACAAAATTGTATTTTTTTTAATTTCACAAAAAATACAAAATTGGAAAGCTGAGCCTTTATTTCATACCAAAGTAACCTGCTCTGTCTTGTCTGTTGGTGCATTGTCAGTGTCCTCTTTGCTCTGCTATATATTTTTCACTGTGTGAGAACATGATGTGTGGACTGGAGTGAGAGCGGAATGGCTTATCGGACGTAGCAACAGTAACTAGGAGGGGTGGGTCTTTATGAAAGGTCAATTTCAAATAATTTAAATCTTTGTGGACTCGGCCAGACTCAACTCGGACTCGAATGTTATCCTTAAAGGGGGGGTGAAACACTCAGTTTCACTCAATCTCATGTTAATCTTGAGTACCTATAGAGTAGTATTGCATCCTTCATATCTCCAAAAAGTCTTTAGTTTTATTATATTTATAAAAGAAAGATAGGCTGTACCGAGTCTTTCCGGAAAAACCCGAGCTAAATAATCACGACACGAGCGCGCGAAGCTTTTGCGTTGAGACTGAGAGCGTCTGGAAGCTGTGAGTGACATCCGAAAATAAACGTCATGCGCGAGTTTTACAACATTTGTGTGTTGTAAACAGACAGGCTCGTGGTTTATGAGGACATGATTTATTTTTACAATAAACAAACTGACACCTACAGTGGCCAGCTAAACAAATGTATTTAAACACACACACACACACACCATACATCGCATGCTCCATAGATACATTAACTTTATGTGATCATGTTGTTTACTTGCTGTGACATTTGAAGCAGTTTTACTCACCGCCTGCGGTTCCAACGCACGACCGTGAACCTTTATCGTTGGGACTGCTCCATCTTTAAGTATTAGGCGATCTGCAAATCCGGCGTTGAACTGGGCCTTGTTTATAAAACTATTACCGTCGAAATGAAGGGAACAAACAAAAACACTTGCACAACTCCGTTGCTGCTCTGGGAAAACAAAATACATCCACAGGTCCCTTAACGCTGGGTTCTTTGGAAATTTGTGCAGTGTTGTCTTGCCCTGGCAACCAAAAACACACTTTTTTGGTGCCATTTTTTTAATTGCAGCGCAGCCGAGCCCAGCGCTCTGATGGGCATAGGCGTACTCTCGCACGCACTAGGCTACAGATGCGCGCGCGCCCTTCCGGGAGAAGTGCCCTTAAGACCCGTATAAGGAAATTCCGGCGACTCTGACGTCACACACGCCCGTATTCGAAAAAAACTTTCCGAAACTTGTGACAAACCGGAAGGAGTATTTTTGGAACAGAATTACTCCATCAAACTTACAACTTCATTTTTGAAACTTTGTCCATGTTTAGCATGGGAATCCAACTCTTTAACAGTGTAAAAAACTCACTATGCATGAAACAGCATTTCACCCCCCCTTTAATAACATTCTTGAGAATAGACTTGAGACTTGGACTCAAGTCCGACTTGGCCCCCTTTGGACTCGGACTTGATTGGTAAGGACATGGACTCGACTCGGACTCGACCCAACACTAAGTATTTGTATATTTAATGTTCTGTGTTCAATAAATGAGCTGGCTGTTAGCTGGTTTAATACCATATGGTGCAAAATGTATTTATATCTGTTAATATTACGTAACGTGGTAGTGGAAATAGCACAAAGACGAAGGAGGATGATAATAATTGTCTTTAATGACAAAACACAAGAACCAGGAGAAAACCACACTTAACATTAACGAGAACGGATGAAGACTTAGGGAGAACACAGGGTCTAAATACACAGAGCAAACAAAATGAACTTAATTTGATAATTAACAGGACACAGGTGAAGGAGATGACTAATTAGACAGACAGGGAAAAACTGGGTCACAGGACTAAACCAAAAACACAATGAAACATAGGAGACAGACCATACATGTAACAGTATGCCCCCCCCCCCCCCTCACGCCGTAAAGAACAGTCCAACTGAGGAGGGAGGGGAGGGCAGGGGCTCTGGAGGGGGCCGTGGAGCAGGAGAGGTGAAAAACCAAAAAGAGTCCAAATAAGTCCACGGGGGAGAGGAGGGTTGGAGGAGCCAAGGGGGAGCCAGGAGCAGAATGAGAGAGATGTTTGGCCAGAGGCCAGCCAGGAAGAGACCCCAGGGCAGAGTCAAAAGCGGGAGGAGCCATGGTGTAGCCGACTTGATGGTATGCACCCTGGGGACGATTGATGGAGATGCAGCCACTGACGATGGAGACCCAGGTGGAGCTGATGAGCCCATGCGACGCTGATGGCACTGGAGACAGAGGTGGAGCCGAGGCGACGAGCGTCCAAGGGGGAACCAGAAATCCATGGGACAGAGGCTAAGCTGGTGGGGCCGAGGATGGAGGCTGAGCCGAAGGTGCAGTCAGGTCGACGGCTGACCAAGGCCAGGGGATGAGGGAGCCCGGAGAAACCATATGGCCAATGGTTTCAAGTGAAGCCGAGGGAGGGAGGGCGGAGCCAGGGTGGAGCTGATGTGTCGACAGGCCGAGGTGGAGCGATGGACACAGAGGCTGGAGGCGGAGACAGTGGATCATCTGTGCTGGATGGAGCTGATGGCCTGAAGACATTTGGCAGATCTTCACAGCATGTGGGAGCTGGCGAGTGACTGAAGGACATCAGCGGAGTTGGGGCTGAGGAACTTGCTGATTGAGGAGGTGGGAGAGGGGGTGCTGGAGTTTCAAGGGACACTGGAGATACAGGGGTACTGGTTATAACCTCCCCACAAAAGTCAATAAGATCTACCTCAAACAAAATATATGCCAGAGTTGAACATACACGCATTCATAGCGGTAGGGTTCTGGGTAGGGCTATCCTCCCACCCCCCAAGCTCCACAATCACTCCCTTAACGCACTGTGTTGCCGGCTCACGCACCTGGTCAGACTCTGTCGGTGGTCCGGGCTCCGTGGCGATGACGCTCTCCGTCCTTATCATCGGTACAGGTTCGTCTCTCGCGGGTGGCTGGTCTCCACTGTCTGCGGTGGGCTCAGGCAACATCTCCGTCACGTCGTTCGCTGGTGGTGGTCGGCTGGTCTCTGGCAGTGGAATGGGGCTGGAGGCGAAGTTATCCTCTGCAAGGCCGATGGTGAATGGTGAATTGTTGTTCACCAGCACCCACTCCATGAATGCGGCAAAATCCTCCTTCAGAGCAGAGCGGTCTGTGTAGTGTGTCTGGCACGCAAGCTCGATAAAGTCACAAGTGTGTCCTTCCAGCGGGCGGTCTCCCTGCTCCAGGCAGAGAAGCTGGACGATGGGTAGAGCCATAGGGGGGAAAAACAGAAAAATAAACTGAAGGAAAAAAAAAAAAAATCACTGTTTGGTCCATTTTTCTGTTATGTAACGTGGTAGTGGAAATAGCACGAAGACGAAGGAGGATGATAATAATAATAATTGTCTTTAATGACAAAACACAGGAATCAGGAGAAAACCACACTTAATATTAATGAGAACGGATGAAGACTGAGGGAGAACACAGGGTCTAAATACACAAAGCAAACAAAAGGACCTTAATTAGATAATTAACAGGACACAGGTGAAGGAGATGACTAATTAGACAGACAGGGAAAACTGGGTCACAGGACTAAATCAAAAACACGATGAAACATAGGCCCTGTTTACATGAGAACGCTCGTGGGTGAAAACGTAAAAATATTTTATCAGATGTGCCTTTTGTTTACGGCGATTTCGGGGCTTAAAAACGCAAAAAAGTGAAACCACCCTCCAGAGTGGAAATCTTAAAAACGCTCCACCGTCGCGTTCCCGTCTAAAGGGTAAAAACGCAAATCTGCTCACGGTGGCTCTTGTCGCGTACACGTTTACGTCACAGGCATGCGCCAGTACAGGAAAATAACAACCAACATGTCGGATTATTTCCATACGTCGGACCTTCAAATTGCCCTAGCAGCTCTGATAAACGTACAAGAGTCTTTTTGCTGTTCGCTTCGCCATGTTTTGATTTTGCGCTACTAGGGAGAGAAGTAGAAGGAAGGTTGTACGCAGGCGCGGACTTGGTGTTGTTGTGTGGCAGTGCTTCACATTGCCACCTTGCCACCTGGAGTGCATACTACATCGAATTTCACACACTTTTGCGTCACCATATGCACGCAGATTTCCCCCCCATAACGCTCGTCTAAACGCAGAATAAAAAGTGATAACGCAACCCCACTTTTGCGTTTTCTCTTCAGATCGTTTCCGTGTAAACATAGCCATAGTAGACAGACCATACATGTAACAATTAATACTATTCTGTGTAATATAATACTTGTGGTGGTATATACTGACCTCTGTTACAGACATACCTGTTTTTGGTGAGCCAGGAAGGAAGATAATTACAGCCTGAGCACAAGTTATTTGATTGATCTGGATTCAAGTGATGTCCGTAGTGATGATGCTGGAAAAAGCTTCTGACTATTTACAGAGACTGCAGACCATCCTTAGTACTATTGTCAGGCGTAAAGCAGTCCTCTGCAAATCACCACTCACTGAAATAATTCCAGCTTGGGTGCTGGGATCCTTCTCTGCTACTTACCCTACAGCTTGAGTCTAAAACAAAGATACCACCTGACTTTGCTGAGCTGTTGTTATTACTCAGATCTGTTTAAATATGTATGAAATATATATTAAATAATAGAAGTTTAAATATAAAAAAGTTTTGGTCGGTCATTTGCCGTCCAGGGCCCAAAACTGTGGAACGCACTTCAACCACACCTACGAAGCATCACCATGTTGAGTGTTTTTAAATCGCAGTTGAAAACACATCTATTTAGACAAGCTTTTAACACGTAGCCTCCGACTTGACTCTATTGCTATTTTTATGTACACTTATGTTTTTTTATATACTGTTGTCTATTGATGTTTTTCCTGGAAAGCGCCTTGTGCACTTTTTGGCTGTTGTAAGGTGCTCTACAAATAAAATTTGATTGATTGATTGATTGATCTGAAGAGGACAGAAGAGCTGCAAAATTCACACAGAGTTTGCTACTGATGTCTCTGCTTATGGCGACCCTGGTGTCTTGCAAGCTTGCCTGTCTTAGAATGAGTCATTGAGAAAGCAAGTGGCTGATCTACAAATGCATAAATACATATAAATACGCAGCAAGTAGCAATGGTTCTTCTTTAGATGTGGAGATGGCTATGTAGCCAGACTATAAAGAGCTTAAAGCCAAACAGGATGACTGGGCAAAGAGAAATGGATTGCCGTTGAACTGGGTCGGGTTTCAGTAATGGGGCATACTGGGGCTCTTTGCAGAAAGAAGCGCCCCAATGATTGAATGCAGAAAGAATAGAGAGTCAAGCCCATTCCAGTGTTTCAGCTTATGACAGTGAATGAATTCCTGCTATTGTAGGTCCCAAATCCACTGCTAAAATTGTCATGGAAGGGAACCCCTGTATCTCCCTTCTCGGTTAAGGGTCACAGGCAATTGTGTACAAGTCTTTCTATGATACTTGTCATCCCGTCCAATCCTCTCCCTGGATAATCTCATTGAGGTTGAAGGGGCTGGAGGGCAGACTGTGCCATATTTGGGCTACACTGAAGTGAGCATGCATTTCCCCGAAGATATCGCTGGAAAAGCTGAAAATGTCATCCCGACTACAAATTCAATCTTGAAGTCCAAGTACTTATTGGCAATAACACCCTAGATATCTTGTTTAAGTCCTGTGTCATGAGCTCATCCTCACCTGTAGTGCAAAACCTGTTGCACAGATACACCATTGAGCAACAAAATGATAAAGTGGGCCAAGTCATATTGAAAGGGTAACTGAGCATCAGAATACCCGCTGGTCAAAAAAAGTCCTGGATGGATACGTTGGATACGTTGTCTGCAGCTGGAAATGCTCCCCTTGTGGTAGAGCTGTGTGCTCGCTCCAATCTTCCTGGGGGTTTGCTTCTTTGCAGTTATGTCCTCACAAGTCCCAGAAGAACATCATTGAAGGTTCCTATCCTTCCTCAGAATGGAACGGCCCACAAAATCACTCTTCCAAGAAAATTATGCTTAGCTGAGCTTTACGTTTCATCTGTTCTGTCTTCGCTGAGGTCACCTCTGTTGAGCAGAAAGAGACAAAATGTATGCCTCCCTCCACTGTGGTTAGCTGCAATGCTATGTGTTCTACCAGCCATGATAACTAGATCACTTTTGATTTTACCAACTAACCTTTCTTCGGATGATGGAGAAACAGAATTGTAGAAAAGCTCAATTCCATTCCCATAGGTTTTGCTATGAATGATCTTGAATACGGACACCACAGCAGTTAAGCACATAATTTGCCTCCCTTCCTGAAGATGAAGTTGTAGTGTTACAAATTTATTAAATGTTTAATTGAGGTTCCAATACAATAGTGTATAAACTGAAACAGTTTCGTATACTGAATTTAGCATTTAAGGTTATGATGGTGATGATATTTGCTGTGAACCAGTTTTCCAGCAAGAGAGTCCGGCAAATCCTGTATTCTGTATCTGTCAGATTACTGCTCTCTATCGAGCCTGCTATTCCTGTTTCTCTCTATTGTAAGCAGATTACTGAAACTTTGGTAGCTTCACTGTTTGAATAGTTATGCTGATTGGATTGGAATTGGTAACATTCTCAGTATAGGTCAGGTTCCAAACCTGTATACATCATTTACATGCTTTGTTCATCACAATGTTAAGCCCTGCCCCTAAATGTATAATTGCAAGGGAACGTTTCCCTTAGTCAGACTCGAGACGAGCTTGGAAGACTACAGCGACGCACAGCTCGTGTTCTCAATAAAGAAACCTTCTTAAAAGATACACCCGAGTCTCCTGGTCTAAAGTTTTCTACACTTTAGAAGAAAAAGTTCACAACAAAGTCTAACAGTCTCAGGCCCATCTATCATTATGATTATGATACTTTTAGACTTCATTTTCAGGAACTCAAGGAAGCAAACATCCTCCGGGAGTCCGAAAGTCCATTTGCTTCACCCATAGTTTTCGTGAAGAAGAAAAATGGTTCCATTCGGCTCAGAAAGTTGAACAATCAGACGATAAAGGACTGCAACTGCCAAACATTGAAGAGACTTGAAAAACAAGGAATACTTTCAGATGCAGTCTGCCCACACATTTTCCATAACACGCTGAAAGGTGCTAGGTGCATTCATCATCCCAAGTGGAATTCTGTTAACCCTCTGGGGTCGACAAACGCGTGGCACGTTTCGCTGGATTTTCTTCACATAGCAGCAAAATAGACATAATACTCTGTCATTTATGGTTATACAGGCATAAGAAATATGAAAAAATAAACTGTAAAATGTCTAATTTGTTTATGTGTCCACTTACAATCGAAACAAAACATTGTGCTTTGTAAAATAAAGAAAATAAACAGGGTGTGCCTTCTGCCTCTCCGTTTTCGTGAACTTTTCTTCTGGAGTACGTCTCTAAACTTAAAACTCAACGAACAGTAGTCATACAGGCATGAGCCATATATCTTTATAAACATTTAAGTGTCTACTTTTAAATTATCTAGTTCAAAATGAAAACAAATATTCTCTGTTTATGTAATCTGTATGTCAAGTCAAGTCAAGTCACCTTCATTTATATAGCCCTTTTAACAATATGGACTGTTTCAAAGCAGCTTTACAGTGATAATATGAAATTAAAGTAACAGAGATTCTTTTGGCTTTACAGCAGCTCTAAAATAAAGTTATTGTCCAGCTAAAGTTAGTTTTGATCGATTCACTTCCGTTGCAAAGATCATTAGTTATTAACTTAAGGGCCGCTTACAACGCTTTCTTTACAAATTGACCAAAACAAATGACTTCTCTGGCCTTAAAATTTATAATACAGAATTATTTATCGCTTCTGAGTAGCCATGTAAACGGAAACTATTTTAACAACATTTTATCTGTAGAGAGGTAAAGAGAAGGAGAAGGGGGTCTTCACAGGGGAGAGACTAGTTGACACTTCAGGACTGCGTAGTCGTCGTGTCCAGGTGCAGGTCCTTCATCAGATCTGGGCACAGCCTGGATCCGGTGGACTGCGGTAAACCTCGGGATAAACAGAGAGACTAATATTAGCGTGGACACCATTATTCTTATGATGTAACGAGTACATCAGGATTTATGGGGAGTGTTTCCGGTTCCGGCTGACCTAATCTATGCAGCCTAACATTGAATTATATAAGTTTATAATGTGATATGTGTATGCTAGGTCAAAGAGATGTGTTTTTAGACTAGATTTGAGCTGACAGAGTGTGTCTGCTTCCCGGACAATATTAGGAAGACTGTTCCAGAGTTTTGGTGATAAATAGGAGAAGGATCTACCGCCAGCAGTCGATTTTGATATTCTAGGTATTATTAACTGGCCGGAATTTTGAGATCGCAATAGACGTGAAGGACTATAATGCGTTTAGAGCTCACTCAAGTACTAGGGAGCTAAACCATTTAGTGCTTTGTAAGTAATCAGCAATATTCAAAAATATATATAATATTTAATAGGGAGCCAATGAAGTGTTGATAGAACCAGGCTAATATGGTCATACTTCCTGGTTCTAGTAAGAACTCTAGCTGCTGCATTTTTGACCAGCTGTAGTTTATTTATTAAGCGTGCAGGGCAACCACCCATAAGAGCATTACAATAATCTAGCCTTGATGTCATGAACGCATTAACTAATTGTTCCGCATTTGTCATCATAGAGAGAGGAGGCGGACCCGGGGGCAGGATGGAGGGCCTGGAGACTGAGGCGGAGCAGGCAGAGCGGGCCTGGAGACTGAGGCGGAGCAGGCAGAGCAGGCCTGGCAGGTGTCCAGGGCGGAGCAGGCCGGGCCGGCAGGCAAGGGCGGAGCAGGCTGAGCAGGAGTCCAGGGCGGAGCCGATGCTTCAGGGGGCCAGGGCGGATCCGACGCTTCAGGGGGCCAGGGTGGATGCGACGCTTCAGGGGACCAGGGCGGATCCGACATTTCAGGGGGCCAGGGCAGATCCGACGCTTCAGGGGGCCAGGGTGGATGCGACGCTTCAGGGGACCAGGGCGGATCCGACGTTTCAGGGGGCCAGGGCAGATCCGACGCTTCAGGGGGCCAGGGCAGATCCGACGCTTCAGGGGGCCAGGGTGGATGTGACACTTCAGGGGCAGAGGTGGCCATCTTGTCTGAAGACACCAACGTAGACACAGGTGTAGAGGCGGCCATCTTGTCCGAAGACACAGGCTTAAGTCTTCTGTCACGAACTGCTCTGAGACACAAAGGTTGAGGATCCAAATGCAGTATTTATTGAACAGGGTAATCCAAAGACGTAATCCATATAAAAGGCAAGGGTCATACACAAACAATCCAAACGATAACAGATCAGGGCTGAGGCAAAGAGAGAAATCTACGGGTGCAAGCAGAGAATCAAGAGAACCAGGACACTTTGCAGGAAATTAATGTGAAAACCAAGCTTATATTGGGTGAATAAACAAGATAATGACATACAGGTGGATACAATGAGTGCTGATGAGTCCAGGCAGAGAATTATGGGAGATGTAGTTTGTGAGGGAATGAAAATAGTCTGATGTGGAGTGCCCTCTGGTGGCTCTCAAGGGCACTCCAGCTGGTGACCATTACAACAGTATTCAAGGTTATTAGTGAGGAAGTTTTTTGTCCTATAATTACAATCTCTGTTTTTTTTTTCAGAGTTAAGTAGTAGGAAATTACTAGTCATCCAGTTTTTTTATATCAGCTATGCATTCCTTTAATTTTGTGAATTGGTAAGTTTCATCGGGGCGTGAAGAAATATAGAGCTGAGTATCATCAGCATAACAGTGAAAACTAATGCCATGCTTCCTAATGATATCTCCCAAGGGTAGCATGTATTGAGTGAACAGCAATGGTCCTAGTACTGAGCCTTGTGGTACTCCATACTGAACTTGTGATCGATAAGATATCTCTTCATGTACTGCTACAAACTGATAACAGTCAGATAAGTATGATTTAAACCATGCTAATGCAATTCCACTAATGCCAACATAATTTTCGAGTCCATTTAAAAGAATGTTGAGGTCCATAGTATCAAATGTAGCACTAAGATCGAGTAACACTAATAGAGAGATATACAACCACGATCGGATGATAAGAGCAAATAATTTATGACTCTAATGAGAGCTGTCTCAGTACTATGGTACGGTCTAAATCCTGACTGGAAATCCTGGAGATAACATTTCTTTCTAAAAAGGAACGTAGTTGTGAGGATACTGTCTTTTCTAGTATCTTTGACAGAAAAGGTAGATTTGAGATTGGCCTGTAATTGACCAATTCTGAAGGATCAAGTTGCGTTTTTTTAACAAGCGGTTTAATCATAGCCAGCTTAAATGTTTTTAGTACGTATCCTAATGACGAAGATGAATTAATGATATTAAGAAGAGGATCTATGACCTCTGGAAGCATCTCTTTCAATAGCTTAGTCGGTATAGGGTCTAACATACATGTTGTCGATTTAGATGATTTAACAAGTTTAGAAAATTCTTCCTCTCCTATAGCAATGAATTAATCAAATTTTTCCTTAGGGAGACTACAATGCACTGTCTGATGCAATACTTTAGTAGACGGTTGCATAGTTGTAATTTTCTCCCTGATATTATAAATCTTGTAAGTAAAGAAGTTCATAAAGTCATTACTGCTGTGCTGCTTGGAAACATCGGGATTGAAGCTTTATTTTTTGTTAATTTAGCCACTGTTTCAAATAAATGTTGTTTCAAGAACATTGTTCGGTTCCGGCTGTAGAGCCCGTGCAGCAGGGCAACTGGTTGACCGTGAGACGCTATAGTCGCGGGATAAAACACCGCTCTTCCGTTCCAATTACCATAACAAATAGATTCTCCCCACTCAGTGAAACACCCACTGTTGAAAGTGCCCTAGTTATTGGCGATTCTATTACATGGAACGTGAAAATAGAGACACCAGCCACCATAGTCGCATGTTTGCCGGAAGCCAGAGCGCCTGACATCAAAGCAAATTTAAAAATGCTGGCTAATGCAAATCGTAAATTATCTAAGATTATTATTCATGTCGGCACTAATATGATGTTCGACTTCGCCAGTCGGAGATCACTAAAATTAACGTTAAATAGGTGTGTGAACTCGCAAGTACAATGTCAGGCACTGTAATTTGCTCTGGCCTCCGTCCTGTTCGCCGGAGTGATGAGATCATATAGAGACTGTGTAGGTTCCCCGAACTAGGAAATACAAAAAACTAAACCCATTTAAGGGTAAAAAATGTATTTATGTTCAACAATTAAAAAAAACAGATATAATACAGATGAACAAATAATAAAGCTCGGGTTGCTGAATATTCAATCACTTACTTCAAAAGCACTTATTGTTAATGATATGATTACAGATTATAACCTAGATGTGCTGTGTTTGACAGAAACCTGGCTAAAACCAGACGATTACATTACTTTAAATGAGTCCACCCCCCAAGATTACTGTTATAAACATGAGCCCCGTCTGAAAGGCAAAGGGGGAGGTGTTGCTGTAATTTATAATAACATCTTCAGAATTACTGAGAAGTCTTGTTTTAAATATAATTATTTTGAAGTGTTGGTGCTTAATGTAACACTATCTAGTGTAAAGGATAAATCACGTTTGAGATTTGTGCTGGCTACTGTATACAGGCCACCAGGGCACCATACAGACTTTAACAAAGAATTTGCTGATTTTCTGTCAGAGTTAGTACTGGCTGCAGATAAAGTCCTAATTGTTGGTGATTGTAATATACATGTAGATAACGAAAAAGATGTATTGGGATTAGCATTTAAAGACATTCTGAACTCTATTGGCGTTGGACAACACATGTCAGGGCCTACTCATTGTCGTAATCATACTCTAGATCTAATATTATCACATGGGATCAATGTTGATGCCGTTGAAATTCTACAGCAGAGTGATGACATCTCAGATCATTATCTAGTCTTTTGTATACTTCATTTAGCCAAGGATGCAAAGTCGACTCCATGTTACAAATATTTTAGACCTATCACTTCTGCCACTAAAGATTGCTTTATTAATAATATTCCTGATCAGTTTCATCTCCTCAGCATCCCAGATAGCTTAGAAGAACTCAATATTATTACAGAAACTTTTGACTCTCTCTTTTCTAGCACTTTAGACACAGTTGCTCCTTTGCGCTTAAAGAAGATTAAAGAATAGAGTCCAACTCCGTGGTACAACGAGCACACTCAGGCCCTTAAGAGAGCAGCAAGAAAAATGGAGCACAGCTGGAAGAAAACAAAACTAGAGTTTTTTTTCCGCATTTCATGGAAAGAGAGCACGATTGCGTACAGAGAGGCCTTAAAAGTTGCTAGATCTGCTTATTTTTCAACCCTATTAGAAGAAAATAAATAAAACCCTAGGTATTTATTTGAAACAGTGGCTAAATTAACGAACAATAAAGCTTCAACCCCAGACGTCTGCAAGCAGCACAGCAGTAATGACTTTATGAACTTCTTTACTTTCAAGATTGATAATATCAGGGAGAATATTATAATTATAATTATACTGTCTACTACAGTATTGCATCAGACAGTGCATTGTAGTCTCCCTGAGGAAAACTTCGATTCATTCATTGCTATAGGAGAGGAAGAATTTTCTAAACTCGTTAAATCATCTAAATCAACAACATGCATGTTAGACCCTATACAGACTAAGCTATTGAAAGAGATGCTTCCAGAGGTCATAGATCCTCTTCTTAATATCATTAATTCATCTTTGTTTTTAGGATACGTACCAAAAACTTTTAAGCTGGCTATGATTAAACCGCTTGTTAAAAAAACGCAACTTGAATTAGTCAATTACAGGCCGAACTCGAATCTACCTTTTCTGTCAAAGATACTAGAAAAGGCAGTATCCTCACAACCATGTTCCTTTTTAGAAAGAAATGGTATCTGTGAGGATTTCCAGTCAGGATTTAGACCGTACCATAGTACTGAGACAGCTCTCCTTAGAGTCACAAATGATTTGCTCTTATCATCCGATCGTGGTTGTATCTCTCTATTAGTGTTACTCGATCTTAGTGCTGCATTTGATACTATTGACCACAACATGCTTTTAAATAGACTCGAAAATTATGTTGGTATTAGTGGAATTGCATTAGCATGGTTTAAATCATACTTATCTGACCATTATCAGTTTGTTGCAGTAAATGAAGATATGTCTTATCGATCACAAGTTCAGTTTGGAGTACCACAAGGCTCAGTACAAGGACCATTACTGTTAGCTCTGTACATGCTACCCTTAGGATATATCATTAGGAAGCATGGCATTAGTTTTCACTGTTGATGCTGATGATACTCAGCTCTATATTTCTTCACGGCCTGATGAAACTTACCAATTCACAAAATTAACGGAATGCATAGCTGATATAAACAACTGAATGACTAGTAATTTCCTACTACTTAATTCTGAAAAAAACAGAGATTCTAATTATAGGACAAAAAACATCCTCACGTAATAACCTAAAATACTGTCTAACACTTGATGGCTGCTGTGTCAAACCTTCGTCGTCGGTTAGGAACCTGGGTGTGCTCTTTGTTACCAATCTTTCATTTGAAGTCATGTTTCTAGTATCTGTAAAACCGCATTCTTCCATTTTAAAAATATATCTAAATTACATCATATGCTCTCAATGACAAATGCGGAACAATTAGTTCATGCGTTCATGAGATCAAGGCTAGATTATTGTAATGCTCTTATGGGTGGTTGCCCTGCACGCTAAATTAATAAACTACAGCTGGTTCAAAATGCAGCAGCTAGAGTTCTTACTAGAACCAGGAAGTATGACCATATTAGCCCGGTTCTATCAACACTGCATTGGCTCCCTATTAAACATTATATAAATTTTAAAATATTGCTGATTACTTGCAAAGCACTAAATGGTTTAGCTCCCCAGTACTTGAGCGAGCTCTTAACGCATTATAGTCCTTCACGTCTATTGCGATCTCAAAATTCCGGCCAGTTAATAATACCTAGAATATCAAAATCGATTGCTGGCGGTAGATCCTTTTCCTATTTATCACCAAAACTCTGGAACAGTCTTCCTAACATTGTCCGGGAAGCAGACACACTCTGTCAGTTCAAATCTAGACTAAAAACACATCTCTTTGACCTGGCATACACATAACACATTATAAACTTCTATAATTCAATGTTAGGCTGCATAGATTAGGTCAGCCGGAACCGAGAACACTCCCCATAAATCCTGATGTACTTGTTACATCATAACGCCGTCAGCGTTTTCACAGGTTTACATTTTTAAAGCTTGCGCAGAGATTAAAAAAAACTATATATACATATTTTTTTCTTCAAGGCTTGCACCTTGAACCTATTTCTAGGTTTGTGTTCTTGAGCCACCAGGCACAGTTGTTGTGCGAATGAGTTGGCTGGAGCGCGTTAAGGGTTTTCTGTTAGAACACGGTGTTGTGTAAGCGGTTTACGTATTTAACAATAACTTTATTCTAGAGCTGCTATAAAGCCAAAACAATCTTTGTTACTTTAATTTCCTATTATCACTGTAAAGCTGCTTTGAAACAGTCCATATTGTTAAAAGTGCTATATAAATGAAGGGGACTTGACTTTTGCTTGTTTTTTCAACCCCTGTGTCTCAGAGCAATACGTGACAGCTGGCAAGAGCCAGAATATTATTTAATATAACTTGGCTGAAAAAAGAAAGTCATATACACCTAGGATGGCTTAAGGGAATTATGGGATCATTTAAATTTTTCCTTTGAGAATTAGGTGGAATATTTGTGCAAGACACAAATTGCTGTTTACTTGCTAGTGTCACGGGTCTGTCAAGGAGGACTCAAATGCAGAACGAGTGTTAACAGGTTTATTGACAAACAGTAGACAGATGACAAGATGTGGTGGGAAAGGTGAACAGTCCAGACAATAGGCAGGGCTGAGACACAATGACAGCCGTTGTAACTAGCCGAGCAGCAGTTGTAACTAGCACAAGATGACTGTAGGCTGGGGAGTAGTAATGGCAGAGCTGTGTGAATGAGAACTGAGAATACTAGCAATAGCCAGACAGGAACTTCAAGTAGCAAGGCACACAGCAAGGCACTCAGGGATCTCAGGCTCAGCACCAGGCACTCAGGCTCAGCACCAGGCACTCAGGGATCTCAGGCTCAGCACCAGGCTTGCTCCAAAGCAAAGAGTGTAAGCAGCCAGGGACGTTCTGCTAGCAGGACAGGACCGGAACTAGAGACACAGGAGACAAGACAGATGGAACGATGGCAGAACTAAAGCACTAAAAAACTTCTACACATAAAACACTATAGACTTTAGTAATAAGAAACAAACTATGTAACACAGAAGTACACAGTAGCACAACATCTAACAAACTGGCAACACATGAGGGAAAGAGCACACATATAAAGGGAGCTAAGAACATGAGGAACAGGTGACAACACTCGGACAAGGAACAGGTGAACACACTCAGGTAAACGAGGACTCAAACAAGGGAGCAGAGAACTTGAGAAACAGGTGACAACACTCGGACAAGGAACAGGTGACAACACTCAGACAAACGAGGACTCAACTAGACAAGAGGGCGTGGTACAGGGAAACAAGGAGGCAGGAACAAAGGAGCACATGGCCAACACAAACAAAACCATATGTTGCAGCACAACACAAACATAGAGACATGAAACAAAGAAAACACAGACAAAGCTGCCAGGGCAGAACCCTGACAGCTAGGTTACAGTGATAAATGTCTTGTGGGTGCTACTCGTATTTAAAATTGTGCATTTTTTAAATGTGCATACTTCATTTGCTGGTTAATATCTCCATTGTCAAGGGTCACTCTCCCTCATGTAGTGACTTGGCATTTGCAGGAACTATGCCTAGTGCACATAATAACAATAACAATAAAAAAGCACTCAAATCTGTAAAGACAATAGGCGCTTAATGTTTGCCCAGAATCCCATGCTTAAAGCTCACCTCATCAAATGGGAGATTAGTGGCAGCTGTAACTTTATTATCTAAGCAGAGCGGGCATAGAGAGAACATAAATAATTCAGTGAGCTGTCTGTGGGAAAGCACTATAATTTAATTCTGCAGAATGGAGTTTGCGGCTACGTCAACACTATACTGTATGAAACTAGAGATCCCCTCATTCTTGCTCTCACTGTTTGTCGGTTGTGTTATACATGCTCTCTCTCTCTCTCTCTCTCTCTCTCTCTCTCTCTCTCTCTCTCTCTCTTTCTTTCTCTCTGCATACCCTATGTTCACTCACTATGGTTCATTCCTTATTGTCAGGTAGCACCATGGCAACACTCTGGCCAACCATGTGCTCTCAGCAGGAAGAGTGAGAAAGGAGGGAGGAAAAAAATGTATATGAAAGGGAAGCTTGTTTTCCTCTTCCGTTTGCGCTATAAAAGAAAAAAGTGACAGAATATGCAGCCACATGTGCAAGATTCAAATGTTATGAGCTGTGACGCGTCATATTTCTTTATTAACACAGATTTTTGACTTTCAACCCAGTAAACACAGAAAGTTCCCCCACCGTTATTGTATGGATCATATTTGGTTATTTCTTTGGGAACCAAAAAATAATTACAGTACAATTGAATATAATTGTAGGTATCCTAAATGCACATTATTGACTATCATGACTGAATATCATGACTGAATAACAGTCATAATTTGTAAAATCATTTTCACAATTCACACAATAAACATTCAATGTTGTTTTAAATACAAATGGAATGTTATGTTTGTGTAGCAAATTAGCTCTAAAGAAATATTAATAATCAATCATAACTTGTTATAATTGATTATGAATATTTGGATCATTTAACCCTCTGGGGACCAAGGGGTTTTTGGGGCCCTTGGGATGTTTTGACATGCACTGACATTTGTGCTTTTTTCAGTTATTTATAAACATGTTAATGGCAAAGGTGTAAATTCACTCTATATAGCACAAACGGGGCTACCATAATATGTGAGCAACATGTATGTACATGTTTGTATTTTTGAGAGAATATTATTTATGCATGGTTATTGAAAAAACTAAAAATAAAAGTTTCTGAAATAAGGCCACAAAACACATATTGATTATTTCTTCACAAGACTTTTGAAAATTGTATCACATAGTCTAGAATATTTGCTCCAAAACTATGTGAGAATCATCCTGACTACTCATTCAGATAAATCAATAAAGTCTTTTAGAATGTGTATGACGTGTTTTGTTTGAGAAAGCTTAATGCGAAGGGGCGTGATCTCTCATTAATATGTGTGGCATTTCACACCTGAGAAAGACAAAGACCCTCCCATAATGGCCCTATTAGGTGTGCTATCAGGCCATATCATTATGAGGAGCCTTGCACAAAGAATGAGGAGATTTAAAAAAGAATGGCTTTTAGATTGTTTTGATTTATTTACAACACACACACACACACACACACACACACACACACTGCTTAGAATAAGTGAACACACTCATGCTAAAGTTGACTAAAAAGAGGAATAAAAAATCTTAAAATACAGGGTGCATACGTCTGAACACTTCTATCACACACCCTTCACCATATAGACATGGTTTTATTTCAGTTCAAAGTTCAAAGTTAGAGTTGGAAACATCTTGAAAAGAAAATTGTCTTTTTCCATAAATGTCTTAGTTTGATCATACATATTTCAAAGTTGAGGATTCATTATTTTGATATAGCTTGCATTGGAACAAACACTATAACATCTTAGTTGATTAGTTTATTGACAAAACATACTATATATTTAACAAATGAGCAGAAACTCCTAACAAAAGCTTATTTGATGTCTATTTTAGACTAGTCAACGAAATGTTGTCTTTTATTTCGTCTGTAACAGTGCGTATCTGTGTGTTCATTCATTCATTCATTCACACACACACACACACACACACACACACAGAAACATGATTCACAATTAAACGGTATGCTATTTTTCCGTTTACAGACACTAACGTTATTCTATATCGCGATTAGAACAAAGCACAAGCATAAAACACTTACACTTCTCAGCTGAATCTGTTGCTCCTCCTCGTGGTGAAAATAAACCAGCACTTGTTCTGAGGTAGGTAAATGTCCCAAGATTGTTCCTCATATAGCCGCGCAAGACGACAGTAGATTAATCTGACAAAAAAATATAGTGTGTTTTCAGAGTTTATGGGCGTTAACGCGTCTCAATGTGTTGCTTAGCGCGTGCTCTCCGTGGGCGTGTCACATTACCAGAATAATGAGCTGAGAGGAAGATAATTAGACCGGCTGACACGTCTCTCTTTTTATATAGATGACAAACGGAGAATATTTATTTTAGTTTTGAATCGGATCATTTAAAAGTACAAACTCAAATGATTTAAAAGATATATTGCTTATGGCTGGGTGAATAGTATTTGCTGAGTTTTGTTGAAGATTAGAGACGTGCTCCAGAAAAAAAGTTCACGGTGACTGAGAGGCAGAACACACACCCTGTTTATTTTCTTTATTTTACAAAAGCACAATATTTTATTTCGATTGTATGTGGGCACATAAAAAAGTAGACATTTAACAGATTATTTTCTCATATTTCTTAACTCTATATGAACAGAAATGATGGTAGTACTTTAAGTCTATTTTTCTGCTATGTGAAAAAAAACAAGCAAAACGCGCCGGCGCGTTTCTGGTCCCCAGAGGGTTAATAGAATTAACTTAATGTAGTAAAATGAATATTACAATCAATGCACCTGTTCATCCCATAAACACTCAGTATTAATTGTTTATCAGTTCTAAGAAATGTTCATTTCTGGGGGAGGGAAATGTCTTTCTTACTGTACAGTACTACTAAGAGCCTGCAGTCAAAATCTAAATCGTAAAATAAACCTTGTTGCAAGCAGAGAATCAGAACCAAATACGTATTGTGCAGAAGTTTTATTAACTAAATCACAAACATAATTAAACTAAACACACATATATACATGCATAGGTAAAATGGTGAGTGACAGAATTAAACTGGAAGCAGGAAATGGAACTATGGAAAAGATCCATTTAACTATGAAAAGAACCATCAGCTTATCATTTCCAGTGCACCTCATTAAATGTATTGTATACTTGCATGGCCTTTACAGTGAAACATTTCGTGAAGTTCCTGAAGAAGGAAAGATTTTTCATGGTCCCATGAGTCTCAATCGATTTCTTCAGCGTTGACTGAAGAAATGGTGATGAACTTGCGTGGTTGGTTTGACTGTTCCCATGGCTGGAGTGCAGACTGTGGCCGGCCGGCCCTGGGCCAGAGAGGACACGCAGAGCAAACAGGAGAAGGGAGGAAGTCGGAAGAGCTGATGGTGGGAGTTGCGATCGACTTCTTCTGCATTGAATGAACATGTTGTGCCAAACTCCTGAGGTTGTCCTTGATTCTGTTGTGGTTGAGAGAGTCCTCTCTCTCCTGAATGAGCACATGACCCTTGTGGGTCAAGGCCTGCTGCCCTGGGGTCTGGGGCCTGGTGCGGCCCCCCAGGACAGCAACCCGAACGTACAAGAGAGGGCCAAGAGAGGGAAGGCCTTGCGTAGAGGCCATTTAAAGCCTGAGAAAGGTCCTACCTTTCAGAGTTGGCTCAACCAATAAGAAAGGGGGAATTTCTAAGCGGGAGATTCCTCTGTTGGCAGGATTTATGATGCTATCTCAAGTGTGGTTAGACATATGCCTTGCCGTTTGTGTCAATTTATACTCAGATAGATATAACAAACAAACACTGGATTCTAAGAGAAGAACACTGCATTCTACACTAAAGTGTGAGTCATAAATTGAGGATTAATTAGATAGGAGACGCGATACAGGTGGGGTTACATTGACCATTGGTTGTATAATAAAATACATACTGTAGTATCAAAGACATAATAGTACACAAGACAGTAAATCATTCCTGGGGTGCATGCTAATTTATAGATCAGTTCGTTCATAAATTAATGCAAAATCTGTTTTAAGGGCTGTGGGTCTTTTCTATGGCCTCTGCTTTTTCCACGTGGCCACATTTTTAACAGCAATAAAACCAGCCTATCTGATCATAGTCATGGTAACCAAGACCCTTCTTGCCCTTGTTGGGGGGATGGGACCATACATCCCAGAGTGAGTTTTAAAGATTATTTGTTAAATATAACAAATAATTGTGTCTGATTTGTAGGGCTTGCACAGACTAGTCGAGTAGTCGAGAGATCGACTACTTCAACCACTAGTCGGCGCTGTTGGAAACAATCGACTACTCGAGTGCCCATTAACCATAAATGAATTCAAAATGGCGAACGTCACCAACAGACCCCAGACATCAGATGTGTGGAAGTATTTCATCAAGGATGACAAAAATATCGTAATTTGCCAACTCTGTAAGAGGCTGTTCACATATCGCGCCTAAAAAGTTCTCCGTCTTTCCACAAGTGCTCGTGCTCCCATGGCGTCTGTTGTTGCTATGCAACCATGAACTGCGCTCTCTCCATGATGACGAGGAAGTATCAGCAAAGGATTAATGATTTCTAGCCCTTGCATTAGCTTTACTACTAGATATATTTATGGAGATGAGAAATAAAAACCCGCAGTGAACAGCTATGTTCGGCCGAGCTTTCAATGTTGTTACGGAAATGCAAGCTTATCAGTTGGTTTTTGTCTCATGACCTGCGGCGCGCTTGCGACATTCTGAAAAGTTGAGATGTTTTCATCTCGCCGCGGCATAGGCGCGCCTGGAAAAATCCATTCACATTAGGCCATTCACATATAGCGCCTAAAAACGCGTAGAAAACACTAGGCGCGCCGCATTCTCCTTTTTCCAAAGCGCTAGGGCGGTTGCGCTTCAGAGGCGTCTGTCGTTGCTAAGCGCAACCATCAGCTGCGCTCTCCGTTACAGCAAGGAAAACGCTTGCGGCATTCTGGAAAGTTGTGATTTATTTATCTCGATGCAACGCGGACGCGCTAGGAAAAAACGAGTGCATCGCACCGCGACCGCGATTATGAGCGCGCATACCGCGCGTCTACATTTGAAATAACGAACTTGAGCGCGCAAAAGACGCGATATGTGAACAGGCCCTGATCGAGCTTGCCGCACGCCTACATTTGAAATAACAAACTTGAGCGCGCAAAAGAAGCGATATGTGAGCTTCCCCTAAAAGCGGACATTGTGTCTGTAATGAAAGGCTTTACTCTGTTACATTAAAGTTAAAATATGTAATGTCATAATTATAATGTTCTGAGAGTTTACTTATGTAATTATTGCATTAGGCTATGAATTAATAAACATTTATTGATAAGAACTATTTCATGTCTTTTCATTTACAGTAGCATGAACCACGAGTAGTCGAGTATTTATGGCGTTATTTGTGTGCCTCAATCCTGAGCGAGTAATTGTAAATTTTTAGCACAGAGAATTATATTTTGCAAGCACATTGCATTATATTTTGAACAGAAATTAACAATCGCAAAAAAAAATTCGTTTGAGCAAAGAAAAAACGATTCCGTGCTCAATAAATGTATTTGCTATTATCCATATTAACGTGCAATAATTACCCCTCTCACGCAGTTTACAGGTGCTCTCTCAAACTTATTCTCTGCGCTCCTGTCAAGTCCCTCTCTCTCTCTCTCTCTCAACCTCTTAATTCTGTGCGCGCTCAACTCTTGACACACACGCTCGCTCAACTTGCAACAGCGTTGCAAGTGTGCCACAAAATCAACCAATCGGAAAATTAAAGGTCAATTGTGATTGGCTGTTGCGTTTAGAATGCTTAAAAAGGATAAGTCAAACTAACTTTAGTCACAATAGGAGATATAGGCTACTGTAATATTATAAGTTAAACAACACAACAGCATTAAAATACACAAAACTAACAAGGCACTTTTAAGTTAATAATAATAAAAAATACTTACCAAAATGTGTTTTAATCCATTAGTCTCGCTGTAGTCAGTTATTTTTTTCAAAAAATTTTTTCAGTAAGCTTCCGGGATGCTGTAGTAGATAGTTCTACCAGACGGGCTTTGGTTCTACTAGCGATTTGATTGGAGACCAACAGCCAATCACAATTGACCTTTAATTTTCCGATTGGTTGATTTTGTGGCACACTTGTAACGCTGTTGCAAGTTGAGCGAGCGTGTGTGTCAAGAGTTGAGCGCGCACAGAATTAAGAGGTTGAGAGAGAGAGAGAGAGGGACTTGACAGGAGCGCAGAGAATAAGTTTGAGAGAGCACCTGTAAACTGCGTGAGAGGGGTTATTATTGCACGTTAATATGGATAATAGCAAATACATTTATTGAGCACGGAATCGTTTTTTCTTTGCTCAAACGAATTTTTTTTTTGCGATTGTTAATTTCTGTTCAAAATATAATGCACTGTGCTTGCAAAATATAGTTCTCTGTGCTCAAAACTTACAATTACTCGCTCAGGATTGAGGCACACAAATAACGCCATAAGTATTGTTTTGATAAGAAATCGACTAGCAGAAATCAGTAGTCGTGCAACCCCTACTGATTTGTCTCAGTCGTTACATTTATTTCATTATTTTTCACTATTTTAGTACTTTCATTTAAAATAGTGAATATTTTCCACTTGTGCAAGCTTCAAATGTCATAACCACTGACTGATTTCTGACCTTCAACCTAGTAAACAAAGAACTCTCCCCAGCCAATATTGTGTGGTCCCCATTTGGTTATTTCTTTGGGAACCAGTTCCTAATGTTCAAGGAACATTTTTTAAAAACATTTTTTTTTAAATAATAAACATAATCTAACATTCTGAGAATGTTCTGGGCAACAAAAAAATGTTAGCTCTGAAGAGGTGTATTCCTGTATAGAGATAGTTACCCACCTCTCTCGGAGTGCCACATATATTTAAAAGACCCAAGTAAACCGAGCTCTTGTGGGTTTGTTTGTGTTTTGTTTCAATTTCTGAGTTCAGATGGGAAGTTATAAACAGAGAGGGAGCAGGTTTTGATGTGAGGAGTGAAATAGCTTTCCCTCCCATGTGTCGCACTGTGAATCCTTAAGGGGCAGCTGCTGTGACTGATGTAATGGCAAGGCAATATCAGCAGCAATAGCAGGGAACTGAGACACGGCTCATATGAGCAGGACCGGGCTTGAAGTAGGGTGGGGGTAATAGTGCCGAGAGGAGCAGCAGCCACATTGCAATCAGTTCCGCTGCTCTGACTCACTCTGTCACCTGGTGGCTTGTCACCACAACCACCATGGTATTTCGATATGTGGGAGTTCCTATAAGATGATATTAATGGCAGGATGAACCCAGAGTTAGTTATCTGTCCCTGAAACACAGCCTCAGACAAGGGGAGGGCTCTTTCCCCAGCAAACTGCTGCATATTATATAGTGCTGAAAAATAGCAGACAAACAGCCTCCTCCAAGGCCAGAGCAGTCAGACTCTCATTTAATCTCTTCCTTGTTTTATTTCAAGGTTTTTCTCTGTTGGATATATGAGTGTGTGTTTTTTCAAGGATAAAAGGAAGCAAAATTCACAAACACCTCTGCAGGGACGTGGAGATTTTAATGGCTCTCTTGGGGAAGCCTGTGGTCTGTTTTGGTGAGATGGAAGACCTGTTGCTGTCTCTGTTGGGACGTTTTTGCATTTCCCACTTCTCACTCTCTTCAAACTGCAAACACTCTGACACTAAAAGACTGTACTCACATCTATTGTGCTTATTCACAGTTTGGCCATCAAGCTGTATGTCTGAATTTACTTTCAAATGCAAATTAGCGTTTCTTTAAGGTGCAGCAGTCACATCCTTTAGATGTGAGCTGTTTTGTTTTTGGGTTGGTTGCCATGTTTGTTTTAAGACAAACTTTATATTGACATTTTCTAGACCTACTTAGATCACTTGGTCACAAGTAGACATTCTAAAGTCTGGTTGTGCTAGTAACTCAACGGTTAAGAATGTCACTACTGCTAAGATGTTAATCCATGTCAGCCCATTCACAGTTTTACGCAGTTACAAACATTGTGGAAGGGAAATGCTTGTGCATACCAGTACATAATGTGTCATATCAATGACAAAAGAGAATCTACACATGCTTTTTGCTATTGTCACCCATTACTGGACACGTCCACATTTTCAGTAGTTGCCAATAGTCACTGTTATACTCTGGATGTCACTCAGCTCTCATTGAACATGAATGTGCCCAGGCTGCTGTAAAGTGCCCCTATTATCTTTGAACATGAATGTGCCCAGGCTGCTTTAAAGTGTTCCTATTATCTTAAAGTCTCCTAATTTTGTTTCAGAGGTCTCCTGCAACAGGTTTACATGCATCAAATGTCAAAAAACAGTAACAATTTTTTCATAATATACATTGCACATCACCACATTTTTCAATGATTCTCAAACGACTCGATGGATGAATCACTCTCTCGAAATCCCTCCTTTCCACAAGCTACTCTGCTCTGATTGGCCAGATGGCACAGTCTGTTGTGATTGGTCTATCGTGTACAGCGCCATACATAGATGTTTCAACTGTAATTCCTCGCCGTCAGCATTGACAAAAGTATGTCCATCAATAAACTGATGTGTATTCTAATTTATTGCGGTGCACAGGCGGAAACTGTATCAATAACAGCGCATGACTTACATTAGCCGAGCACTAACGTGAATGTCTGATGTAACAAACATTTGTAAGACAAATTTTGCTCCATCCTTTATCTTTAATCAAAGTAGTAAGAACAACAGACAATCTGCATTAATAGACACAAGCAAAGCTGATTAGCCGAAGTATTTCAGTATGACAGTGATAATGTGAGTTACCCGGTTAGCCCTAGACCCATAATATAAAACACGAAACTACATTTTGAACACCTGGTAGAAAATACATCAATAATTATTCATACTTACAGGTTGTGATTCTGAGGAGCAAGTCCAAATAAACTGGGTACTGACCCATCTTTGAAGAGCAAGTGTTTTGCGAATCCCGAGTTGAGATTTGAGAAGCAGTCGTCAGTAAAATTACATTTGAGGGCTGGTCAAGTTGTTCGCGGACGTGTATCTTCTAGTGACATAGAAGACACAAACAACTCGCACAGGCGGTTCAGAGTCGATTCTTTCTTTTGGGAGACAATAATTTTATTTATCGTGCACTTTCGACTTTACAGAACATTTACATTCACAAACAGCTATATTACTGTCAGAACTCAGGTTTGAACTTCCTTCTGTTTTCTTTCCCCTTTGTGTTTGTTTCTAGCTGTGTCCCAGTGTGAAGGCTGCATCCTCCGAAGGCCGTGTTTGAAGGCCGATTGGCCGCATTTGAAGGCCGATTGTGTCACAGCGGCACGACGAAGCGTCACAGTGGCGCGACGAAGGATGTCCCAATTCAAAGGCTGCACCCTTCGAAGGTTGCATTTGAAGAACGATTGCGTCACCGCATCACGATGAAGGCTGTCCCAATTAAATTCTCCACCCTTCGAAGGCCGTATTTGAAGGCCGGTTGCGTCATGGCGGCGCGACGAAGGCTACCCTGATTCAAAAGCGACGCCAAATGCACCCTTCATTTCCCCGTGAAAGAAAGGATACATAAATGGATCCTTAGCGGCCTATCCTACCCCATAAGTCATTGCGCGCCGGTGACGACAGCATTTTTATTAAAAAAAATGACGGACGATTGTTCTTGCCGCCTAGCAACTGTGACAGCTACCGATGACGAGCGGGAATAACATTTGAACTGCACTTTTTTATATTCAACTGGGTTTTATATTCAAATAGGGTTGAAAACCTGTCTATATATATTCACCATGGTCCATTTATGTACATAATAAAAAGAATACACTAGCCTACAAAATCGCATCAAGGTAAGATATAAGTGAACATTTGAACCTTCTACTTCTATGCTTCCTTTCCCTTTGTTCTCTGCCATTGTGTTTTGTGCCTTTTGCTGGTCACCTGCCTGTTTTTTCTAGTCTAGTTTTGTTATTTTATTTGGTTTTGTCTTCTTTTTATTTAGTTATTTTCTTTGCCCAGTTGTGTTGCGGTTCCCTGTTCCTCTTCAGCATTCACTGGTCTCGGACTGTTCTAGATCAGGCATTTGAATAATTTAAAAGTATTGTTTGTTAACCCTTTCACACGTAAGTTTAAAATGTTCTAACTGACCCCCCAGCGTGAGTTTTTCAGGGCGACCGTTATTTAGAACTTGTCACTTTAATGTTTCCATGGTGACGCGTCATTGCTTGTCATGTGACACTGCGCAACCACAACACAGCACTGAATGAATGATGATCTGCTTTTATGTAATTTTTCCTTTTTTTATTCAAAATATTCACAAATGTATTAGCTATAGCATGAAACACTGATATTCCGATTGTCAAATATGTGCAAGTGGATGTGTTTTGTTGTTTAAACACCTTTATAACGATCGCGTTAGTTGAGCTGTATGCGCGATGGGCGGCGCCATGTTAGTTTGTTTCACAGTTCAGAGAATCGGATCTGTTGGATTTACAGCACGTCAATTCCTCCACTTCTCACGAAATACATGAAAGTAAGTGGCCGGTGAACTGGGAGAAGAATAGGGTCAAATGTAAAGCTACTTACACAATGTGTATCTGATATGAATAAAACGTGTCGTCTTATTATAATGGAAAGGATTATTATTGCCGATTCCATAGACATCAGTGTGTATTTTACAAACTCAAAATCATTGTTTTGCTAGTAGTACTTATGTGTATTTAAATGTCTGCAACCTAAAATAAACATTATGTGGTTGAAAACACTCAACAGTTGTGATATATGACAGCACTGAGTGTCCGTCTCTGACTCAGCCAGCCAACGCGCGAAAGCACGTTTGAATTTAGCAGTTGATCACGTGATGCACTGACCATTCTAATCACACCGGTGTGATCGTATGCTCCAGGGACCAGCCAAGACTGATCACACCGGTGTGATCGTACGTGCGAAAGGGTTAAACCCAGCAGCTAAATTTCCAAATGTTTAGCTTTGTTAAAATTAACAGTCCCATTTTATGTCTTTAACTACTATGTACTTGCATCCAAAAAAATGTTAGATACAATGTTCTTATTGTGTTCATGTTGTATTGAAAACCCATTTTACGGCTATTGACCCAGCTAGATATGTTATAAGAATGTTTTGCTAATGTTCCTGCTATTTCTGAATGCTCTCTAATGTTTAAAGTTATTCAAACGTTAAGGGAACATTCCTCCATTTCATCATTTTGCAAACATTATGGGAATGTTATTTTTGAATGGACTCTGAACATGTACAGTAGGAACATTTAAAAAAAAAATGAATGTAAATGTCCAGCTAAAATGTTTCAGAAACAAAGTTCCATGAGCAATGTACAAACAACAACCCATTCTCATTCCCAAGGCGTCAAAAACTGAAGCCTGGTCAAGCACCACCGTCGTCACAATAAAGACGCCAAAGGCGCCCCCCTCTGCATCACTTTATGTACGAATTGGGAAGTCCATTGCTTTCAAAGTGAAACCTGTGGCGTCAACAATGGACGTGAATTTTATCAGTAGGAAATCGCGCTGAAGAAGTCTCATTCCGAACACATTGCGATGTTTGGCATCAGTTCACGTGTGCCAGATGTTGGTAAGTAGGGGTAAATGCGCTGTCCTAATAATGTTTGTTATAAAGTCTTTTCTGTTTGTCGATATTAATCAGATTAGCTCCCTCATGCTCAGTCACTGCATTATATCTGTCATTCTACAGAGGCTTTGTGTTTCATTGCTTTCTTTCAACACCTTACTAAACTACGGTGATTAAACAATGCCTGTCACGTGACGTGCTATAGACCTTCAATCAGTTAATCATATTCATATCAGGGTCAAAGTAGTACAATTAGTTCCAAAGTGGTATTTGTAGTAGAAGCACAGTAAAAAACAACACTTACCATGCTTTTAACCTTAGTTTTACTGTGATGGGTGTAGTAAAAAGGATAGTAACCACAACATTTACCATGCTTTTTACCTCAGTATTGGTAGTTTAAAAGTGATATTTGTTGTAAATGCATTGTAACCACAACACTTGCCATGCTTTTAATGCCTAATAATGTAAAATCCAATATTTGTTAGGTAACTCAGTACCTTTAAATAATCCTATAGGGGCCTATATTATACATAATGATATTTTCTTTTGTCTTTTTTTTTTCAGTTGAAAAGACCAAAATGGCCTTTCGGACTCAGTCAGCTCATTGTTCTTTGAGGAGAAGTAAACAGAGGAGATGGAAAGCTACAAAGGCAAATATTCGCATGTATATGGTATATGTATATACATATGGTATGTATGTGTTGGTTTTAACACTTAATCAAATATTTTATCAAGCATGTGTTGTTTCTTAAACCTTTTCTTACAAAACCCATAGCCCAATCAGTACGAACAGTGTCAAAGTCTTAATAATTAACAAGATTTAAAAAGTTTTCAAATTCGTACGATACTAGTACATATTTGTATACTCGTACATAATCCTGCAGCTTTTACTCCTACTGCCTCAATTCCAATATCCAATAAGGGAAACTTTCTTGGAAAGTAGTCGGATGTCCCACACACTGTTAAAGTTTATATTAATTGCATTGTATTCTTTAAAATTATTACAAATTGGACCCTGTCTGTTCATGTTCCAATGATACATGATGTCTCTCCACACCTCATGACCTACCTCTGTTTGCAAGAGTGGAAAAGCTAATTTGTCACGTGACATCAGATATTCGATTATTTTGTCATAATCAGATCAGTTACACTGCTGATAACTGTCCTGTTTGCATGTTTATCGTGTTATTTTTAAACTAATTCATATGAATATTGCTTTGCTATTAAAGACATACTTTTATTCATAGAAATGCCCATCAGTGAACTTATTACATAAAAAGCATTCAACATTTAATTATGCAACACTCTTTACAGAAATAAATCCTGCAGTTATATATAAACTGACTACTTGCATGTAATGTAATAAAATTACCTTCATTTCTGTCTTGCAGGGTTACTTAGTTCTTTTTTTTTTAAGATCTCTACAATATCAAACTCAACAGCTTTAAGAGCCAACCCTCACAAGAGCTACTAGTGAGTCGCAGGGAATCTTGCTGTGATCAGCCCTTCCCCGGTTAAGGTTCTAGAATATTTAAATCAGTATTTACTCAAATGCTCTCTCTGGCACTGGCTGGTTGAGGTAAACACGGGAGCAGGATCGTAGTTGCAGCAGTCTTTATTAACAAACTAAATAGCATGAAGATGAACAGAGAGAACAGGTACAGGAACAACCAGGCATAAAGCAACAACGACCGACAAGGAACAGACTGAAACACAGGGCTTAAATACAGAGGGAACAGACAAGAGAAACAAGACACAGCTGGGGCAAATGAACTGATAATGGCAGGTTACTAGGTGAATTAACTAAACACTAACGAGGAGCGGGAAAATGGAAACAGGACTGAACCAAATACACAAAGAACGGGGAAAACACAGGACATACATGTGACACTCTCCTGAATCGTATGGTAAATCAACTTATTTAGAACTGTCTTAATTGATATGTTTTTAGAACAATAGTAATTGCACATAGAGTAAGTAGAGACGTTCTTGTTTTACAGTAAAGGAGGAAGACCAGTCCTTATATCAAAGCAAGCTAATGGAAGAAGTCCTTTGCCCAAAGAAGACAAAGTTACGCGTGGCCATTGGTATGTCTTGTATTGAAACAATGCTGTAATATGTAGTACAAAATTTGATGTTGACAATTTTACATTGTACAGGTTATCATTTGGTTTTTGACCAAGTGAAGCTCTTGAAACAAGTGACAGAAGAGTATGTTGTCTTGAAAGAAATCAAGCATCACTGGCAAAGGCTCAAAAGACGCCATGTCTTTGTAAGGGTGGATTTCATGCAGGGGTTCAGACTGCAAGACTGCCGAATGACTAAATAAACGTTGTCAGCAAGATGGTAGAAAACTGTACATTTCTTGTCTATTACCACCCCCTGCCACTTATACCAACGACGGAAATAAGCGCAGTTACAATAGCTTAATATGTGGGAGAGCGTTGCTATAGTGAGTGACAATATTGTATTGCAATAGGTAGCACTTCAAAGTCAATACCAAATCAAAACTAGTTAGCACATTATTTGTAATTGAAAAGGTTTAATGACAAAATATGGTTATGGTTACACTTAAAATAGTTACAAAATAGATGTCCAGTGTGCTTACAGCAAAAACCTACCCTGGAGCCGATATGTCGTCAGATCACAACCCAGTAATAGCTACAATAAGACTCAAATTGCGATCAATACAATGTACAAAGACGAGGCGAACAGACTTGGAGAAACTGAAGAACAGCGCCAGCAACAAGTACAGCAACATCTCAACGATAGTATCTGCTCAATAACAACAGAAACAGCAGATGTTCAGGAGTACTGGATCTCGTTCAAACAATGCATCACAGAAACAACAGAAGTCATGCTGGGACACCAGTCATCGAAAAAGAAACAACGATGGATGACACAATGTATTCTCGATCTAATGAGCAAACGAAGAATGTACAAAAATAACAACTTGGAGAAGTACAAACAAATGCAACAGAAGATCAGAGAAGCAATCCGACAGGCAAAAGAAAAGTGGATGGAGGAACAATGCGCCGAAATTAAAGAATTAATTAAAAAACATGACAATTTTAACCTACACAAGAAGCTCAAAGAAGCTGGTAATATCTACAGACCAGCCCCAACAGCAATCTTGTATGCGGACAACAACCAACCAATCCTAAATAAACAAGAAAAAATGGACACCTGTACAAACTATATACACAAGCTCTTTGGCGCCGCGAGAACATCTGCAGGAAAAGACCAACAGACGTCGAAAGACGCTTTACACATTTTAACATCAGAAGTAGAACATGCAATCAAAACAGCTAAGCCAGGCAAAGCATGCGGGCCCGATACAATCCATGTCGAATTGCTCAAATTATTAGACAGCAATAACATGTAACAACTGACTAATTGGTACAATCAAATATACAACGGCAACAAAATTCCATCCGACTGGCTACAATCCATCTTTGTGGCCATACCAAAGAAAGCAACAAGCCAGAAAGCTTGATGAGCCACGTGCTGAAAGTCTTCCTGAAGGTGATCCAACAGCGCATACGCTCCACATGCGAGGGTGCACTGAGGAACACACAGTTTGGCTTCTGCAAAGGACTAGGCACAAGAGAAGCAATCTTATGTGTACAGATACTACTACAGCGATGCTACGAACATCAGAAAGAAGTGTACATCTACTTCATAGATTACGAGAAAGCCTTTGACTCAGTAGACCACAACCGACTAGCAGCTCTATTAAAACACCTGGGACTAGATAAAAACGACACCAACTTCATTATTGCTCTTTATTGGAAGCAAACAGCCCAACTCCGATATGACAACGAACTGACAGACCCAACACCAATACAAAAAGGTGTACGACAAGGCTGCCCACTGTCACCGATTCTTTTCAACATCTACTCGGAGCAGATTTTTGATCGAACACTAGCAGACAAAAACATTGGTATTAAAGTCAATGGACAATACATCAATAACATCAGATATGCCGACGACACTGCACTGCTGGCCGATTCGGAACAAGATCTACAACAAATCTTGGACGAAGTTGCCGCAGAAGTTCAAATATGGGGCCTATGAATTAACAAAAAGAAAACGTCTCTGGTTACTTGCGTAACCTATGTTCTCTGAATAAGGAACGAGACGCTGCGGAAAGCGCAGTGGGATATCCTCTGGATGTGCCGATTGCCTGAAGCCCTATAGAATCACGCCAATTCATTGGCTGATGGCGCTCGTGCAAAGCTGGCTCCGCCCCGACGCTCTTACGTCGTAGCATGATGAACGCGCGCGCGCCATCCTCTCCTCAGATTTCTCTGCCGAAAAGAAAAAACTGTCGGCAGCGCGAGGAGCTTGGCAGCGAACGCAGCGTCTCGTTCCCTATTCAGAGAACATAGGTTACGCAAGTAACCAGAGACGTTCTCTTTCATAGGTTCACTCAACGCTGCGGTAAGCGCAGTGGGAACGAAATACCAAACTCGCCAAGCTAAGCGCTGCCATAACTGGTACCAGACCAAATAATAATAACCATGATCGGTTCAAGCAGATAGAACCTGGGAACCTGGAGTCATGTCAAGATCTAAATTATAGAACCTCACAAAGGTGTGCGGAGAGGACCAACCTGCCGCCACACAAATGTCTTCCAAGAGGGCCCCTCTAAAGACAGCTTGAGAGGAAGCCACACTTCTGGTGGAATGTACTCTGATGCTAAGAGGTGAAGGCAAACCACGCACCTCGTAAGCCAGCGAAATAGCGTCCGTTACCCAGTGGGAAATCCTCTGCTTTGATGCTGCAATCCCGCGGCGGCCAGCACCAAAACATACCAAGAGCTGGTTTGATTTCCTCCAACCGCCTGAGCGATCTACATACAACTTCAAAGAACGGACCGGGCAGAGCAAGTTAAGTTTCCTTTCTTCCTCAGAGGCAAAAGGAGGAGGGTGGAAAGCGTTAAGGTTAACACCCTGTTAGCGGAACGCCATGGAAAGAACCTTGGGTACATACCCCGACCTCGGCCTCAAGGTAACCCTAACCAGGCCAGGAGCGAAGTCCAAGCATGACTCACTAATAGAGAGAGCCTGCAAATCCCCCATCCGCTTTAGTGAAGATAAAGCCAACAAAAGAGCAACCTTAAGAGTCAGAATCCGCTCAGGGGCTGACTCCAAGGGCTCGAAGGGAGCCTCTGTCAAACCCTCCAGGATGACTGACAGGTCCCACGAGGGAACACTAGGGGGGCGAGCCGGTTTCAGGCGCCTAACCCCACGCATGAAGGCCGAAACTAACCTCAGTTTCCCCAAGGGAATCTCATCTGATTCTCTATGAGCGGCAATAGCTGCGACAAATACTCTGAGAGTGGTAGCAGCCGCTCCGGAAACAAACTTTTCCTGCAGGAATTCCAGCACTGAGCCTACTGGGCAGCCAACTGTGTTCCTATCATGTGCTAAGCACCATGCCTCGAACACCCTCCACTTGGAGGAATACAGCCTCCTCGTAGAAGGGGCTCTAGCACTCGCAATGGTCTCCTGAACGTCAGTTGGGAGATCAAAGCTTAAAGCTAACGGCCTCTGATAGGCCAAACGTACAGCTTCCAAATGTCGGGGCGAGGATGCCATATCCTGCCCTGAAGCTGGGAAAGCAGGTCCTCCCTGACCGGGATCTCCCAGGGGGAGGATTCCAACAGAGGGATCAGCTCCGAAAACCATGGCTGGGATGGCCAGAATGGGGCTACCAGAAGGAGGCGGACTCCGCTCTCCCTCACTCTGGACAGAACTGCCTGGATCAGCTTGATGGGCAGGAAGGCATAGAGTTTCTGCATCGGCCAAGGGAGGGGCATCTATCCCCAACGGAGCTGGAGGGCTCAGGGAGAACCAAAGTGGGCATTGGGACGACTCCTGAGATGCAAAGAGGTCCACTTCCGCTTTCCCGAACATCTCCCAGATCAGTGCCACCGTCTGGCGGTTCAACATCCATTCCCCAGACCTGACCTTCTGCCTCGACAGGAAATCTGCTGCGAGGTTCAGAATCCCTGGGACATGAACTGCTCTCAGAGAGAGGAACTTGTCCTGGGACCACAGGAGAAGGTGACGCGCATGCCTGTCTAGGGTGCGAGATCGTGAACCCCCCTGTCTGTTTACATGGGACACTACTGCCATATTGTCCGTTCTGACAATGACATGGTGTCCTTCGAGGAAAGGGAGAAAGTGGCAAAGAGCCAGGAAGACAGCCCTCAGTTCCAAGCTGTTTATGTGCCACGAGAGGGTCTCGCTAGTCCAAACCCCACACGCTGGCCTGCCCTCGAAAACCGCTCCCCAACCGGTCAGAGAGGCATCCGTCATAACCATTTGGCGACGGAATACCGCACCCATACCGACTCCTTTCTGAAGGAAGAGGGGGTCCCGCCAGATTGACAGGGCGCGAAAGCAACTGCGCGACACCTTCAATAGGCAAAGGGCTGGCCCCGTGGGCCGAGCCCCTGAGAGCTTCATCCACCACAGAAAAGGTCTCATGTGGAGTAGCCCTAGAGGTAGCACAGGGGAGGCTGCGGCCATAAGGCCCAGAAGTCTGCGGCAGGTGCTCACGGAAACATGCTGGCCTAGCGCAAAGCGGGACAGACATGTCACCAGACTGGAAATCCGTGCAGGAGCCAAACGGGCCTGCATAAGAACGGAGTCCATGCGTACCCACAAGAAAACCGTGCTCTTAGCTGGAGTAAGAGCGCTCTTCTCCGTATTCAACCTCAAACCGAGAGACTGAATATGACGGAGGACAATGTCCCTGTGGAGTGGGACTCTCTGGAGTGGGCTAAAATGAGCCAATCGTTCAGGTAGTTGAGTATATGGATGCCCTGGAGCCGCAGCGGGGCCAGAGCAGCATCCATACACTTTGTGAACGTCCTTGGCGCTAGAGCGAGGCCAAAGGGGAGGACCCTGTACTGGTACGCTTTTTCTCCAAAGGCGAACCTGAGAAACTTCCTGTGTCGCCGTACGACCTGGATGTGGAAATAAGCATCCTTGAGGTCTACTGTCACGAACCAGTCCCCCAGCCGGATATGAGATATGATGGCCTTCAGCGTCAACATTTAGAATTTCCCTTTGTAAAGAGAGAAATGGAAGTAACGGCTGTAGAAGCCCTGTTCGACTTCCCCCGAAGGAATCTCTTCTATCGCCCCCTTCAGCAGAAGGGATGAAATCTCCTGCTGTAGTACAGAAGCCTGAGCGGCGTTGTCGACTACAGTAGGAAAGACCCCGTTGAAGCAGGGGGGTTGCGACAAAACTGAAGCATGTAGCCGAGCCGAACTGTGCGAAGGATCCAAGGCAATACCCCTGGTAAATGCTCCCATTCTTGAACGAAATGTGATAGAGGGAGAGGAGTGTTGCAGTGCAAGGGACATACCTGAGGTAGGGTGTCGCGCTGGTTCCCATGGGGAGGCGTGGTTGACCGTGGAGGAGAGCGCTTGGCGTCCTGACACGTACCTGGATAGAAGTAACTGGGTCCGCCTGCTCCAGAGGAAAACGAACTGTGCCTCCGAGGAAGCGATTGGCGGGTGTAACGTGCGCCGGGAGCGAGGGGAGAAAGCAAGACGCGTCTCCTTCCTCCTGCGTCAGACTGGGTGAAGAGAGTGAAACAGGACCTGCACTTCGAAACACACTGGGTGGCGAAGGTGACAGGGTTGGAGGAGGAGAGCCGGTTGGAGGAGGGCAGAAACGCTTGCGTGGTCTGTCCCAACCTCGTAGATCTGGTGAGGCTCTCCTCCTTCTGACCTGCGGGTCAGGAACGGCTCGAGGAGGCTGGACCGGCCGATTTGTTGGACCGCTTCAGCTGAAGGCGCTTGTGAGGGCGCTGGCGGGGAAACGGACGACCTCGGGCTCCCCAGACAGTAGTTGGTGGGGGGTGAGCCGGGTCACTCCTTCTAGTAGGGAATTCAGCCCTATGAGCAGAGCGTTCTCGGGTCTGAGAAGGGGGAGGGTTGGAGTCTCTTGGCTCTCTAATCCTCCTGGGCATAAACTGCCTGAACGCGGCCGACTCAGACTTAGCGGCACGGAACTTCTCAACCACCGTGTTGACCGCCTCCCCGAAAAGACCTGAGTGGGAGATAGGGGCGTCCAGAAGAAAACTCTTATCCTTGTCTCGGATCTCCGTGAGATTCAACCAGAGGTGGCGCTCTGCGGCAACCGAGCCCGCCATAGAGCGACCTACAGCCCGAGCAGTGTGTTTGGTGGCTCTTAGGGCCAGATCTGTGGCTTTGCGAAGCTCTTTGACAGCTTCGGGCGACAGTCCCTCTCCTTCATCCATGTCCTTCAAGACGTCCACTTGGTAGGCTTGAAGGATGGCCATGGTATGCAGGGCCATGCCTGCTTGACCAGCCGCCATGTAAGACTTCCCAATAAGGGAGGAAGTAGTCCTACAAGCCTTGGAAGGAAGGAGGGGATGCGACTTCCAGGACGGTGCAGACGACAGGGCGAGGTGGTTAGCCAGCGTGTCCTCGACCGCTGGAATAGCGGAATAACCCTGCTCCACAAAACCCACAAGGTTGGTGAAGTCAGCGGCTGCCGCATTAGTTAGGCGTGCGGAGAAAGGCTGCTTCCAGGATCTGGAGATCTCGTGATGCAGATCGCTGAAAAAGGGCAGCTTTCTTCGCTCTGGCCTAGAATTAGGGCCACGAAGGAACCTCTCGTCGAGTTTGGACGATTGAGACTCGCAGGGCTCATCAGGCCAGTCTATAGAGAGCTTCTCTGTAGCGCGCGACAGCACATCAATAAGCTCAGTGTAGGCCGGAGTAGGCCGCGCGTCCTGGCCGCTAGGCGGGATTATGTCATCAGTCAAAGCAGGCCCAAAATCCTCGGAGTTGGAAGCTGCAGTGTAAATCACGTCATCCAGACCGAAAGAAACCGATTCGCGGGCTCCCTGGCTGGGGCATAAATAATCACGCGTGAATACAACCGCGCCACGTGCGTGCTCGGGAGAAGGAGGGAGAGAAAGGGCGAGGCCCGTCTGCTCGTACTCAATATCCTCAAGCTCAACATCCGAGCCCCAGGCCGCGGATCCACGAGAGGCCTCAGCAGTCTCGGGAGCGCAACGGGGGGGGAACGAATGGCTCCTTCTCAAAAACCGCGAGTCTAGAGCGGAGGGTTTTGAGAAGGAGATTGTCACAAAATTTACATTTTGACAATCCTAATACAGCCTCACGCGCATGTGAAAAACCCATACATTTAACACACTTACTGTGAGGGTCGTCGTTCGAAATAAAACGGAACGCATGGCGGAGAGCAGTGTCGATAATCCATGACACTTCACTGTAAGGAGAACAGAGTTCCACTTATACCAGTCGCTGAAGTGTCGAGACGAAAGCTGTAGTTGAATTTAGAATAATTCGGGCTCAGAAAAACCGAACGAAGGGCAAGATGTGACCGCTTCGTGAAGGCAGAGAAATCTGAGGAGAGGATGGCGGGCGCGCGTTCATCATGCTACGACGTAAGAGCGTCGGGGTGGAGCCAGCTTTGCACGAGCGCCATCAGCCAATGAATTGGCGTGATTCTATAGGGCTACAGGCAATCGGCACATCCAGAGGATATCCCACTGCACTTTCCACAGCGTTGAGTGAACCTATGAAAGAAAACAAAGGTTATGAAGGTCAGCCAGACTTTAAGCGAAACAACAATCAATCTGGGCAGCGAAAAATTGGAACAAGTACACCGATTCAAATACCTTGGTGTAATCATTGACGATCAGCTGAACCATGAAGTCGAAATCAAGAGCAGAATTGAACCAGCAAGGCAAGCATTTATTAAATGGAAAACACTCCTTGCAGACCGCAACTTGAGTGCACCACTGAAACTGCGCACACTGAAATGTTACATCTGAAGTAGATATCAATAATTGTACCCAGTATATCTGTAAAATGTTACCTGAGAGAGAGAGAGAGAGAGAGAGAGAGAGAGAGAGAGAGAGAGAGAGAGAGAGAGCCCCAAGAAAGAGACCCAGAGCATAAAAGAGCAGAGCATAAAAAGAGACAGAGCAACAGTTACAATCTTCTTTTATCCTTTCCCTGACCATGTGACTAAAACCCAAATGTGAGACATTAAAGCTGACCAATCAGATAAATACAACTTTCACCATTGTACTAAAGGTGTGACAATTCATAGACCCCCAAATTGCACACATCTTGCCCTACAGGCCTTGATCACTATCAGCCCCTCTGCGACTTAAGGAACTCCAAATGGTCCTTGTGGTAGAAAGAGGGGGTGGAAAACAGTAAAGCAAATGTCTTGCAAAGCAAATGTTCATTTCAAATTTATTATTTTCAATCCTACACCTTTCTAAAATATCTTTTAAAATAGGTTGTTGTTGATATGGGTAAAACGGTTTTTGTTCAGTACTTAGCTTGTATTATGTACTGCAATATTATATATATATATATATATATATATATATATATATATATATATATATATATATATATATATATAATACTTCAATGTGTATATTATAGAATGCACTGACTTCTGATTTTACATTTAAATAAGGAACATGCAACTCTGGCCCTTTTGCGTTCTCCTTTTTGAGGTGGAGAGTTTACCTCCAACCCTAAGTGAGCATCCCTGAAAATTAACCAAAGTCTTCAGGTTTACTTATAGACAATAGGTAGGTTTGAGGTTGGAGCTAAATCTGCAGGACAGTGGATGCTGAGGGCCAGAGTAGCTCATCACTGCTTTAAATCATGCAGAACATAAGCTCACCTGTGTCATGGGTGTGGTGAAGGTAGAGGAAGACGAGGAGTCAATTCCAACACAGCAAGTTTTACTAATAATAAAACTCACAGGGATGCAAACAGGCAGACGGACAGATGATACACACACCAAAATACAGCGTAGAACCGACAAAGACTAACTGAACAGAAGGGAACTAAATACAGACACAAATGAACAATAATGAGGTGAGGACAGGTGACACGGATGATGATGATGACAGGCAGGTGCGGGTAAATGAGGGAGTGAGTGCAGGTGTGAAGACAAGAGGGATGCTGGGAAGTGTAGTGCAGACGATGACAGAGTGGTGCAGACGATAACTGTGACACTACGTCCCCTCCCAAAAAGGCACGACCTCACGCCGTAATACATCAACAGGGGTGGGGGGGATGGGCAGTTTGAAGGCTGACAAGAGCATGGCCTATCCGGAGCAGGAAGCCTCCAGGGAGGAGCAGGCTGTGCAGGTGGACAGGGTGGTGCAGGCTGTGCCGGCGGCCAGGGCGAAGCAGGCTGTGCAGGCGGCCAGGGCGGAGCAGGCTGTGCAGGTGGCCAGGGCGGAGCAGGCTGTGCAGGCGACCAGGGCGGAGCAGGCGGAGCAGGCTGTGCAGGCGGCCAGGGCAGAGAAGACCCTTCAGGTCGTCGTGGCGGAGATGACCCTTCGGGCGGCCATGGTGGAGAGGACCCTTCGGGCGGCCATGGCGGAGATGACCCTTCGGACGGCCATGGCGGAGATGACCCTTCGGGCGGCCATGGCAGAGATGACCATTCGGGCGGCCATGGCGGAGATGATTTTTCATGCGGCCTTGGGCCTTTGGGTGTCCACGGCGAGGACGTATAGCAACCCCCCCCCCCCATTTTCTTGGGGGAAGTGACAGACTTAGGGACAGGCTCCTGGACAGGCTCTGGGACCGCGACAGGCTCTGGGACTGGGACAGGCTCAGGGACAGGCTCAGGGATAGGCTCAGGCTCCTGGACAGGCTCTGGGAACGGGACAGGCTCTGGGACCGGGACAGGCTCAGGGACAGGCTCAGGGATAGGCTCAGGCTCCTGGACAGGCTCTGGGACCGGGACAGGCTCTGGGACCGGGACAGGCTCAGGGATAGGCTCAGGCTCAGGAAGCATCACGTTAACAGTCTCTGGCTCGGCGGGCATGACGTGAACAGTCTCTGGCTAGGCGGGCATGACGTGAACAGTCTCTGGCTCGGGGGACTGACGTGAATTGCAGGCTCGGCAGGGCTGATGCGAAGCTCAGGCTCGGCAGGGCTGATGTGAAGCTCAGGCTTGGCAGGAAGAGACTCCGGCAGGGCGGTCTCAGTGGGACGAAACTCAGGCAGGGTTGTCTCGGCGGGACGAGACTCTGGCAGGGCGGTCTCGGCGGGACAAGACTCTGGACCGGGTGTTCATCCCGGGGTACAGGGGTGACGTGCCGATCAGGTGTTGTCATGGCGTGCCACGGGAGGAAGCTCTCCAGACAACTGGAGAGTGCCTCTCTCCAGTCCATACCGGAGAGATCTGGGAGCTCCCTTGGATTGACCACCTTTGCCCCCAGCCGGTAACACGCCTTGATCGTCTCATCGCTTAAAGTTTAGGTGACAGCGAGAATACAAAACCTCTCTGTGTATTCGAAAAGATCGCGGCTATCTTGAGCCATAGCCGCGATCTGTCCAACGAGATCCCAACTCATATTTTGGTCGGTTCTTCTGTCATGGGTGTGGTGAAGGTAGAGGAAGACGAGGAGTCCAGAATTCCAATACAGCAACTTTTACTAATAATAAAAACTCACAGGGATGCAGACGGACAGAGGATACACACACCAAAATACAACGTAGAACTGACAAAGACTAACTGAACAATAGGGAACTAAATACAGACACAAATGAACAATAATGAGGTGAGCACAGGTGACACGGATGATGATGATGACAGGCAGCTGCGGGTAAATGAGGGAGTGAGTGCAGGTGTGAAGACGAGGGATGCTGGGAAGTGTAGTGCAGACGATGACAGAGTGGTGCAGACGATAACTGTGACAACCTGACTGTCCATTAAACAACTTAATTTGAATTGTTTGTGTTTTTTGTTTTACTTTCAGACCAGGACTGGAGAACGCCTGACAATGGGATGTTGAGACTTCTTTCTCTGGTTGAGAAAAAGCTCATCAGTGATCACATCTTCTGTTCATCAGTTGTACTGTAGGGTACAACTGAACAAACTGTTTAGACGAGGAAGAACATGAACATGATAGAGACATGTACAGGGAAGAGCAAGAAACCGGTTTAGCTGTGATAATGAATCATTATTTTTCAACACAATATCAAATCTGTTTTCTGTATCATAGGTGGCTTAATAGGATTGTGGCACTAATTTTTGTTTAGCTGTGAATCGATTAATATGATGTATTTTTGAAGACCCATTAAAGTGTTGTGTAATAAAGTATGGTGAATATTGTGTATTGAAAGTGGTGTTTGGTACAGTAAATGGAAAATTTTATTTGAGAAATGTAAATTTTAGTTCATAATTTAAAAATAAGACATATCATTAATTACCATGATTCTTTTGCTTGGGACCTAAACATTTTGATCTGGTTAATTATGTTTGGGACAACAATGCAACAAAAGTTGCCCATACTTGCATGTTGTGACAAGTATGCCAGTTTTCAGTGAAATAAAGGGAAGGTATGTGAATAACAGGAGGCTGCAGTGGGCTACATTGCTACAAACACGTCAAGCATAAGTGAAGATGATCCATGTTGATAATTCTAGTACATCTTCTACTGCATTTAAATGTGACAAAGTTTGTTGTCCATGATGAGGAGAATAGATCTGTGTAGATTGTACTGCCCATCCACCCCCAGGGGCCCAGCAACGGCCCCGGAAGAGCAAAAAAATTCACATTTCAAATGGATAACTCTTATGTCCGTTAGTGTATCAAAGAAAAAATCGTCAGGACAACTGCTTATGCTATGTTTACTAAATAATGTTGGGCAGAGTTTTCAGACATAATATGGAAAGCTGGCATAAAGGTATTTTTAAAGTGCTCACAGTAAAATATCACATTTCAGCCTGTCCCTCATATATGTCATAAAGGTTTGTACAAAGAACATATTTAGATATCCAGTTGTCCATTAAATATATTATTTATTTAACATTTGTTTCATTACTAAACGTTTTAAACTACATTACCCACATATATCTATCATTCTATCAATGGAACAGGAAACATGGTGCTGTAGTTCATTGAAATGTGCAGAAATGCTAAGGGTTAGGGTTGGGAACTAGGTAAAGGAGCAATTTTTCACAACATAGAGACACATAATAGTTAACTTAATGTATAATTAACGCAATAATAACACCAAAACATACTTTGTAACATGAAGCGCCGTTTTATATGGGTTAAAAGATAGTCCAATCACAGCGAGTTCTGCAATAATGTCACAGCCAATGACAACCCAGCTGAGCAGATGTCACACTTACTTGCCCATTTATGGTAAATGATGACAAATCTCTTCTGGTTCTGGCTGCAGGGATAGATTCCTTAAATATTTAATATTTGGGCTGTTAAACATGTATTCCTTCTAATTAAATAATAAAACTCACATTTAAAAACAAAAGACTCCTGTGTGTGGTTACCATCCAAAAACGAGTTCACATGATCAATGACCAGGGCCGGTTCTAGACATTTGGAGGCCCTAGGCAATATTCATGTTGGAGGCCCCCCACCCCCAATAAAAAACTCTTGAAACAAATATGATTCCTAACCTTTTAATTTATACAACATTTAATTTTAAATGTTTTTACTTACACAGTAGCTACATAAGTTTGGACACATTACTATTTTTAATGTTTTTGAAAGAAGTCTCTTATGCTCATCAAGCCTGGATTTATTTGATCAAAAATACAGAAAAATAATATAATATAAAAATTTAAAATAATGGTTTTCCTATTTTACTATACTTTAAAATATATTTCTGTGATGCAAAGCAGAATTTAGTGTCATGTGATCCTTCAGAAAACTTTATAATATTCTGATTTATTATCAAATGTTAGAAATGGTGCTTAATATTTATTTTATAACCTGTGATACTTTTTTTCAGGATTTTTTTTTATTATTAAAAAGTTGTTTTAAAAAAGTCTTCACTATCACTTTTTATATATTTAACACATCCTTGCTGAATATTCCTGTTTTTTTTTTTTTTTTTTTTTTTTTTTGATCAAATAAATGCAGGCTTGTAGAGCATAATAAAAAACTTCTTTCAAAAACATTAAAACTAATTGGTCCAGACTTTTTACCAGTAGGCTACTGTATGTGCATATTAATCAAACTTCATCTAAGGTAATCTCTTTTTTGTTTAATGAAGATGTTATTTTTATTGTTATTTTGCTGTTTTATTCAATTTATTCACAGTTCCAGAATACCACTTCAGTGATATATGCTTTTATCATTTTTTTCATAGCTGGTATGGGCAGGATTTTTCCCTCCCATTTAATCAATATTGACTGCAGATATTGTCATATTATTAATATAAGTAATATGATATTATGCATTGCATTGCTACCTTAAATATGCTATACACAAATCAAGAGGACGAGAAAGACACGATCGCTACTGATTAGAAAAAAAACTAATATTCTAAACTGATATTATTGGCGTAAGTAGGCTGATGTCAGACAGGGTATAATCTAATCATCAGGAGAATTTAGAAGATAGACCCATGAGATCCTTTATTTGAAACATTTAAAAATGTTGTAGTGTGTTGGCTTTTTAACTTTGAATACAAACGTCTTGACTTTTACTTTTGTAGCGTTTTTAGTCAGCTCCCGACGCGATGTTATTCATTGTACGCGCAAATTCAAAGCGTCGCGTCTGGGCACGTTAATGACGCTCGCGCTCTTTTAAACTCGTAATAAAGCGGTGAATGATTTTTCCAGAAATGACGCTGATCTACAGTACAAGTTTATATTTAGAATACATTGCAATCACTCCAAAATAGATGACGACAACGCACACACCTGCATTACGAGCTGTGCTTCTTTGCGTGCCTATTTAGGCTTTTGCTACGCAGCACCTGATGGGCTGGCGTTAATGTGACGTAATGTAACAGTCTATGGTTAAGATAAACATCGTCACTATTTTTAGTTAATTAATAAATATTGAAATAAATTGTAGGACATTTTTTTATTTTTTTATTTTTGTCCCTCTGTCTGGGCCCCATCCCGCCAATCGGGCCCTAGGCACGTGCCTAGTTTGCCTTTGCCTTAATCCGGCTCTGTCAATGACACAAATTTGCTTATTTGATTAGACTGATGCATAAATACATTTGAAAGAAAAACTTTTTTCGAACCAATGGCCAACAGCAGGGGTAGTTTTGCAGTATTTTAATTAATGATAATTGCATGTACTAAAGTTTTTCTAACGTTTAAAGTGTATGTGTAATAAGTCTTCAGGAGAATGAGAATCCATTTGCAGTTTTATTATAATCGTGGTCGTACACTCAGGGTCAATCACCAGCAAACACAACAGTAGAGATAAGGCAACTCGTAATCCAGAAACAGGCATAAGATCAGGGCAGGCGGCAAACTCACATAAATCAGTCCAGTAGCGAATGTAGTCCAGGGCAGGCAGCAAAGAATCAAGATGAGAATAAACAGTCCAAAAGTAATCCACGGGAAGGCAAAACACAGGAAGAAACGCTCAGAGATGATCACCAGGGTAAATACAAAACTTCGCAATGAGGGTGAGTCTGAGAGCACCTTAAATAGTCCACTGATGAAAGTCAGGTGTAAGGTAATCAGTACCAGGCATGTGGGAAATGTAGTTCAAAGGGTTTAATATTCAGGAGAGAGTTCCCTCTGGTGGTGAGCAGGAGGAACCGCGGGAGTCTCGTTTGTGACAGTATGTATAGTATATCAAAGGTATATCAATTATGTAAGGAATAATTGACGACAGGCCGTTGAATTATTAGAAAAATTATTCACACCCGAGGTGGTAATGCGATCACGACGCGAAGCGGAGTGGCCGTTACACCTCGGGTGTGCATTATTTTTCTAATAATTCAAGGCATGAAGTCAATTATGTTA
>JAVALU010002554.1:0-5000 GCA_030770095.1 Gila robusta
ACTGCATGCTTCAAGATCACTCAAACTCCCGTAAATTTCCTATTTTCTCTTAAACTTGTTCATATTTTTTGAAACACTGCAACTGTCACAACCATAACATGTCAACACCGTCTCTTTTGTATAAAAAAATATTAGATTAGATTATGACATAAATGTATACTTTTTAAGAAGAGGTCTGAAGTAGCTAACAACAGAGTGGAAACAAGATGGCTAATGTGAACAACTCATGCATATCATGTGAAAGAGTATGTTTTTGTCACCACCGTCAGACGTCACAACCATCAGGTTTTCTGTCTGACGGTGGTGACAAAAACCTCCAAATGGTCCTCAACGGAGGCTAGAATATAATTGTTGATCACACTAAATACCAATATGATCTGTAATGTTTCATTAACCTCATTAACCTTAATATTTTTATTTATGTAATTCCCTCTATATTTCTTCCATACAGGCCTACATTGCATGCTATTAAACAATATAGTGAGAGTGAGGATATCCATGAACATCCTCATGAACACGAGCGCTATATTGCTTTTATACAGCAGTTCCACTTTCATCTGAACACGTTTGAAGCGATTAAATGTTTTCTAACGGTCATTTTGATTTTCGCCCGCACTAAAAATCTGTTCCAAACAATCAGCTTGGTTGCTCCGCAACTTCATTGTCTTTGAACTTGGAATGTTTGCGTTGCGCATTTTAAAGCGAAAGGCGGAGTGATTATCAGCTGTGAGCAGTGAAGATTCTATGGTCGAGTGAGGATGTGCATAGATATCCTCACTCAAAGTGCGTCATAGGACGTCTCTCGGCCAATCGGAAATAATAAATGATTCTAAATAATTAGACCGGACCTAACTGCGGTATAACCAATTGATTAACTATACCATCGGCCTAACGTCCAACCCTATAGAGAGCCTAAGTCCCTCCCCTTCCGGTGGACCATGGGACCTTATTTCGGAAAAATATTGTATGGTAGTCAATGGCGAGAGACAACAAATATTTGGATCCCATTTGAATTGTGCCCTGAATTACACATATGATGTTTGTCAATTTAAAAGATACATTTTAAAGTCAAGAAAGTGGCAGTTTGATGTAAAACTGTTGAGGTGTAAGACTGTGAAAATACGTAATTACAAAGACTACAAACCCAAAAGGCGCGCATGTGACGTCTTACCTTTTCTCTCAATGAATGAAGCTAACTTTACTGAAGCTAACGTCTGTAATTTTTTCTATAGTCTAACGTTATAATCGTAACGTTACGCCGTCATGCCTGTGTGTTTTGTACCAGACTGCACACACACGAGCTTGGTGACGTACATAGTGCGAGACGAGAGATGTAGTTCATTGAGTGATTTCCACATAAAACTAAATGTTACTCTTCTGTTTTATGACAAACTGTGACTTTCTTGACTTTCATAATTATCTTTTAAATTGACAAACATCATATGTGTAATTCAGGGCACAGTTCAGACGGAATAAAAAGGTAAGTTGTCTCTCGCCATTGACTACCATACAATTTTTTCCCGAAATAAGGTCCCATGAGCCGGAAGCGGAGGGGAGGGACTTAGGCTCTCTATGGGATGAGCTGTGCCTTCCCTCTCTCTCAATTCACTATTATGCCATGTTCATTTGGCTTACGTCACAATGACTAAAGCCAAATGAAAATGGCATGACAACATTTAACCAAATCTAACATTCACCATGTTAAATGGCAGCAATGGGAACAAGTTCAGGATCAAAAAGCAGATTGGCTCCACTTGATATTTGATCATATGGGGATGGGGTACTTTTAATAATGATATTGCTTAATTGTACCTTATATTCCTTGAAAAATGTTTATCACAGTGCCCAGGATTGTTATGTTTTGGACCAAATAGTTAAATAAAGTTGTTAAGCAAGAAGCCATTGACTTGAGTGGTATAAAGTTTGGAAATGTATGTTGTAATGAGGCCACTATCACCACCGTCAGTTCTAAAGTCACCACCGTCAGAGGGAGTTTTATTTGTTTTAAATGAATATGCTTACAGTATGTTTCTTCAGTGCTGTTGAGTTATTAAAGTAATAGTCTCTTTTAATACAAGAATATGTTTGTTAAATAAAAAAACATTACTTTTTTCTATTTAGGCTTAAAGTAAACGTTGTACGATGTTAGATCTTTAAAAGGAGTACACGTGAAACAGTATAAAAAATTAACAAAAGTGAATATTCAACATTTAACAGCATATATGTGTACTAAGAATGCCAGATAATGATTTAAAAACTCTAAATACATATTAGACCAAATAAATAAAAAATAATTTGCTTTTTATTGTGTCTGACGGTGTTAACAAAAACAAAGTAATAACTTTTATGAAAAAAATACAAAATGAGGAGGTTGCACCGTTACATTGCTGAACAGCCAAGACCTTGGTCTATAATGATATACTTGCAGATTTTGTAATTTAACTAACTTTTTATTTTCAAAATTAAAACCTGTTTTATCCAAATTCCCAAGAATCAGTGACCTCCAAAATCTTTACAGTGTTTGTGATGGCAAGAAATGTTCAAAGCAGCCAAACTGGTATCGTTCGTTACCATCCGACTGGGGACCGAGTTCATTTTGATTAATAAAATCATTATTCTGCATTAAATCATAGAAATCGTTACCTTAAAGAGCTATTTTCTGTCATAATACCTAAAGGGACTGCATACCAAAGTATAGAAAGTATCTATGAAGAGAGAGCGTTAAATAAGAAAAATAATATTAAGAATGATAAGAGGCGTCTTCTCGCCTCTGCTTTTGAACTGTTGCCGCCGGGCCGTCTGTATTTTTTACCCGTTGAATGAAAAACAGATTCAAATGGTCTTTACTCAAAAAAAATAATTTTTGAATTTTTGATAACTGATGGTTTGGTCATCCTCTTTTTAATATTATATTGTATATGTTTATCTATGCATATTGGGATCTCTGATGCCTGTGTGAACATTATATATATATATATATATATAATGTATATAAAAGATATATAATGTAACTATATTAGTTACATAATGAAGACAGATTTCACTGCCTGTTCACTTAACTGTTCACACACACACAGAGTCCCCAGTTGGTTGGATAGAAATCGTTCAGCAAGTCCCCTCTTGGCCAGTGTAGAGCGACACTGCTCTGTTAGTAATATAGACATGTATGTGTGTGTGTGCAATGACACATAACAATGGCAAGTAAATTGTTAGGGACTGCATAACCAAGCATAGAAAGTATCTATGAAGAGAGAGCGTTAAATAAGAAAAATAATATTAAGAATGATAAGAGGCGTCTTCTGCACTGTTGCCGCTGGGCCGTCTGTATTTTTTACCCGTTATATGTAAAAACAGATTCAAATGGTCTTTCCTCAAAAAATTTAATTTTTAAAATTTTTGATAACTGATGGTTTGGTCATTCTCTTTTTAATATTATATTGTATATGTTTATCTATGCATATTGTGATCTCTGATGCCTGTGTGAACATTTATATATATATATATATATATATATATATATATATAAGATATATAATGTAACTTATATATATATATATATATATATATATATATAAGTTACATTATGAAGACAGATTTCACTGCCAGTTCACTTCACTGTTCACACACACACAGAGTCCCCAGTTGGTTGGATAGAAATCGTTCAGAAAGTCCCCTCTTGGCCAGTGTGGAGCGACAGTGCTCTGTTAGTAATATAGACATGTATGTGTGTGTGTGTGCAATGGCACATAACAATGGCAAGTAAATTGTTAGGGACTGCATAACCAACCATAGAAAGTATCTATGAAGAGAAAATGACCAGATGCAGAAAGTCAGCTTAAAAGTTTTGAATTTGATCTTCAAGAAAGGTCCACTGATGGATGGTAAAGAATGACATATGTTTGGTTGCATTTAGATTGAGCACTGACTATCTCTGTACATCAACATCCTAGAAACAAAGAAAAAAAAAAAGAAAAAAAAGGACATGTCTATTGATTTTTTTTTTAGAGTAGAAATTATGTTTTTGTTAATAGGCAGCCAATACGATCAGTCGCATTATTAATATCTTGGTGTTCTTGACATAAGCTTAAATGGGATATGTGGAACGGTCATATAGTGTAAGTATAATGCCACAACAGAGAATTAATTTCTTAAAGCAATAACTTTCCTGTAATGTCCACAACATAAAGCTTCTGATGATTTATAGTGCTTTCATCGAAAGTGTTATGATATTCAGTACTATTTGTTAGTATGGAACTGCTACTGAGGTACAGAGAAAATTATTAAGAAAAGTGGTAACCATGGCAAGTAAATTGTTAGGGACTGCATAACCAAGCATAGAAAGTATCTCTGAAGAGAGAAAAATAATATTAAGAATGATAAGAGGCGTCTTCTCGCCTCTGCTTTTGAACTGTTGCCGCCGGGGCGTCTGTATTTTTTACCCGTTGAATGAAAAACAGATTCAAATGGTCTTTACTCAAAAAATTTAAATGTTTTAATTTTTGATAACAGCTGGTTTAGTCATTCTTTTTTTAATTGTACATTGTATATGTGTATCTGCATATTGTGATCTCTGATGCCCGCGTGAACATTATACAATTTTATATATATATTACATTAATTTATGATTCATAGATTCATTTTTTTAATCTGGATTAATCTCACTGTAATCTTTGAATTAATCTAGATTAAAATGGCTCATTTGAATTCTGCCGAAGGCATTCAGAATATGTGTGCTACCCAAATAATGACTAAAAGTAAGTCTTTGAGAATAGTTTGCCTCGCGTAGGGATGTGAATTTCTGCCAAAAATGCTATTCGACAATCGAGGAGCAAAATTCGAATATCGTTAAAAAAAAAAAAAAAAACGCACACTCACAATGACAGAAAGGGAGGCCAATTTCATCTTTAGCGATTTGTCATCAAACAAACTGTTTATTAATTGAACAAGTAACATGTTTTCGTCGTTTTTTTTTTTTTTAACATAGTAGGCTAATTGGAAGA
>JAVALU010002554.1:10000-120000 GCA_030770095.1 Gila robusta
TTTGATTGTATTATGTGTGTGTGTGTGTGTGTGTGTACTAGCCAAATATTTAAATCTAATGGATATATACATAAACATGTTCAAAATAAACTAACTAAAATTACTAGAACTGCAGATAGGCTACTCAAACGATTACAATCCTAAAGTAGGCTATTTTAAAGTCGATTTTAGCCACTTCTTTTATCATGTCATATTGTAATTATATAGCGTAATATGTTATATTAAATTAATTATTATAATTATTAATAGTATTGTAATATATTAATAAACATTATATTATGTTTTTACAATACTAAACGATTTGATTTCCAAAACACGCACACACACACACACACACACACACACACATCAATGTGAGTTTACTCTTTAAAGCCCCGTTCACACTACACGCGACCAAGCGACGCGATACCATTCATTTCAATGGTGAGCGGGCGACTTCCGGCGACACGCGCGACAGTGACCGTTGGCGACTAGATGGGGCGTGTCTGGCGACGCCACAAAGTTGAGAAATGTTTAACTTTATGCAAATGAAGAGCGATTTTCGCGAGCGACAACCAATAGGAGTGGAGCGCACGTGATCCTTCTCCTCAGCCCCTTGGCCTGCAGTGATAGATGAAAAATTGATCCTTGCGGTTAGCAATTTTCCAGTTTTATTTGATATGTCTCTGCCCACGTACAGGGACATAAATAAAAAGAATGATGCGTGGAAAGGTGTTTCGGTGATTGTGGGGATTCCAAGTAGGTTTAAATGATTGAATAGTCTGTACAATTAACTATATTTTTTTTGACAAAGACAGTAAACAAAACCTAACGTACTATAGTGGCCTTTCTAATATTTTAGAGCTGTTTACACTCTCCATTTACACGTGTATATAATGTACTCCATAATGTTATTGAAATCAATGTATACTAGATATAAATAACCTATTACTGTACTGTACAACCTATTACATCAGTACTGTATACTGATGGACACATATTAATATTATATGTATTCTATGAAATATTCAGTATATCTTGTATCTGTATACAGATATTAATATTGTATTGCAACATATCACAGAATAAAATAGGCCCATACTATGCTTACTCATTGCATCTGATCATACTTTGTTATACATTTTCATAAAAGTAATATTTGTGTCACATTTGTGTGCTCATACATATATGTTTTTTTTTTTTTTTAGTTGAAGAATGCAAAAAAAAAAAAAATGGAAAAACCTCCGTGATGTATACAGGAGGGAAATAAATTAAAACAAAAACAAAAAAAGTGTCTCAGCAGCTGATATATTGAAATACTGATTTCATGAAATTATTAAGTATATATATATATATATATATATATATATATATATTAAAGTTTGTAGCATTTCATAGTGTGATTACCATAGTGCAGTCACTTATTATTCATATGTTTTGCTGTTATGTATATTGGAAAGAAATGTTTATTGAGCATATCTTATAGTATAGCCATGCAGGATATAATTTAGTATTGAGAAGAGATGATGGAAACACATGGAAACATTGCTCTTTTATTATAATGTGGGTGGCTCTTAAAAGAGCCTTTGGTTTAGTGCAGAAAAGATCCTTTCATGCCTGTCACAATCAGGGGACCCACCCTTCGCAGCAGCACATCAAACTGGGTCCTGTCCAGCCTGAAGTACTGCTGGAACCGGACTTCATCCAGCCGCAGTTCCTGCACCAGCCGGTGGTACTCGCCGTGCTGTCTCCGAGCCCGAATGGTCTCGTGAACCCAGATAGACCGGCGTTTGCGCTTATGCCGTAGATAAACGGCCGCAACGAGAAAAATCGACTTCTGTGTCTCGTTCATCTTCATGTTGCACTACAGACGTTTTTATGTACGGAGTATATTTATCTTTAGTATTTTCCCTCCAGAAATTGTTTTTTTTAGCGGCAAGAAAGCTGATTCGCTGTCTTTTGGATGTCATACTAGTCAACCAGTAGTGGGAACGCCCACTAGCGACCTCATCGCCAGCGACTGGCGACTTGCAGCGTCAAAGTCGCGTGTAGTGTGAACGGGGCTTTACTCTGATGCTGACCGTTCGAGATTAGCTTGCTTGCGCCTGCTAGTCAAAGCCCTTATTTCTGGAGACTGAGCCGTGATACTTCGACCTTGGAAACTTCTGATCATCATTCAAGACAAGTATTGTGTTATAGGTGGTATTTTGTTAATTCAGTGTGATAACTTTTTGTTGGCTTTTTTCTTTTCTTTTTCTCCCCCGGTGATTTCATCTTCCCTTTTACTTCAATTTACTTGTTGCTAGCATATTGTCCCTCGCGCGAAAATGTCTTGCTGTGTTGCATACATGTGTTCTAAGAGACAAGTCTCTTCCAAGTTAAGCTTTTTCAGGTAAGTTAAGTCCACAGTCTCCATCAGTATAATGCATTATTTTAGTATTTTACTCATACTAAATGTGGCTAAAAAAAAGATGCACGTAGTCCTCGACAGCTGACAGACATCTAAGTGACTTAAGACATGCAGGTGAAAGAAAAAAAATATTTGTAAGATGAAATAATCATGTTTATTTTCTAAAATCAAAATAAAGCTGAACACCTCAATATTGCAATAAATCAAAGTCGACACAACAGCCTTTAACGTCTACAAACTCTCAGTTAAGCTCAAGTGCACAAAAAGACTATTAGTAAACCAACATCCTTCAAAAAGGCCATGTCAATATAGAGGATAGACATATAAAATAGTGTTAATTAAAATTAACTAGTCAAAGGCTACTTGCACTGGATGTGCTGGTTTCGGCCTCATCAGCAGCGGCAGTCTTGGCACAGCTACTAGAAGATTTACAACTGTCAGTCAGGTTGCTCACGTGACATCTACGTCATCAAGCTCAGTTTGAGCCTGCGCAGAACGCTTGGCTATCAGGAAGTGAGTGCCCATGTTGGGCTTCAACTCTCTCCGTTGAATTTAACGGGGTCGCTGTGTCCATTTCTTTTAATGTCTATGGTTGAAATCAACGGGGTCGCTGTGTCCATTTCTTTTACTGTCTATGAGGCAGTAGCGGTCGATAGGGCGTCTATCATGATGTCTATGGTCTCAATACACAAGTTTGCATTTTGGCAAGAACGGTTAAAAATCCCAGAAGTGTTCTTGACACGCCCATTTTACCGAGGATGCATCGGTTGGTAACTTGAGAAGCACCTGGCTGCAGCCTGCAGATTTGGGCGGGGGTGCACCTGGGGCCCATAACGCGTCTCATTGGTTAGTGGCAAAGTGATGACGTCGATCGAGGCGGGGCCGCATCTGGGGCGGGGCTGCACGTCTCTACCCGCCAACATCTCTTCTCATTGGTTACTGACGTGAACTCATGACGTTGATTCTAGCATGTTTTCATTTCCGTTGTTCATCTCTGCATGGTGAGTACAGGCAAGCTACTCTTCTTTTCTCTAATTTTATTTACATTTTTTAATTCTGAAGTGGCGTTTAGTGTGATGATAAAATGAAGTGATGTAAAAATAAGATTGTGTAACTTTACTCACCATATCGCACAAATAACTAGGGCAGCGTTTCCCAAAAGCATCGTAGGTGTGTGTGTGTGTGTGTGTGGGTGGATATAGTGTTAAAACAAGGCCCTTAAAAAGAAATACAGTGGCAAAACTGAACCAGGAAAATAGGATTTAAGAGTTAATAGTAACAATATACAAAGTTATATTGTAGGCCTTTTTTTTCTATGAATACATTTATTAAATGTAAACTATTTTGATATTATTGTTATTAATAAGTATACATTTATTTAATTGAACCAATAGTAATACAAATTCAACAAAACTCCTTGTAAAGTAGGGCTTGTTTTATATATTGCATACTGTTACTTATACTTCTGCTGCTATACAGTATATGCACTGTCCAATCCTTCTGCTGGAGGGCCACTGTCCTGTAGAGTTCAGCTCCAACCCCAGTCAAACACACTTGAACCAGCCAATCAAGGTCTTACTAGACATACTAGAAGATTCCAGGCAGGTGTGTGTGTGGAGGCAGGTGTGTGTGTGGAGGCAGGTGTGTGTGGAGGCAGGTGTGTGTGTGGAGGCAGGTGTGTGTGGAGGCAGGTGTGTGTGGAGGCAGGTGTGTGTGTGGAGGCAGGTGTGTGTGTGTGGAGGCAGGTGTGTGTGTGGAGGCAGGTGTGTGTGTGTGGAGGCAGGTGTGTGTGTGGAGGCAGGTGTGTGTGGAGGCAGGAGTGTGTGTGGAGTCAGGTGTGTGTGTGGAGGCAGGTGTGTGTGTGGAGGCAGGAGTGTGTGGAGTCAGGTGTGTGTGTGGAGGCAGGTGTGGAGGCAGGTGTGTGTGTGGAGGCAGGTGTGTGTGGAGGCAGGAGTGTGTGGAGTCAGGTGTGTGTGGAGGCAGGTGTGTGTGTGGAGGCAGGTGTGTGTGTGGAGGCAGGTGTGTGTGTGGAGTCAGGTGTGTGTGTGGAGGCAGGTGTGTGTGTGGAGGCAGGTGTGTGTGTGGAGGCTGGAGTGTGTGGAGTCAGGTGTGTGTGTGGAGGCAGGTGTGTGTGTGGAGGCAGGTGTGTGTGTGGAGGCAGGAGTGTGTGGAGGCAGGTGTGTGTGTGGAGGCAGGAGTGTGTGGAGTCAGGTGTGTGTGGAAGCAGGTGTGTGTGGAAGCAGGTGTGTGTGTGGAGGCAGGTGTGTGTGTGGAGGCTGGAGTGTGTGGAGTCAGGTGTGTGTGTGGAGGCAGGTGTGTGTGTGGAGGCAGGTGTGTGTGTGGAGGCAGGAGTGTGTGGAGGCAGGAGTGTGTGGAGTCAGGTGTGTGTGTGGAGGCAGGTGTGTGTGTGGAGGCAGGTGTGTGTGTGGAGGCAGGAGTGTGTGGAGGCAGGTGTGTGTGTGGAGGCAGGTGTGTGTGTGGAGGCAGGAGTGTGTGGAGTCAGGTGTGTGTGGAAGCAGGTGTGTGGAGTCAAGCCGGAGCTAAACTCTGCAGGACAGTGGCCCTCCAGGAGCGACTTTGGACACCCCTGCACTAGAGTAATAAAATAATAAAACATTTTATGCTAATTCTGATGCTCTATACTTCCTTCTCTTTGCAGATCCTTGGCATTGTGATCCCCATTTATATTCCATGGGTACCACTTTTGCTATTTTACTTCATATTATTTTTGTGGTAACACTTTACAATAAGGTTCATTAGTTAACATTATTTAATGCATTAACTAATATGAACTAACGATGAGGAATACATTTGTTACAGTATTTGTTAATCTTTGTTAATGTTAGTTAATAAAACTACAGCTGTTCATTGTTTGTTCATGTTAGTTCACAGTGCATTAACTAATGTTAACAAATACAACCTTTGATTTTAATAATGTATTAGTAAATGTTGAAGTTAATATTAAAGGTGCTCTAAGCGATGTCGGGTGACGTCACTTCTTGTTGACGTTTAAAGTATTGTCAAACAAAACGAAGGCTAGCTAGACCCTCCCTCCTCATCCGCGCACTAACCCCCCAAACCCTTCTTGTTGGTTATTGGCTGGAACAGTTTGTTATGTTTGGTGGTGCGGGTTAGCCCAGTTTGTTTTTGTTGCTGTTTGTGGAGCCTGGGGTGTCTGCAGAGACCGTGTTTTTACAGTGTGTTCAGGGGACAGGCAGCTAGCGGATAGTGAGGAGATGTTTGTTGTATGTGACAAAAAATTGTTTGGCCTAAAAAACGCGAGACATCGCTTTGAGCACCTTTAACTAAGATTAATAAATGCTGTAAAAGTATTGTTCATTCTTAGTTCATGTTAACTAAGGTAGTTAACTAATGTTAACTAATGAACCTTATTGTAAAGTGTTACCATTTTTGTTTTGCTGTGTTAATTATTCTCTAACTCTTACTCTAGTCCTCCATCTCTCTCACCTATCCCCCCCCCCCCCCGCAAAAATGCACACAACTGTGTTAAGCAAGAGGGAGTGTGAGCAGTATTATGACTGCAGTAGTAAGTGCCCATTCTGTCAGTACACCAGCATGCCACAGCTGATGTATTACCACATCAAAAATCATTTTCTATCCTATCCTAATCTATCTATCCTTCTATCTCTGTTTGTCTATCTATCTCTACCTATCTGTCACGTCTATCTGTCATGTCTGTGTCTGATAAACTGTATTGCCTTCAAAACTACTTTGATATTCAAACTGAAAACCTTCAAACTTCAAGCTTTTAAAACTATTTCAAACTTTTAGGATAGGCTTTCTCAAGCCAAATTAAAGTTTGTCTTGACAAACTTTTTTAACTAGTTTATATTGTTCATAAAGTAAGTCTCTTAGGTACTTTACAGACAAAGCTAATAACACTCAAGTATATCTTGTTTAACATTTTCCTATAATATGTTTAAAATGTATAAAAAAGAAATTCCTTGTATGACTCTGTACTATGTTAATGCCTTTATTCAAAATGATTCAATATTGTTTGTTCTGTATTTTATCTAAATTAGGTGTTGTGAACTGGAGTGCATTTTCCAGAGAATATAAGCAAGAGTTCTGGGTGCCGTACTCGATGACTCTGTGCTTGCACTGAAATACACAAGGACTGCCCACCTGGGTCTGTGTGATGGCAGAAGAGGAGTCCTGTGTGTGTGTGTGATGGCAGAAGACGAGAAGACGAGTCCTGCGTGTGTGTGTGATGGCAGAAGACGAGTCCTGCATGTGTGTGTGATGGCAGAAGACGAGTCCTGCGTGTGTGTGTGATGGCAGAAGACGAGTCCTGCGTGTGTGTGTGATGGCAGAAGACGAGTCCTGCGTGTGTGTGTGATGGCAGAAGACGAGTCCTGCGTGTGTGTGTGATGGCAGAAGAGGAGTCCTGCGTGTGTGTGTGATGGCAGAAGAGGAGTCCTGTGTGTGTGTGTGATGGCAGAAGACGAGAAGACGAGTCCTGTGTGTGATGGCAGAAGACGAGTCCTGCGTGTGTGTGTGATGGCAGAAGACGAGTCCTGCGTGTGTGTGTGATGGCAGAAGACGAGTCCTGCGTGTGTGTGTGATGGCAGAAGAGGAGTCCTGCGTGTGTGTGTGATGGCAGAAGACGAGTCCTGCGTGTGTGTGTGTGATGGCAGAAGACGAGTCCTGCGTGTGTGTGTGTGATGGCAGAAGACGAGTCCTGCGTGTGTGTGTGATGGCAGAAGACGAGTCCTGCGTGTGTGTGTGATGGCAGAAGACGAGTCCTGCGTGTGTGTGTGTGTGTGTGTGTGATGGCAGAAGACGAGTCCTGCGTGTGTGTGTGTGTGTGTGTGTGTGTGTGTGTGTGTGTGTGTGATGGCAGAAGAGGAATTCTGTGTGGATTTTTTTCAGAGAAGGAGGTTGAGGGCTATTGCTCGGTTGATTGTTTTTTCAATGATGGAGGGGAATTTCAGGCTGAGTAGATTGTGTGTGAGTGTACGTGTGTGTGAGTGTACGTGTGTGTGTGTACGTGATTATTTGTATGTGTGCATATCTCTTTACACAATTATTCTTGTTTTGAAATAAAAGTTATCACTGGTATGAGTTTGGTTTTTTGAGTTGGCATGCATACTATGGGATAAAGAGATTGACAATGTACTTTATGTAGTTGGTTTAACTTCAAACTACTTTATTGGCATAAATGTTTTATAATAACCTATATAATGCACAAAAATAAACAAGAACTATTACAGAGGAATGATTAAAATAAGAAATATATAAGGTGCCATTAATGTTTACAGTAATTTTGTAATTTACACAGTGAAGTGCAACAGAATCTGAAAAACTTTTAAAATACTACACAGATATTACACAATATATACTCTGTAATTCCTTATAAGTTTACCTTAGATCAGACATATTTAAAACTATGGATATGCGCTCTACTCCTTTTTGCTGCTTTCATTATTACTTTAGAGTTTTTTTAATACTTTATCATTTTATGAAAGTATTTCAAATTTGCGCATGCGTTTTGAAGACGCGTCGACGTCATTACTGTACCACTTAACGCAAATACCATGCATGCGCTATCAGCGCGATGTAGCGCATGAGTTTTAAAGACTGCATTGTTTTCAAACACATTTCCTGTTTACCGTGGCGTCGACGTCATTACGGTGCCACTCAACCAGAGAAGCGTTGGTGCGGCCCCGCCTCGATCGACGTCATAACTTTGCCACTAACCAATGAGACGCGTTATGGGCGTGCAGCCCCGCCCCAGGTGCAGCCCCGCCCCGATCTGCAGGCTGCAGCCAGGTGTACTTGGGTAACTTGTGTGAACTTGTCCTATATGGGGAGGCTGCAGACCTGGAGCCGGCAGATATACGCCCCTGACAGTTTTACGCCCCTGACAGTTTTACGCCCCTGTTGTTCCTGATGCGTCCAGTAGGGGGAGCCTGTACAGCGACACGAATTGAGTTATGTTATTAAATAATCTTCTTTTGTTTTTAAATAATACATTTATTTATTTTGTATTGAAAGGATGAAAGGATACAAGACATTAACAATGAGAAAGAGAATAAAAATAACAAGGGGGACATCAAAAGAGATTGAGGCTACACAAATCAATACAATTTTACATTTTGTCAATATAAAAAATTAAAGGTGCTTTACATCAGACTCAATGATATTATTTATTTTAGAAACCTTTGAGTTTAAAGGTTTTGACATTTTCTTAAAAGAAGAAAAATGGGACTTTATATCGGAGGAGAATATTCTTAAATCAGGATCATTGAATGGTTCTGTCTTTATAAGGATGAATCTTGCCCAGAAGACAAAGTAATAATATCGTTAGAATGAAAATCTGACAAAAAATGATAGATTCTGTCATTTGTATGTTAAATAATCTGCTAAAGTTATTGTTGTTTAGCAATGATGCAACATTTATTATTTATAAACAATTAGCTTGGTATAGGTAGCCTTTCAATTCATTTCTATATCAATGGATGGGTCTATAATTTATTTCGAGAGACAAAAAGTTCTTGACGGTCAAGTTTATGTTCTATCTGGCTTAAACTTAGCTATACCATAGGTTTAGCTGCCCCTAGTCTTCTCTACTCACTTTAAAATGCATTTTCTTTTTAATTTTCTTTTGTTGCCTGTCTTTAGCTTGTGTGAGATGGCCTCTTCTGGTAGGACCCTGTTTACTCCTTACATTAAAACACACTCCACATGGTTTCTGGGGCAACATTACAGTAGATATTGGAAATATCTGAACTTGTTTTTTTTACAGTCTATGATGTGAACACACAAAAGACATTTATAATAGGCATATATGTATACATGTATGTAAATCTCTCTCTAAGTAAAAGTTGAACTGCACAATCACTCAAATATTTTGATTATTTCCAACATCATTTCTTAAAATAGCTTACTGGTCGGGACTAAAATGTAGGGTATGTGCACTTAAAGTGGGTTTTATCATACTCTGTCTTTACCAAATTCTTTTTAACTTGCATCTCATAAAGGTGTGTGTTTGCTTTAGCTATAAGAAAATGAAAATCTATCTCTAAACTTATAAATACCCGTCATTTTTTTATGACTTACAAAATAAACAACTCACAGAGACATACATGGACATGGTTTTAATGTCATTTTCAATTTTCTCTGCACAGTCCATCATTGGTGGCCAAAAGAAATCAAAGTGGCTTGACACTTTTTTCACTATTGTTCCATCAACAAGTGCTTGTGCCGCTGTACTTTGAAGATCAGGAGCAAATTGATGCAGTCCACACACACCTGACATCAATTCTGCACACACACACACACACACACACACACACACACACACACACACACACACACGATAAAATCACCATGGATGTCCTTTTAAAAAATAGTTAAAGAAGAGGGGTAAACCATAGGGGAGTCATCATAATTCATAAATTGTGTTAATAAAAAAATTGTGAACAACAGTATTGTGTCTTTCTTTTAAATGGCCCTTGGAATTTTAGAAAAGGGATAAATTGTGTTTGTCTTCATAAAATGCTATGTAGGATACTGTTTTGTAGCTGTACAAAACATAATGACCAATAGAGAATAGTACTACAGCTAATCAAGGATCCATATGATTACACGGTACTGTATGTCTAATGGGCTAAATTTGGTTAATATCTGAATAAATTCACAACAACATATTTCACTCAGTCTTCCATATAAAAACCTACAGTGAATAGGCCTATAACTGCAGTAGGTCATATTCTTGTCATAACATAGTTGATCCAACTGTGTATTTTTAAATTTTCAATTCACAAAAACACATAGTCTTCTGTAGGCTGAGTGAAGAGAGTGAAGCCCAACTGAATAGCTAAAGACATTTTAATCCGTGCAGATCTAAACTGTAACGTTTATCTTTAAATGAAAAAAAAAAAAAAAAAAAACGTCTATGGACGGGTTATTCATGTATAAGAGTCGATTTAATTATGTTATTTCACAGTATATCCCCCTACTGGACGCATCAGGAACAACAGGGGCGTAAAACTGTCAGGGGCGTAAAACTGTCAGGGGCGTATATCTGCCGGCTCCAGGTCTGCAGCCTCCCATCCCAGCATTCATTTCGGCATTCAAGGAAGGAGCGGGGAGCAGAAAGGCAGAACAACAGTAAGTCGTTTTTCTACAATTTCGTATGCTATTTCATCACTAAATTGACTTCTGAGAACATTTGATGCGAGAAATCATCTATGTAGATTTCAAATATTGCCATTTTTACGAAAATTTATGGCGAATCGAAAATATGCTCAAACGTTTTCGGTAGTGAAGAATCTCCATAAGCGCACGCGGGTGTAGCTAGCGAGCCAACCGGCCAGTCATGCTAAAAACTCGTTTTACCCCACAGTCAAGAGACCATAGCAGCAGAGCAAAAATGGCAGGAACTGTAAGGAAGTTTTACTTTTCTTACCGCTGTTATTATATAATTGCATTCTAATTAATGTGATAACATTTTCATTTAAACCAAGGGACATCTGAGGATTGCGTTGCTTTATTGTTATGAATATATATTACATTGAGAGTGTACAGCTGCAGAGTAATCCCTTGAGCTGAGGGTAGGCTTGGGCGATAAAACCTGGCTGTTATCATCAATAATTCTTGTTATGTTTGGGTAATGAAGACGGCGCTGTGCTGGGGTATTGCGCAATACCAGCAAGAACACATCGCCTCAAACTGTCAGCAGCGTTCTGTGTGCTCGTCACCTTGTAAGTTCATTCTTCCAAGAACAACTAGCAAGAGCGTTCTCCCCAAGAACACAAGTCCTTTCTTTGCATTCTTGGTTTTGAGAAACGGCCCTTGTCTAATGTTCCCACACTTCCGTATTTATTTCAAGCCTGTTTCTAGTGTTTATCTTTTATGGTTTTGGATTGCCTTTTTGGATTTTGACCTTTGCCTGGACTGGTTGTGAGTACAGATTACCCTTTAATAAAACACTGCTTTTGGATCTCTAATTCCCAGTGTGTGCGTGTCTTGACAAGCGCTTCTTGGCTTCCGGCCTGTCAGTGTAAACGCAGAAGATTTTAAGCCCGGTGCTACAGGCCCGGGGCTTTTAGCCCGGCACGGCCCGTTTAAAGCCCTGGCTCGCACTGGCCCAACAGTGGAAACGCGGCTATTCACTTCGCTACCTTAGAGGTAAACGGACGTGCTGAATTATGAAGCAATATAACAACAGTAACAGCCAATGAACTTTATTAGAACTATTAGTGAACTTGATAACCACACTCTAGTAGCCTAATAAAACACAACATGCACAGATTTCTTGTTCCGAAAGGACAAAAGAAAAGCACTTTAGCTCACCAGGACACAGCTACCAGATTGTTGACACCATTCTGCTGGACAATGCTTAATGAGAGGAAAAAAACTTGTGCTTTTGCTCATCAAAAAGCAATAACACATGAACTGCATGGATGAGTTTGTAACAGAATTCTCTAAAATTAGTATAAAGCTAATGCTGTAAATATAAAGTGATATAAGTAGATATTTTTCAAGACCTGCCCTGTTTTCCTCAAATCTAAAGTTACTAAACTGATACAAGATCTGTTGTGTGGTAAAAAAGAAAAGAAAGATTTAAAAAAAGAATCTAAATATTCATAAGAATGTAAAAAATAACAATAGCCAAAAATCTGTAATCTTATTCTATATTAACACGTGTGAATAATTCTTAAGAAAACAGCATTTCAGATAAAATTAATATTTTTAATTTGTAACCGTTTTCTAAAAAGCAAAAAGCTGATGTTGTAAATCAGTGGTTCCCAACCTTTTAAAGTAGCCTATTAATTGGCCCTATTTGAAATGCAATAACAAAAATATCAGTATTCACACTGGTGTGTAGGGAATAAACAATTCATATATGCTATTACTAGTGTTAATTTCGTCAGACGAGACGAGACTAAATATGTTTGTCAACGACCTTTTTTTCCATGACTAAGACGAGACGATGACGAGACTGCACCAATGTCCAAAAACGATGACTAAGACTAAATTAACATGAATTATTGTTGACGAAAAAAGACGAGACTAAAATGTTCTGCATAAAATAAAAACTAAGATAAAATCTCTCTTCATTTTCGTCTACAATCGTCTTTTTCATCATGAGATAGAATATTCAGCGGTTACTAGGGATGAGTCACGATTTTCGAATATTCCATTAGTTGATTTTATTATAGAATATCGAATAGGTTGTGCGATTATTGTCTATAAAAAATCCCCATGTTTTCCGTTCTGATGCAGTGACACGTTCATGTAACCAGAGGGTGGCGATGCCAATAATGCATCTAAAAGCTGTCAATCAACTCTCAGACTAGAGATGCACCGATACCACTTTTTTTTAGAATCGATCCGATACCAAAAATTCTGAGTATCGACCGATACCGATGCCGATCCGATACCAACACAGTTTTTTTTTAAATTAAGTACAATTTATATAAGTCTCTGTGTTGAACTGATAATCACTCTTTTGTGTGTTAAACACAATCTACTTAATACACACAACTTCGTTATAAAGAAAAACAAATCCAAAAAATATATGATCATAATCTATGACAAAAATGCTTTTATAAACTAGATTAGTGGACAATTCAGCATTAAAATTTAGTCAAGAAAAATCATAAGTCCACAATAATTGTATAAAATCTGAACATTTAGTGAAAAAAACAAATAAGAGACATTAAGTGTAACACTAAATCTGGTAAAACGTTACACATTGCTCTTTGTATTGTAAAATACATTCATGAAAAACAAGATAACAAAAATCAAAAAGATAAATTATTTTATATATAGCTATAGGCTACTATACAATTAAGACATGTCTTAAATGTATAGCACACCTGTTTAATGAGGCAGCAACATATGATAGATAGGAAAGAACAAGAAAGGCCATTAATAATCTTTCATTGCGTCACTGTATTATGATATGAACGGCTGCAATACAGTGCGGCACACAGCGCTTATGTGCATCCCGAGCGCAGAATGATGCGCTTGAAGCAACACGGAGTCACAGCGCGTCGAGTCCGCATTGAAAAGTTCAAAGCACAAACGAAAGACATATTGATGCGTAGTGTATTATACAGTATCTATCTATGCAATAGTTTATTGAGCCTTTTCTTTTAACAGTTTTAAATTTTAGTTACTGTGCGCGTGAAGAACAATTATAGTGGACTCTACTCTAGTGTTGTGATCTAACAGACATCCGGTAGAAACATGATTAAGTTACAGCAATAAAGTCCAACAAGATAAAGTTGTTTTATGCGAAACCATAGACCTTTATCTACAGATCAAGTATAATAATAGTAACATTGAATCATCTTGGAGAGAGTTTCATCATGTTGACTGTCGTAACCGAACGCGACGCTGAATACTGAATGAAGAATGATTGACAGCCGCAGCGGAGGGAAAAGTTTACGTGATCTTGAATTTAATGACTTAAATGTTAATTTCTATCTCACATTATACTACAATGTCTTCAGAACACTTGTAATATAGTGCACAAAAACTTTATGGTGCTTTATAATGTTTTTGGTGCTTTTGTGGGGCTTAACAATAACACAGAATAGTATATGCACAATATCGGATTTGGATCCGGCAAAAATGGCAGTATCGGAGCCGATACCGATGCTGAGTATCGGATCGGTGCATCCCTATCTCAGACAACAGAAGAAGATACACATTGTCTCACACCAGAGCATGTGAGCGGAGTGGTAATATTTATAGAGCGGAGAGCGTATTTCTGAAGATTACGCGCCGCTCGCTCAGAAAGTCCGCAGTGACGTGCTGGTTAGAACATGTGAAATAAGTAGGGCTGGCGTGCACGACTAAAGTTTTTTTTTCTAGTCAACTAGTTATAGTTAATTTAAGCCATTAGTCTAATCATTAGTTTTAAATATATATATGGGAGAGAATGATAAACCATAATGAGCGTTTTCGTTAGGCTATATGCCTATTCCGCATCTCAACGCACGCATAAAGCTTGCCACAAAAAAACAGCAAAAGTAATGATTATGCATTAAACATTTAATTTGTTTATTAATAAACTAGTGTTTTATGTTGGCTGCAAAGATAAAGTTGACGATGCTGACTCGCCATCTTCGTAGTAGTGAACGCGCCTATAGAGAGAAATGCACACTTCATATGAATTAGCCCACATACGCAGAGAGCAGCCCGTTTCATTTCGTTTTGAATTGTTTTGTTTAAAAGTAGACATTTCAGGCTTCAGAATATCATTTTTCTATAGATATTCTTCTTAGGTCTGTGAGGCAAGTATCTTATACGCTGAGTTTCGGTTCATTTATGAGACGCGCTCCAGTTCACGCGCCGGCGCCTTTGTGTCCGGATTATATTGTGTACTATATTTGCTTCTTGTTTATTAATCCAGGCAATTTGTTGATGAAACGTTGATTAAAATGAAGATACAATTTATGCAAAACGAAATTCACTTTAAAGAAAGGCTTTCTACAAAACAAAACTTAATAAGTGGTCAAACTCATGTGTCATTATAACTGACGGGAAGCACTGCGGACAAAAAATATCGGGGGAAAAACATCTACGCTGTAAATCAACCAGTTACCTAGCAGAAATATTAATTGTTAATCTAATTTTGTTTGTTATTTCTCAAGACCAGCCTAGAATGTAAATAGGTTGTATTTTAGGCCTACAGTAGGCTACAGTAGGCCTATTCTTTTCAGTTTTTCTGGGTATATACTTATTTTATTTCTTATTTTATATGTTGCATTCAACAAACATCATTCAACAAGTGTATTTTGTCAGGTAATTATGACATTTAACCAATATTTGAGAAGCGTGAAACACTATTTGACTGAAATGGTTATCAGAAATAATCTCAGAAATAATTTATTTAAAAAAAAGACTAAAATGTTTTGACTAAAACTTGACTAAGATATATTGAGTTTTCTTTTGACTAAAACTAGACTAAAATGAGACTTTTAGTAGACTAAAACTTGATTAACAAAAAAAGATATGTGAATGACTAAATATGACTAAAACTAACAAAGACATTTGGAACAAGACTAATACTAAATTAAAAATAGGTGACAAAATTAACACTAGCTATTACAAAATGACTGGTGTCTGGGACTCGTTGAAAACCCATTTTTTGGTCAGCCAGGGGATCGTGAATAAAATGATGTAAAGACTCAGGGGCGGATCTAATCCGTGGGGGATTTGCATATCATAATTAATAATTGGTAATTAATAATTATTCATACATGTTTGGATTAGATCAGTCTTGCATGTTAATAAATCTCCTGATAAGGGATGATATGTCATTTTACCTGCATGCATGCAATGTGTATCCTTGCAATTAACTAGGGCTGCAACTAACGATTATTTTGATAATCGATTAATCGGACGATTATTTTTTCGATTAATCGATTAATCGGATAAAAATTCAATTTGATTTTTTGTTTATTATAACTAAATAAAACTGTAAATCAGGGTATTTATGTGTAAAAGTGTACTTTAAAAAGTGCAAAAGCCACACATTGAGTTTTACTAATATCAATATTTGCATTGTTTTTAATGATAATTGCTGATGGCAAGTTGACAACCATGATTAATGTAAAAAAAAAAAAAATATATATATATATATATCCAACATATTATGTTTTAACACAATTTTTGTTAAAACAAATTTACACAGACATGTTGTTCAGATGTGAATATCTGAACTAAAAACAAACTAAAAGCATCTAAAACATATAATTCATTCAATTTTTATTTAAAATTAATTGAATTATAAGGATACATTGATAAAATAAATATAGAAAGATTAAAAACAATTGTGTGAACGTAGAGCCGCAGTAGATCGCGTTTGAAAAACAATTAAAACTTAATAGTAGACAAATACTGTAAAGAGAGCGGAATGGAGGTACGCAGCAAGCTAACAGGCTTGAGTAAAAGGACAGGAAAAATGATGCATTAGTGCAGGGGTTTTCAAACTGTGGGTCGAGACCCATTTGTGGGTCGCAGATTGGGAAGAGGTGGGTCGCGCAGTCACTATTGGCTGCAGCAAAATTTACGTTTCATGAATGACACACACACACACATCGTTTACTCCAATCACTGCTCTGCATTCTGCATGAATTCTGCATGCGATCGCATTGCACCGGAGAATTCAAATGTCACGAAAGGCTGATTCGGGTCTGGGCTACATTTCCCAAAATCATCGTGAGCTAAGTTGATTGTAGAGACCATTGGTGGCAATGGTTTTACGATCTACTTAGGCATACGATGCTTTTGGAAAACGCATTAGGGCCTGTTCACATGTAGCGCCTAAAAACGCGTAGAAAACGCTAGGCGCACCGCGTTCTCCTTTTTCCAAAGCGCTAGGGCGGTTGCGCTCCGGAGGGGTCTGTCATTGCTAAGCGCAACCATCAGCTGCGCTCTCCGTTACAGCAAGGAAAACGCTTGCGGCATTCTGAAAAGTTGAGATGTTTTTATCTCGATGCGGCGCGGACGCGCTTGGAAAAAACGAGCGCGTCGCACCGCGACCGCGTCGCTTCCATTATGAGCGCGCATACCGCGCGCCTACATTTGAAATAACGAACTTGAGCACGCAAAAGACGCGATATGTGAACAGGCCCTTAATCTGTCGTCTGTTCAACACAGCGCTGTTGTCTTTCAAAGATATGGTCTTCGTAAGAGTGCGTTGTTTGCATTCCCTCGTATGCATTTTGCTACCTACCAACACATAAGGAAAATATTTATGTAAAACGTATTTCACATGTACACACACGAGGACGAAAGTGTTTTCTGCGCTGAACAACGTGATGAGTTTAACAACACTTGTAGCATAAATATTAGTATTGAAATTCTAGGTCATATGGGCCTACTGTCAAATAAAATAATTTAGAAAATGTAAATTATTTGTTGTTATATCAAACCTTTGGTTAAGGTTAAGGTTACTTAATCTTTAATTTCTTTAAATTTGTTCTGCCGTGTCTGGGTAAATTAGTTGAGGCAGCAGACAAGAACTACTCAGTATTCTTCACTTTATTTCAACAGCCATTAGGCTGCTATTTTAATTCTACATTTTTTTGATAATGTACCATAAGTTTGTATTGCAATTAAACTTATATGTCTTTAGGGCTGCAACTAACGATTATTTTTATAATCGATTAATCGGACGATTATTTTTTCGATTAATCGATTAATCGGATAAAAATTCAATTTGATTTTTTGTTTATTATAACTAAATAAAACCGTAAATCAGGGTATTTATGTGTAAAAGTGTACTTTAAAAAGTGCAAAAGCCACACATTGAGTTTTACTAATATCAATATTTGCATTGTTTTTAATGATAATTGCTGATGGCAAGTTGACAACCATGATTAATGTAAAAAAAAAATATATATATATATATATATCCAACATATTATGTTTTAACACAATTTTTGTTAAAACAAATTTACACAGACATGTTGTTCAGATGTGAATATCTGAACTAAAAACAAACTAAAAGCATCTAAAATATATAATTCATTTAATTTTTATTTAAAATTAATTGAATTATAAGGATACATTGATAAAATAAATATAGAAAGATTAAAAACAATTGTGTGAACGTAGAGCCGCAGTAGATCGCGTTTGAAAAACAATTAAAACTTAATAGTAGACAAATACTGTAAAGAGAGCGGAATGGAGGTACGCAGCAAGCTAACAGGCTTGAGTAAAAGGACAGGAAAAATGATGCATTAGTGCACAAGCATTCGCTGAAAACCACTGACTACAGTGACTAAAAAACAATCTTTTACTGCTGCTGTTATTAACTGCCTTTATATTTAGTGCTTCACTTTGTAAACACCGTTTTAATTGAACCTATTTCTGCGGTAGCGCTATTTTAATCCATCACTTACGTTGCGAGCGAACTGATTGCGCAACCTGATGCTCGAGACAAAATACAGACATCCCAAGTCTCCCGGAAGTTCCGGCAGTCACCCACATATTGATAGCGGCTCCCTGATGTCCGCAAATTAGTTCAAACTCCAGGAATCTAGAGCGCGCAAGTAAGAGCGCGCATGCGAGACAGAAGAGACTGTGCTCCAAACCTTGTAGAGCGCGCGCGCGGCAGAGCGGCGGAGGGAGAGAGACCTTGCGTGTGTGTGCGTACCAGTAAACGCTCCCCGTGACGTAAGCAGACCAACTAATCGATAATGACATTCGTTGACAACGATTTTCATAATCGATTATAATCGATTTTATCGATTAGTTGTTGCAGCCCTACTTTCATACTATGACAAGGAAAAAACTAAAGAGATCTAAAGCCTCCCACCCCACCCCACATTCATGCTTTAAAATTATTTTGGTGGGTCTTGAGATAGATTATGCTTGTCTAGGTGGGTCCTGGAATGGAAAAGTTTGGGAACCCCTGCATTAGTGCACAAGCATTCGCTGAAAACCACTGACTACAGTGACTAAAAAACAATCTTTTACTGCTGCTGTTATTAACTGCCTTTATATTTAGTGCTTCACTTTGTAAACACCGTTTTAATTGAACCTATTTCTGCGGTAGCGCTATTTTAATCCATCACTTACGTTGCGAGCGAACTGATTGCGCAACCTGATGCTTGAGACAAAATACAGACATCCCAAATCTCCCGGAAGTTCCGGCAGTCACCCACATATTGATAGCGGCTCCCTGATGTCCGCAAATTAGTTCAAACTCCCGGAATCTAGAGCGCGCAAGTAAGAGCGCGCATGCGAGACAGAAGAGACTGTGCTCCAAACCGTGTAGAGCGCGCGCGTGGCAGAGCGGCGGAGGGAGAGAGACCTTGCGTGTGTGTGCGTACCAGTAAACGCTCCCCGTGACGTAAGCAGACCAACTAATCGATAATGACATTCGTTGACAACGATTTTCATAATCGATTAGTTGTTGCAGCCCTACAATTAACCACAAGTTGATTGTAATTAATTACACGGACCACGTCCTACAAAACAGGCAAAATTAATTAGCTCAATTGTCAGAATAATATTTGTGGGGATCCACAATATCATCCTACTTTATAGGATTTCAGGAAAAGCAATTCTGTGGCCACAAGAATTGGGTTTCCTGCCCTATAAGCAAATACTCTGTAAAGTATCTTTAATTTGTAAGCTTGTAAGATCTTTTGACACTTAAAGGACTTGAAAATGAGCAAAAAGGCAGTACATCAATCAAATGAATGTAATGAATTTAATAAGGCAGAACTACTTATGTATTTACTACGGTTACATGGGATATATGTATTTACAAACATAATAAACAACAAAACACGATAAGGCATCGATGAACGAGAAATGCATAGAGACAGAGAGAGAGAGGAAATGTAGAGTTGCAGTTATGCAAGAGGGAGTTTAGAAAGACCCGAGGATCTTTCTAAATAGCAAATTCACATAGACAACAGAATTTTGAGAGACAACAAGACTTCAACAAATCTTAAAAGCGTGATCAAACACGGATACTTGCACAGGTTACTCTTTGCATGGCTTGTGAAGAAGCGTGTGTGTCTCTCGGTCCGTGTTTCTCCTTCAAAGCGAGCGCGCGCTCGTTTAAAGGTCCCTTGTAGATGGATTTGCTGAAGAGATATGTCACGCGGTGTTCTTTTCACTCGTCGATTGGAATTAAACACGGAGACTTATCTAAGACTGAAAAACACAAACTAAACTAGAAACAAATAAAAGAAAGGCGAAGAGCTCGCCCGGAGGCGAGACGTTACATTATGACACGAGGACCAGAGAAGTAAGCGAGAGATAAACTGGTGTTCAGTCCTTTTGAAGACCTGACGTTTCCGCCTTCTTTTGGAAGAGGGTCCAATCAGGAGCTGTCCCTTTGGAGGGAGATTTTATGACCCTTTGTGTTATAACCAGGCATTTAAATCTCTAGTTTCATTGGGTGTTTAAGAGAAGAATCTTCACAATTCTTATAATACTAATGTGTCACAAAGTTTAGCAAAATGTAATGTCAATTAACAAATGGGGAATGAAAATTGGAGTTTATCGAGACCAAACTTGCCACAAATGGATTTGGTTAAACATTAGTTGGCAAAGTTGGAAACATTATCCCATTAGAGTTGTCGAGAAACATGGACCAAACCACAAAAAGGCAACTCATGAAATAGGGAACTTAGATACATTGTTCATACAATTCTCAAATGGATATATAATAGCATATATATATATGAATACAGGATTCATTTCTCCTCCTTGGTTAGAATTCAGAGAGAGCCACAGTTCTGTGAACATTCCTTTGGGTCGTAAACGCTGTTATCTAAGAACTCCAGTGATGTTAGTTTTGGTCTCTTTTCACTCCAAAGATGGAAAACATAGTAAACTATATTTTACTGGATATTACTGTACGTATTCTGATTGATCACACCGAAAGCATTCTGGAGGTGTCCAGAACTATGTGTACAAGTTATGGGAATAGACAGTTATATTTAAAATGCATAATGAAGGTATTTATAATTCACTTTAAGCTACGATAAAATCATAGTCATTCCAATGTGACATGGGCAAATGGACACACATAAAAACACATCGAATATATCTGGTTAAATGTCTTTTAAAAAGAGAAGTTTCTTTCTCTTTAGAATCACCTTCTTTGGGACATTCCAGTCAGTCATAAAAATGTCTCGTAACTGGACACCACGCTCCGTCCTGAGCGGGCTTCACTTGTGGGGGATGCGCGCGCGTGTGTGTGTGTGTGTGTGTGTGTGTGTGTGTGTGTGTGTGTGTGTGTTAATTTACATCCAGGCTTTTTGGGCCTGAAGGCTTTGGGATTTTAGCTAGGATGTATTTAGTTATTCAGATTCACCCCTCGCCCAGTCCTTACAATGAACTAATGTAATATGATCGTTTGGCACTCTAGCGATTAATAAACATGCCTTTATTAACAGAATAATGTGTCTTGCGGAAGAACATTGTAGCCGGAGCTACTTCTTTCTGTTTATGTGTATGACGAGTCACGCAGGCATTGGGCTACACTGCAGCGGTATGACCCGAACCAGTGTAAAATAGTCCCAATATAAACACCTATTTTAGTTGTACCATATGTATTGACTCAGGATAAGACAAAAACACGGTTTGGAAAATGGATTCATGATGTACTCACACATAAATTTTGTAAGTTTTGAACACAAAAAAAGTTACGGACTGCTGCTTTAATGCTCACTGTTCAACACTTTTCAAAATATGACGTGACTCTTTCATTTTTAAAAGAGGCAAAATTGAAATGAGTTAAATATAAAATTAGAGACTAAGAGACTAAACATTAGTGCAAATATAAACAGTAGTAAACAGTGAATAGTAGCCTATTTAAAATGCAACAAAAACAAAAGTCCAAAACACAGTAGTGCAAAAACACAAAACAGAGCATCATGAGAAAAAGACCCTGACATATAAGCAGAGATAACAACAGGATTATTCAAAGTTGGCATTCAAACACATCAGCTGTCGGGCCTTAGAGGCGCTGATTCTGCTCTTTTCTCAGAGATGATCTGTCCCATCTTGCTGAAAACTCTTTCTGATGGAACAGATGTGGCCACAGTGAAAGCCTTCCCAACAGAAGTTGGGTCAGTCTGGGGTAAATCAGTGGTGGTTTTGCCACCAGAGTAGTGGGTTGCAGGACCTTGGTTGCAGGGGCTCCTCTGAATACAACCGAATTTCCAAAACAGCCTCTGCTGAAGAACTTGTATTTGTCACACGACCTGCAACTTGTTTATCTAATCCCCCCACACTAATCTTTCTTGTGCTTCTTGTGCTGCTGCTGCTCTGGTTGATGTGCTCACGCTCACAGCGGCAGTTTTGAGTCTCTGGATGGCTTCATTCACTGCATGATCATCTGAAAAGGCCTTATTTTAAATCTTGGGTCAGTGCAGATGCTTCTGAGAGCAGATGCTGAAATCCCACCTTGTGGAAACTGGTAGTCATGTCTTGTATGTCTTTGGTAATTGTCTCAAGCATGTCCATTATAGGTTTCCTGAACCCTCCTGATCTCAGGTATCTTGTGCTTATTTTTTGGAGACTCTGTGAAAGCAGGATCACCTTTGAGGCGGTCACATAGCTATAGGGAGCAAAAACAACATTTGAATTTAATAAATGCAGTATAATAATTAATAATGAATAATACTAATTTTCCTTCATTACTGTGGCAATAACAATGCCACTTATAATTTATCTTTACATTTTACAGTCTGCAAAAGCTGTTTGCAAAACACACCGTTTTTATAATGTTATAAAATGCTAATAATGTAATAAAAGTGAAATAAAATAATAAAATGTAATGAAATCGAATTTTTTATAATAATGATTGTTCTAAGAGTATTGTTACATACCTCTCACCACTGATTTCAATTGTGACTTCTTCAAATGGTTTTAAAACCTCACATTCCTCTTCCATTTCTTTCCACTCATCCTGTGTCAGAGTTTCCAATCGGGAATTCACTAGTGCAAGTGTGGTGATGATGGCATCCTTGTTATCAAGAAATCTCTGAAACATAAAATGTGGAGTTCAGTGGTGTTGGGCAGTCTTGTTTCAGTTTTAACTCTGGCAAACCCATCCGCTGCTGAGTTGCCTTAAGTTTTTCAGCTGCCACTGTGCTTCGGTGCATGTACTCCACAACTGCTTTAATCTTATTCAGTGTATTTTGGATTACATGGAGTCCACCCCTCACAATCAAGTGAACTGTGTGGACAAAGCATGGCAGATGCTTCCATGAGGGTTTGTGAATGGCCAGGCTTATGTTGTGAGCATTGTCAGTGAGACAAGCTACTATTTTGTCAGTTTTGTTTTACTCTCTGGCAGTTCTTCAAAGATTGTCTGCCAGATTGTCTTCAGTGTCTTTCAGCAAATTCACAACAATCCAACAGACATGTCTCCATTTATAAATGTTCAATGAAGTGGCATGTAACTGACATGAAACCACATGTGCCCTAGATGTCCAGCAGTCTGTTATGAGGCACACAGCCGATGCCTTGACAACTTTTTCCATACTTTGTTCACAAACCTTTGAAAACATTTCTGGAATTATTGTTTTTGACAGGGTCTTCCTGCTGGGCAATATATAGCAGGGGTTTAAGGCCTTTGTAAATGCTTTGAATCCTCTGTCCTCCACAATGGAAAAGGTTGCAGATGCAATGCAATCATCCTTGCCAGATCCTCATCCACTTTCTTTTGTCTGAGTGGGTCAATTGGCCGAGCCACAAAATGTGTTGGGTGGTCTGCCCTGCTTTCGGTCTGTGTGGGACAGTCGTATGAGAAGTGCTGGTAGTGGCAGGAGAGGTAGAAGGAGGTTGTGCAGTTCTGGCACTGCTGGGTGTCCCAGGATCCTCAGCTTGTTCAGTTTCTATTTGTGTCAGCTGCACAGTTGGATGCTTTACCTTTAGATGCATTTTAAGGTTAGCGGTAGATCCTCCTTTAAATGATAACTGTGTTTTACTAATTGTACACACAGCCTGTGTTGGAGACCCCTCATTAAAATAACTCCATATACACCTCTCTTTCTGGTGCCACTCATGTTGAAGTTAGCAGATTACCTGATGCCCCCCACTTAGCTCAAATCTAGTAAAAACTAAAAATGTTACTTTTTTTTACTAAGTGTCTTTGTTAAATTTAACCATCAGCTTGCACTGTGTACATTTATTTATTTGATGCAAAAATGAAGCCGAGCTCTATCTATTCTTGTTAATTTCGCCATCATTATCGTGACGTTCGAACAACTGGTTTCTTTTCATTCACGAACAAAATGTAACAGTTCATTTGACTCGTTCAGACTCAAAAGCAACTCGGTCACGGTTAGGGTGACCCCCTCCAGTCAGACAAAATGTGGGACAAGTAGCATGGTAAAGTGGGACAATGTGGGATAGACATAATAACTTTAAACTTAAGATATATTGTCTATCTAATTTACCAAGAAACATTTTTTAAACCCACCAACTAAAAGATTAAGACACTACCTGACCCAAAATATCACCCAAAGTTTCTACAGCTTAAGGCATAGGCCTAGGCCTATAAAAGACAAAACACAAATTTTGCAACATCTCTCTTTATTGGGACTATCAAATTAGTCAACTGTCCAAAGGACCAGGCATTACGAAACTAAAAAAAATGCTCAGTGAATCAAATTCACCTTAAAATACAAGACACAAAAAATATTAGGCCTAGCCTATTTAAGTTCAACAAAATATGAGGCCTAGCCTATACAGTGTAAAATATTTAGGGCTTGCCTATAGAAAGTTTAACTATTTCTGTGCAAATAAGGTAAACCAAAATCTTTTTTGATAAGAATGGCTATATGGGATAAAAAAAGAAAAAATTCTCCCATCAAGCAGACACATATTATGCCTATGTGTCAACACAATCCATATGGTAGCAGGCCAACAGCATTCCCCACCACCATGGATAGCACTTTTCTGAAACACATGGGTAGCAGCAAACCAACCAAATAAAAACCAACAAGAGGACCACAAATATATATTCTAAATTTTACACAACGAATGTTCATTTTACCTTAATTGTTCTTCTTGAATTTATACTTTTTGTCTGTCCGTACTGCATCCAGGAGAGTTTTCTCTTTCAATGCATAGCTGTAGAACTCTGTGCCGCTATATCCAAAGTTGCTCTTGACTTGAATCTCACTCTTGATAAGATCCACAGAGCACTGGTTTCGTTGGTCAGTCCATGCTGCAGTCATCAGTGAAAACACTCTTTCCACATGTGCATTTGTCACAGGGATGCTAAAGAGAAAGGATCCAAGTACAGTCAAATTTGGTGGGTTTGTGCTTCGGAGCAAAGTTGACCACTTCTCCACAACAGGAACTGTTCTCTTTACAACCTCCTGCTGGCGTGGCAAAATCACACAGTATTCTTCATAGAGTTCATCCATGTTTAGTTTATCTCTCATCTGGAGGGTCTCCACCACATCACAGAGATGAGGGAATGTGAATTCACTCTTAAGTCCTAACAATGTCACATGCTTGTGAAAGTTGCTGTCTGAAAAGTCATACCATTTGTCAAGGTAGCTGAGTGAAGTACTGTAGCAATTAGAGAAGTCCTGCTTGATTGCTGTTGCTTCACAGTCTGGAAACTTTTGGAGAAGTGCACTGGTTTCAACTCCAAAAAAGGAGTCTGCCTGCCGCTGCTGGCGCTTTCTCGGAAGAGTGGAGAGAATGTCATATAACTCACACACAGTTATATTGTCTCCCTCCAACAGCAGTATAACATCATGGAATGTCTTCAGTGCATTATGGAGGAAGGACAGATAGGCCTGTAACTGAAGAGGGAGCCCAACACCGTGTTGATCCTTTTTAAAAAGCTTCCATAGCACCTTTGGACAGTGTTCCTCTCCTAATGACAGAATGCAGGCCAGCTGACATTAAGCCTTGAGACAGCAGGCCATATACTTAGCCATATTGTTGGTACATGCCTCAGTACAGCATGATAGTCTTGATCCACAAATTTAAACAATGATTTCAGTTCTTCAGTGCGCTTTGCAGATGATGAGAAGTGACTGTAAATCTTGTTAGTTGTACATTCGATGTCTATGTCTAGTTTGTCTCCAGCATATTTTCCACAATTATGCACGACATGACCCATACAATTAGCCTTGATAATGTCAGCATTATCTGCTTTCAGCTTCTGATGAACAGATTTGAACTTTCCATAATTCACACTAGCGTTATCAGCAGTGTAAGCAGAGATCATTTCCAGTCTTAGGCCATTCTCTTTCAGTTTGTTAGTAATCTGGCGGTGAATTGATTCTGACATCTCTGCGCTATCCTTGTAAAAATCAACAACTCTATTCTTAAACCCAAGCTCTGGGGTCCAGTATCTCACTGCCAGGGGAAAAAGCTTGGTGCTGCCGTGGTTAGAAGCATCTGACGCCACTGAAAAAAACGATGTGTGTGTTCCACCCGCAAGCATAGGTGATGTCAGTTCTTGAATACATTTTTCCACTGAGACCGGAGCGAGGACATCTGTTACAATAGATGTTGCTTTGGTGTGGCCACATTACATTTTCTTAGCTATTTTAGAATCTGGAAAAATTACTGGGGCTAACTTGTTACTGCAGTCGGTAGAGCGATATGAATTTGTGTGATGTACGGCATGATAAATGCTTGTCACTTCTGCTGCCGAAACTTTGTCAGCCTGTGGGTCATTTGGTTTATTTGTAAAACGATTGCACTGATTTGCATGTTTCTTGATGATGTGCTTTTTTTCTGTGGTACTCACATGCACCATGTCGCTTCACATCGTATTCTCCACCATGTCCCACAGAAAAACTGCTTTAGCATAAAATGCAAAAAACTCTCTCTGCTTCGCCATCTACAGGTCTTAACCAAGAGTATCTTGCGGTCCATTCGCTATTAAAAGTGCATCTTCTCTTTTTCGTGGCCGCACTGGCCATGGCTGCTTAAACTGACCGAACAGCGCGCACTGCAATTTGAGATTGTTGACAATGTTGAGGAGGCCTTCGTGCACCAGTCAACAGTTTGATTGACGTACGACGACTCAGCCTATCGACTACCGCTTTTATTGCTCTCCTCTGAACTATTGGACATAAGTTAACAGTACGCCTATGGACGTATCCGTGTATTTAGGCAGGGTCGAATGAAAAAGCGGGACAGATCCTCAATTTGCGTGAGGCGGGACAAAGGATAAAATTGCTGTACAGTACAACGTAAAGCTGGACAGGTGGTCACCCTAGTCACGGTCAGTGAAGGGCATATTCGTTCACTACAGTCAACAAATCACATGCTCCGTCACATCTCATAATCAAAGGCTATTGGCTCGAGGTTTAGTGATTCTTCTTGATTCTTGACTGTTTCTGACAGGATGAAACAGTCCACAGAGCTACCCAGTTCACTGAGCTGCGCATGTGCTTTTAATAGCGCCGCGCCGCTGTGGAGGGAGGGATTTCAGTCAACCAGAAATATGAGTCAATGGATTACGTGAACGAGAATGATTCCTTCACCTAAAAGATTCGTTAAAACATTACGAACGTAACATCACTATTATTAACAGTCATGCCCAGCAAGGACTTCTCACCATCTGTGGATCAACATCAATAAAGTTGATAAATTGCTTGTGGGCATTTCATAACACTCACATATATGATACAACACTAGTTGATTAATGGCTCAAAACCCTGTTAACACATATCATCCGGCCCACACAACATAGTGCAGTGTGTCATCATTGGGTGATCACATGACTGCTTTGATGGCATTCACCTGCGGAAGGAGTACACAAATGGGACTTTAAAAGAGAAGTGTGAGATAAGCGAGAGTGGGTCGGAGGTGGTGACTTGTGGGGAATGTTTTGGCTGTCTCTCGGGGACTATAGGTCCTCCGGAGATGAAGATCGTTAGTTAGTTAGTTAGTTGCCTGTGATGGAGAAAAGAGAGTTAGCGGGGGGAGAATTATCGTAGTGTCACCAATTACCTCGGAATTCTGCTCGATTACCATCCACCTGCTACTGAGACTCTGAGCATGAGAACTTTATGACGTGGATGACTAACGGACTTGATTATGCTTTAGCGTCGCCCAACGAACGGACTTGATTATGCTTTAACGCTGCCCCAGGCCTTTGGATTGGCATTCTCGGCTGCAGATACTGGTTGCTGCTTGCACTGTCCACCCCATATGGATGGGTCTTCTTGGCCCGGAGAGAGGGAAGTTCTTTTAATTTATTCATGCATGTATGGATTGTTTTATTGTTTAACGGACAGCGGGACAGGGAGGGAGGTCGGGGAACGGGGACTGGAGAAACACGCCCTACTTGTGGTCACCGTGCAGGGCCGGACTGGGACACAATTTCAGGCCGGGAAATCCTACACCCATCCAGGCCATCCACCCAAATACAATTTAGAAACATGGACAACCCTGTTTTTTTCCCCCTAAATTACATTTATTTCACAGTATGACCATAACAAAAAAACATAAACAACAAACCTAGAAGTAAAGCAGTCCTAATATCAAATGGGTCTGCATAAGGGTAATTCCAGCGTTATGGATGTGACATTTGAACTCATAATGACAGGTGAAATGTCTCAGAAAAAAAAAAATTCTTACAATATTTAAATTGGAAATGCATATTCTCAGAGCACCCAATCTGGGGAATTGACAGGCATAATATGTTTTTCTAAAATATATTTAAGCACCCCCAAAAAATGAAAATATGCATGCGTTATGGATGTGACGGGAAATGACAGAGTTTTTGGTATACTGTTCGATTTCCTTTAAAGTCTGTGAACTTTTAAATCCAATGTATAAATATTGCTATCCACATGATGAAGGGGTCTTAGCTGAACATAAAAATATCAATGTTTAAAATATATATATTTTTATGAAGTGTATTATGAGGAAAAACCAGCGTTATGGATGTGACAAAAACCCTGTTATGGATGTGACGCGTCTGAAATACATAGAATCTGTTTGGAAAATCAACAATCAAACCATCATGGCACTTTTGTTGACGCATAATGGCTGTGTTTTCACATTAAGAAGACTGTCTGAAATGATTCTGAAGATCCCCCCCCCCCCCAATTATGAATTAGTTATTTTTTTAGCTTGGATCTTACTGTACATCTTAATTCAATATGTAAAATAATTGACAATAAGAGAAGATGAGGGTGAAGGTAATTTATTTGATTTATGTATTTCATTCGTTCATGCTTAACACTTTCATCTTAATAATTGTAATTCATGAAAATTCTTCTTAACTAATGAATATTTTTCATTCATTCTCCCAGTACAGCCTCTTTGAAATTATAACGGCCTCTGTTGTCAACGAAAGGATTGAAATGGTGGATAATTTGTCCTTTCTCCACCCACGACTTGTCCTCCTTTGTGGGCAGGATATAGACAAAGCCCAGTTCATCGTTTCTCCTTAGGAATTGCATTTCAAAACCACCAGGATCCAAATCAGTGACAAGGCCGACAAACTGCCTGCTGGACTTCTTTCCTTTGTAACTGATCAGCAGGCAATCACCTGTTTTTATGTTGCCCAATGGCTCACATGGATGGGCTTGAGGCTCAACCTCACTTGAATGATGAAACGCGTGTGTTGCTGCCTCTGAGGATGAATACGGACTATGTTTGATGAGGCCCCAAGAGGTGGGCTCAATGTGGTGCACACTTTGGGTTCCTAAGAAAGAGTGCAAAAGAGGTCATCATAATAATACAGATTTAGCTTTGAATAACATTATGTACACATTCATTAGGGAGCACAAATTGCTATCCAATACTTACCTATGAGAGGTCTTACATTAGTCCACAGCAGGGATGGAAATTAACTTTTTTGTCCACCGGCCACTGTGGCTGGTGGATTTCAAAATCTACCAGCCACTCAATGTTTTTACCAGCCACTTTCTTGTTTTTAACCGAAATGTGTAACTGCATGTGAAAATTAATACTACAAGATCTACAATACTTAAGCAGTTTATTTAATCTCAAGTCTCAATGAAATACTGACATTTTCTCTTTCTCTCTTATACACACACAAACTAAAACTAGTTAAAATCTCCCGGAATCTAGAGCGCGCATGCGAGACAGAACATACTTAACATACATAGCGCGCGCATGGCAGGGAGGGAGAGCGAGAGACACACGCAAGGTCTCTCGCTCTCTCCCTCTCTGCCGTGCGTACACGCACTATGTATGTTAAGTATGTTCTGTCTCGCATGCGCGCTCTAGATTCCGGGAGATTTGAACTAATTTGCGGGCATCAGGGAGACGATATCAATATGCGGGAGACTCCCGGAACTTTCGGGAGACTTGGGATGTCTGCATATTTACATCATGCGCTCGCGGCTAGCTCTCCTTTGGGACGGCAAACCACCTCTCGCGCTCAAGCCTCGACGGAAGAACCGCACGGGTAGATGTTCGCGCGGCTAGCTCTTTACGACACAAGAGAGCTGCCCCGCCTTAAAAATACACCATGCGCTCGCGGCTAGCTCTCCCTTTGGACGGCAAACCGCCTCTCGCGCTCCCACGTTTTCTTCCCTCGTCGAGCCTCGACGGAAGAAGCGCGCGGGTGTTGAAGGTGTGCCTCCTCTAAAAGTGTCCGCCGTCCGGGTAAAACAGTATGCTATTTTTATTTACCCGCCACGGTGGCCGGTAGGTGAAGCGAGTTTACCCGCCACAACACAAAATCACCCGCATTTGGCTGGTGGCGGGTGCTAATTTCCATCCCTGGTCCACAGACGGTCTAGCTGGTGTTCATGTGTGAACATCTGGATGTCCCTTTCCAAAACGAGTTTAATATTAATGTTCGGGCAGTAATGTGCAGCTGTTTCCGCAAAGGACTGTGGATTGTTCACAATTACCTTGCGGCTTAGCACAGCTGATCTAACACACCTTTTCACTGTCCCACCTACTCCATCAACGGCTCCCTTTCCATGACTTGTGGCAAAGAAGTGCCATTCCACCTGGATTAAAGAGTCAAATGAATATCACTAAAGAACACCATATGTAACCTTCTAACACACAAGTCCATAATGATACAATAACATTTGAATAGTCATACCTTAAGGTCTGGAAAGATGTTCCTGAAAATTGTGGACATGAATGACCAAATGAATTTGTTTTTAAACTGCGATGCTGCTCCATCACTGAAGATGTGCAGCTTTTCCATGCTTGGGTTTTTTTTCATCAGGTCATCCACCACCTTGGAGAGAAATGTAGCAACAGCCTTCTTTTCATGCTCCAGTGTATCACTGACAATAGGGCTGGGCGATATGGCAAAAAAAAATTATCACGATAATTTTTTTTATATCAGTCGATATCGATAATTATCGCGATAAATGTCAAATCTTTATTTCTTTCAAGTTTAAAGGCAGATTTTTGCTCCTAAGTGAAAGTTGTAGAAACCAGAGCGTTAATTGTGGTTTTAAACTACTCTTTATTGTCACAAAATATCATGACAAACACTTGCCAAACAGGTGAACATTTCACAAATCTGAGGTTGAACATTCAAACATTTGTAATTTTTCCTTAACAAAATAAATGTCTGAATAGAAAAATATATTTCTTAGTTTCTGCATGTGCTAATGGAGGATATTGTTTCAAGTCTTGAAACAGGTTTTTGTTGCCTTACTTTGATGGCACGTATCTTCAGCACAGTTTGCAGTGCAGGCTGCAATGTTAATATTACATGTTTTGTCTCGAAACGCATATTTGACAGTGAGTTGACAGTAAATCTGCACCCTAACTCAAGCTAATACTATGTTAAATTTATGTTCATTAACAAAAACAGTAACATCTGTTAAAAAAAAGTAACGACCACATTTTTATTTGGTAAAGTGTAATATTCTGACTGTTTGAGTTTTATTAAAATTAACCATTGGTCATCCAGTATCATACATTTAGATCATGATAACCACAGATAAAACCAGGCATAGCCTAACTATAGCACCTCACTATCATGGCAAAATGTAACTTTATGGTTTCTATGGTATTTGTATGAAAAACAGTAGCCTAAATACATTATTAAATACTTATATTCCATTAGTCATTTAATACATTCATTGTCTACATTAATACAATTCAATATGTATATCCCACATTTCATGGTGCAGTTAATATTACTAGGCTAACGTTACAGTAAATCCATGGTAAATGGATTCAGTATCAATTCAGATTCTGACTGTATCGTTGCGCACATTGTTTCTCCTGTTTGTCAGCGCTGTTTCATCTGCCTTTAAACTGGTCATTTGTGTTCTTCGCTGAATTGAAGCGCTTCTCACTGGATCTCGAGACCGATCAGAGTAAACGCGTCTGCTCTAGTGAGCTCGCGCTGCGCTGCCGTTTGGACTTTGAGCCGAGCGGATAAATGGTCCGTGTGGCGCGCGGTTCAAATGAGTTTCGTTCCGCTTTTTGCGCATAAACATTATCGAACATTTATCGACCTCTTGATATCGTTTTATCGAGAAAAAATATATCGCGATAATTATCGTTATCGTTTTATCGCCCAGCCCTAACTGACAATAGCATAGGATTGCACCTCTGCTTTGCTCCATCCAACAGCAGTGAAAAGTGTGACTTGTCTGCTGGTCCAGTGGGCTGCCTGGATTGCAGTAGTGTAATTTTCTGCAAAATCAATCTGTAACACCACTGTAGTCTCACTTGCCTCTTTCATCTTCTGTTGGAAAACTGCACTTTGATTTCTTTTTATGAAGCAGTGCTTAAGAAATTTAGTGGTCGACTCCAGCAGCAATGCGAACACACCGCGCAATACTCCACTCTTCATTATCTTAACCTGAAACCCCCCTTCAGATTCCCATGAATGCCATGTTGTTTGGATGTTCTTATCTTCATCTGGGATGTTGCTAATGATGTTCTGAAGGAGAATTGCATCACAACATGTTTCACATCCATTTAACATACACTCCGGAGAGTCAGGACTGCAGACCACAGCTCTGATAAATGCTGGTATGCTTTCGAAAGCATGTCGTGGGATGTGTTTATGTACACTCTCAAGCAGCATTTGTGTGTTCTCATGGTATTTACAGAGGCAAACATTTCGAGGTGTTTCTGCTTTTGTGAAGACCTCTCCTGGCCGGAGTGCTGCAAATTTAGATTTTCCGATTTTAATCTCTGGGTTCTCTTGCTGAAAGACTCTATATGCCTCTAAAATAGACATAGTTAAGTGCCTCTTTTGATATGTCTTCTTAACTCCATCTTCTTTTATGCTAACAGAATCTTTCCTCCCAGGTGACTGTCGTGAGATGTCATCCCGGACATAAAATTGCTTAACCTTTTCTTTAATGTGGTCTGTTGTAACTGGTAGGCCTACTTGTTTCATTTCACTGTGCTCAACACATCCAACTGTGTCAACAATCTTTTTCATCACTGCTTTTTTTTTGTTTGGACTTTGAGGAAGAGCAGTGAGGACTCGTTTGACTGCCCTCCCAAGAGACTGCTTACTCTTGTATGCCGGGACAGGAGCCCTTTGTTCATCTAAATGTTGACGTTTAAAACGGAGTCTCCTTTTCCTTTGTCTCTCTTTTGCAAGAGTGCAAACTCTTTCTTTCTCCTCATTAGTTTGCAGAGTTTTTTTCTGGCCCTTTCCTCTCTCTTTCTTTTCCTTTCCTTTTCTTTGTAGTTTTCATCATTTTTGTGCATTTCCCTGAAAGCTTTCTGACGTTCAGCATTGGACATAGCTTTTACCTATAGTGTAGCAGCCTAGTATTAGGTCCATTGGCATTTATAATTTTTATAAAATTATTTAACATATGTGTGTGTGTATATGTATGTATGTATGTGTGTACACACACAAACACACACACATACATACATCACACACACACACACACACTAGAGTTCTCAACGGGCCTGAAAATTACAACCCGACCCGACCCGGCCCGTGGCTTTTAAAGCCCGGACCCGATGTAACCCGACACATCAACATGAATTATCTGCCCGAACCCGACCCGCGGCCCGACGCGGATTTTCTTTTTTTTTTTTTTTTCTCATACACGTGTTATCATGACCAGCAGACGGGAATTCAAATCAACCTTTAATGTTCACGTCTTTTAACAATAGCCTACAAACAATACAAACAACTGAAACAAACTTTAAATATATAAATAGGCTATATACTAAATATGCCTCAAATAAAAATCTTCTGGACGACCCTGTTTTTTTGCTGTCATATTTCATCAGCACCTTGCATTTTGAGCATTGCACATAACCTGTAGAATTTCCATCAGAATCCAGCACCACTCCAAACACATTCCAGACCTCTGATTTTCCCACTCCTGTAGTAGCGATGGTGAATTCACCTGCGGCAAGTTTAGGCTACTTTTCACCAACTCCATCATCTTCTCCAGGCTAAAGGCGTGCACGAGCGGCGTCAGGTCTACCCCCGCGATGCACGTTGCACGCAGCAGCCAGACTTTCTTTACGGTGAACAGCAGCGATGATTAATAAATGTTTTTTTTTTTTTCACTGAGCGGAAAAGATTAAGCCCGAGGTCCGACCCGACCCGAGTCATTTGCTTATATTTTCGACCCGAACCCGGCCCGAACCCGCGGGTCCCGTCGGGTTTGTCGGGCCGACCCGGCCCGTTGAGAACTCTAACACACACACACACACACATATATGTATACATATATAGCCTGCTATAAAGTAGGTTGTTATATTGTCATGGTATCTTATCTGAGGTGATGACTCTGAGGTGACAAGGCTATTTGATATGACACATTAATATTTTTATTCAATTTATTTTCCCTGATTGTGTGCGGTTTTTAGTATCATCTTACCATTTTATCCATCTGTCGTTGTGGTAGGCGTTTAGCTTTAAGATAACGCTATCTTCGAGCTGTCAAAACCTGAGCTTGAATGACAGGAAGCGCGAGAATTAGAGGGCGCCTGTCTCGCGCCTAAACCAATCAGGTTCCTCGCGCAATTGCAGGACGCCTCTCGACTAGGACGTGAATAGGCTACTGTAGTGGCCGTTTGTCAACAAACAAAAGAAAATTTTACTTAAATCAAACCTTCAAACGACAACTTCTAGCACCCTGGGTAGGTGATGTACGCAGGCAAGAAATAAAATCAAATTCAAAGCTGGATTCAGGGTTTGTGGCTGGTTTATTTGTTCCAACTGAGCAAGCAATACAGCATCTCTCGCGCTGGTAAAAAACCATGTGCCCATCACCCAGGTGCTACAGGTCACCTCCTACTTCCTACCTATATTTACCCTCACCTGTGCCCACTACTGCCCTCAGGTGTCTAAATCAAACATTGCAATTATTAAACTAACCAAAAATAAAGACTAAACAAACAAACAAACAAAAAACATTACCAAAATATATATTACTAATGTGAACAAAATCATAATAATAAACAAATTAATTAACAAATTACCACTACTGAAAGCAAACTAATGTAGCTCCAACACTCCGGCCCCTAATTGTGCATTATCACAATTACTGAACTCTCAAAACGGAGCTACACTATGTATTCTAAATAAATCAGGTACAGATGTCTTGCCGCACCTGCAAAGAAAAGAGAAAGAAAGAGAATAATAGAGGCAGACAAAGAGAAAGAGAGAGAGTTAGTTCATTTGATCACGCTGCCGCCTCCAGCAGCAGGCACAGCTTCGTCACAGGCCTCTCTAAGATGCTGGTCTTCGTTTGAAGGCGGACAGACCGCACAACCCCATTCACATCTGATCTGACATCCAAAACTTTCCCCATCATCCAAGAGCCTCTTGAAGCTGTAGCATCTGCCACAAGAACAACATCTCCAGGTGTAAGGTTTCTCCTTAGTGCTGTCCATTTTTGTCTCTGTTGCATCAGTGGCAGGTACTCAAAAATCCATCTCTTCCAGAAGAGTTCCGCCATGTACTGTATCTGCTTCCATCTTTTTCTGACATATAGATCATTTCTGTCAAACAATCCTGGTGGCATAATTGGTTTACTTTTTAACAACAGAATGTGATTCGGCGTCAAAGCTTCCAGGTCATTTGAATCATCTGAGGCCCTTGTAATAGGCCTATCATTCAATATTGCTTCAACTTCGCAAAAAACTGTTTGGAGTGCTTCATCATCCAGGGTCTGCTGCTTAAGGACTGAGGTAAGAACACTCTTCACTGAGCGAATCAAGCGCTCCCAAACGCCGCCTTGATGGGAAGCTGATGGAGTGTTAAATCTCCATTCTATACCGTCCTGAAGAAAGGCTCTTTTGAATTTTACCATGATTCAGAGCAGTCAGACTCTCCTTGAGTTCACGGCTGGCTCCAACAAAGTTAGTTCCGTTGTCAGACCTGAGAGTTGAAACTGGGCCTCGTCTGCAGATGAACCTTCTCACAGAATTTATACAGGAGTCTGTATCCAACGTGTATGCTACTTCCAAGTGTACAGCACGGCTGGTCATACAGGTGAAGAGCACTCCGTATCTTTTGAGAAGACTTCTGCTTCTTTTAACTTCAATGGGCCCAAAATAATCAATGCCAACATGAGTGAAAGGGGCTTCATCAGGCAACACTCTTTCAGCTGGTAAGTCTGCCATTTTTTGTTCAAGGAGTCTTCCTCTGTTGCGTCTGCAAACAACACAGTCTGATATAACCTTTCTTGCAGCAGAGTTTGCATTTATAATCCAATACTTCCGCATTAAACTGGACAACATATAATTTCTTCCAGTATGACCTATCTGCTGATGAATATGGCGCAGAATTAATGTTGATACATGCAGGTCTTTTGACAGAATAGCAGGACGCTTGGATTCCACTGGCAGTGAGGCTTTGCTTAACCGACCACCCACTCTGAGAATCTCACCATCCATCACTGGGTCCAATCTATACAGTGGACTGTCCTTGGATATGGATTTCACACCACTCTGCAGCGAGGTAATTTCATCCTTAAACCGTTGATGTTGTACATACCGGATGATTGACAGCTCTGCCCTGGTCACATCTTGAGGTGTCAGACTCTGTCCTTTGAGCGTAGCCTTAAAGCTCTGCATTTGGCTTTCCACCTGTTGATGACAGTCTGTAGTGTCCATACTGAGGTCAGCAGAGGCATAAAGCTCCTTTCTCCTATGTCCCAATAACACAAGAGTATCTTTGATCTTAAGAAGCCAAGCTACAGCCACCTGCAATCTCTTCCAAGATGAAAAGTAATGAATCAGGTGGTTCATAGCATTGTCTGTGTCTTTAACAACAGCATTCACTGTCAAGACCCTTTTGACCTCAGGGTCAGCGCCAGAAATCACCTGAAGGTCTACAACTAATTTAGGCCACCCATCCTTGGACTTATAAAGGAAATCAGGTCCCATTATCCATCTCCTTCCATTCAGGAGATCTTCTGCCTGATTCCTCTTGACGCTTCATCTGCTGGGTTTTCCTTTGTCCCCACATACCTCCACTGATCAATATCAGTTGCCTCCCTGATGACTGCAATTCTGTTGGCCACAAAGGTATAGAATCGCCGGTTTTCATTTGATATATATTTAAGTTGTGCTGTCGGTCCAGAAAACTGACTTCTCCAGCCTAAGTTGCAACTCCTTCCGTAGCATGCGGTCTACTCTTACAGCGAGGACTGCAGCTGTTAGCTCCAGGCGAGGAATTGTCATCTGCTTCAGCGGAGCAACTCTGGCCTTCCCCATCATAAATGCAACATGCACTTTATTATCCCTTTCCAGTCTTAAGTAAGAGACAGCTCCATACCCAACCTCACTGGCATCAGAGAAGTGGTGAAGCTGTATAGTGACAGGGTTGCCAAAGTCATTAGGCTTAATGCAACGATCAATCTTAAACTTTGCCACCTTGTGGAGATCTTCCAACCAGCCAGCCCATTGCTTAGCGAGAACATGGGGAATATCTTCATCCCATCCTAGGTTTCTTTTACAGAGTTCCTGCAGTAACAACTTAGCCATCATGCTGAATGGAGCAAGGAAGCCCAATGGGTCATAAAGGGAGCTGACCACCGAAAGAATTCCTCTTCTCGTCCGTGGTTGCTCGTGTGCTGAGGCCTTAAATCCAAATTGGTCAGTCTCAACGTACCACTGTAGTCCTAATGTACGTTCAACAGGAAGTTGATCTGTATCCAAATCTAGCTCCATCATGTCTTTTGCTCTGTGGACTTCGCTGACAGAGCGCAACACTGCACGACTATTGCTGACCCACTTTGACAGAGTGAATCCTCCTTTCTGACAAAGTGCAGTTAAATCCTGGATCATTTTCCTAGCTTCCTCTTCTGAGGCCATTGAACGGAGGCAATCATCAACATAAAAATTGTTTTTCACTGTACTCACAACCTCTGGAGGGAAGTGTTCTGCATTGTCATCTGATCTGCAGTTCTCCTTAAGGCATAATTGGCACAGCTTGGCGATGATGCAGCTCCAAATAGATGTACCTTCATGCGGTATTCCTGCGAAGCCTGTGCAGTGTCACCACCTGGCCACCAGAGGAAGCGGAGAAAGTTAACGTGCTTATTTGAGACATGAACCTGGTGAAACATAGATTGGATATCAGCCACTATTGCAATAGGCTCCTGCCTAAATCGGACTAAAACTCCAATGAGGCTGTTGGTGAGATCGGGGCCTTGCAAAAGCTGACTATTGAGCGATGTTCCTTTGTATGAGGCTGCACAGTCAAAAACAACTCTTAGCTTGCCCTTCTGAGGATGGTACACCCCGTGGTGAGGGATATACCACACTTCCCCATTGTTCTGTGTCAGCTCGTCAAGAGGAACTGGCTCAGCATGTCGCTGTGTTATTATTTCATTTAGAAACGTGGTATATTCCTCCTTAAAAACACTGTTCCTGTCAAACTTTCTTTTCAGGCTACATAAGCGCTGTTCTGCTATATAACGATTATCCGGCAGGGTTACATTTTCCTTTCTGAATGGCAAATCAATGCAGTAATGACCTCCAATTAGCTTTGCTGTGCTACTGACAATATCCATGAACTTAATATCTTCTCTGGACATTTCAATCTGCTCTTCTGATGATTTCTCATTAAAGTCATGGTGATACTGCTTAACAAGCATTTCTTGCAGATGTTCAACAGAGATGCGATTTGCTGTTACAGCAGAATAGCCACTCTTACCTCTACAGCTTCCACCATGAAGAGGACCATTAATGACCCAGCCAACCCTAGTTCTGACAGCGTATGGGCCCTCATCTAGGCTATTTATTACTTCCCACGGCTCCAAAACCTTAGGGGCGTCAGTTCCAATAAGCAGATCTACATTTGCATGAATGTCATAGAGTGTTACATCCTTCAAATACGGCCATGGATCAATATCTGCTTGTCGTGGAATATTAAGTGTAGACACAGGTATAGTTCTTTGAGTCAAAACATCAGGAAGCTCTATGAAATCTTCAACACCCATGCCAGACACTTCAAGACCTGACAAAACATGAGCATTCACAACCTTTCGTTGGCCCATTGTTCTCAACAAAATGCTTGTCTTCTTACCTCGCAAATTTAACCTTTTCGCCATGGTTTCTGTACAGAATGTGCTGGAACTGCCAGGATCCAGAAAAGCATATGTCTACATGATCTTATTAGTCAGTTTGCTTCTGACCTTTACTGCAACAATAGAGAAGGTAGAATCATCTTCCACACCGGCCCCAATATGGCCACACGTCTGAAAGGTTACGGTTGAATCACTTGAAAGGCTCACAGGTAGTTTGGCTTGTCCTACAGATGTGCCTTTATCCTGTCTTTCTATATGAAGGACCCCGGGGTGTTTCTGATGACATACATGGCAATCCAATCGACTCCTGCAGTCCTTGCTTGTGTGGCCTACCTTCAGGCAACCAAAACAAATACCCTTGTCCTTAATGAAGTTGATCTTGTCCCGGTGTGCCTTGGCTTTAAACTGTGAGCACTGACCTAGTGTGTGGTTTCTCTGCAGGCAGAAAAGACAGCAATGAGTGGAGGGTGTGCCATGTTCTGCAGGCCGTGCCATAGCTTCTTCCCTTACAGGAGTGACATTCGTAACGTAGCTGCTTCCCTTCCTTCTTTGTTGTAGCTGACTGCTACAGGAGGCCTTGACATTAGGATGTTGAAGATCTTGAATGTTTCCAAAAACTGGATCTGTAACAATTTTCACTTGTCTCTCAATAAAATTTACAAGATCAATGAATGTAGCCCTCTGTCCACTTCTTTCTTGCAGATCACATGCAATATTCCTCCAGTTTTCTCTTAGTTTGTAAGGAAGTTTTAAAATAATACTCCGCATGTTAGCTGGTAAGTCCAGTTCCCTCATATACATTACTTGTTCTGTTAGGTTTGAACATCCTCTGAGAAACAGAGAGAATGATTGTAATCCTTTTACATCTTCACCTTTAACGGGTGTCCAGTTAAATATTTTTTCCATGTAGGCAGATGCAATTTTATGTTCATCTCCAAAGTACTGAGCAAGAAGACTCTTGGCTCTGTGATAGCCTTGATCTGGAGCTATATGCTGACAACTATGCACAAGATCCTTTGGCTGCCCCCTAGTGTATTGTTCAAGGAAGCTCAAACAGTCGCTGAGATTATTCGTTTTCTTCTCCACTACATTTTCAAAGGCTCTAATGAAGGATTTATATTGAAGAGGGTCTCCATCAAAAACTTGCAGATTTCTTGGAGGAAGAACAGAGGATATATTTTGCTGAACCAACAGTGCAGTGATTTCGTTTTGTTTTTGCATAATGCCCACCATGTCATTTTGGTTGTTACCACTTTGAGTTTGAGAGTTTAATATATGTCCCATTTGACGTCCATTTGCAGTCTGTACTTCTTGATATGGAGCTTCTGGCACAATCGGCCTTCCATACATTTGCTCAGCAAATCCTTGTCTTGGCCTAACAACTGTTGCAGGATCAGGTACAGCAGGAACATCATTTTCATGTGGGACAAAAGCTTTGACAAGAGGATCTAAACCGATGGATCTTTGAGCTTTGCTCCTCTCCAAATAAGAGTTCATTCCATCAGATCGTCTTGAACCGCACTGTGATGAGTTCATTTCAAAAACCTGAAGCCTTGCAGTTGTAGCTGCCAAATCTGTTTCAAGCGCCAATTGCTCTTTTTCTCTACGAAGCTTTTCTTCCTGTGCTTCTATATGATGTTTCCTTTTTAAAGCTTCGGAGCGTTTAAGAAGAGCTGCTCTCTCGGCCTCCGCATTAATGCGTGCCGCGGATGTTGCAGAAATCTTTGATATGCCGGTGGTGCGTGATTTTACAGAACTTGCTCTTACACTTGAGACGTTAGAAATACTGTCTTCAGGTTGTATTCCATCATCAACACATCCTGCGTCGATAGGTTCTTTTGGCTGTGAGTATGGATAACCAGCTTTAGACAGCCACTCCTTCACATCTTCAATAAATGCATGACATGATTTCATCTTCTCCTCAAAGTTTTTAGTTTTAGTGGTGAGTATTTCATCTTCTGGTAGAGGCAATTCCATAAATGTTTCATGTATATCGAGTGCTTCTTCATAACACTTAATGAACAAAGCAAGCTGAGTGTTCACCACGTCGGCATTTTCAGTTAATTCCATTAAGGCACGGATTTTATCCATAAGCTTTTTAGCCTGGTTAGTTTTTGCAGTGCGTTTTTCTTGACAAGTTTGTATGTAAAAGCACATTCCTTTAGAAGTCAATTTGATTGACCGCTTTGATTCCGGCCTCTCCACATCAGTCATTTTGTTGCAAACTTGTAGCCTAATTGTTGATAATGTCAGTGAATGTTCACAATCGGGCAACAAGGTTAGCAAAGATGGCGATCTTTATCGAAACAACTTTGTTTTATACAACAAATCCTCTTCATCCACACAAGCGCGCACACAGCACTGGCTTTATGTATAAGCCACCCGGTGGGTTGATAATTCAACAAGCGCACAGCCAATTAAAGCAGTTCAAGATCATGTACCTCTTCATGAAACCGTTTTCCTATACGGCATTTCTTGCGATTTCTTAGCTCGGGCAAGGCCTCTGTCTCATGCCAGCAGATAATCCACAAATGGTAAATAAAACAATCCATACTGATTTTCCATCGGGTATCCCAATAATATCCGAAGCGAATTCCAAGGAAAGTTCTTCTTCTTTCTTTAATCAATGAGCGGGTTTTTTACTTGTTGTAGTGGCCGTTTGTCAACAAACAAAAGAAAATTTTACTTAAATCAAACCTTCAAACGACAACTTCTAGCACCCTGGGTAGGTGATGTACGCAGGCAAGAAATAAAATCAAATTCAAAGCTGGATTCAGGGTTTGTGGCTGGTTTATTTGTTCCAACTGAGCAAGCAATACAGCATCTCTCACGCTGGTAAAAAACCATGTGCCCATCACCCAGATGCTACAGGTCACCTCCTACTTCCTACCTATATTTACCCTCACCTGTGCCCACTACTGCCCTCAGGTGTCTAAATCAAACATTGCAATTATTAAACTAACCAAAAATAAAGACTAAACAAACAAACAAACAAAAAACATTACCAAAATATATATTACTAATGTGAACAAAATCATAATAATAAACAAATTAATTAACAAATTACCAATACTGAAAGCAAACTAATGTAGCTCCAACAGGCTACTATAAACACATAGACGGAACATTAAAGCAGAGACTATTACGGAAGACAGTCAAAATTAAAATACATAAACAATTAATGTTTGTCATATAGGAGTTCAAATCACAGGTTTCCTCCACAGTCAGGTGAACCGATGGACATTATTGTCCGTAGATGTGAGTCACTAATCATGTAACGCGATCATTTAGACACAAAACACGTACGTTTTTTTGTGTCTAAATGATCGCACGGTTTTCGGCCAGTTTATGGATTTTAATGCACAGTCGCGAGTCAAAATCATCACATTTTATTTCGTATAAAAATGATTTGGCAAAATAATTGACACGCAATATTATTAGCCTATTATTAATATTTTGTCAGCGCGATCGTACCGAGCCTCTAAAGGGACGTGGTGGTGGAAAAAGCACATACAGATTACACAATCAGAGAGTTGCCTATTTCTTTTCGTTTTGATCTTTGCAATCTTTCTATAGATCTGTTCAGTTATGAGACGCGCTCAAGTTTACGTGTTGCAAGTGATCGCACCTCCATGCTATATTTGCTTATTAAATCCAGGCAAATGGTTGATGAAACTTTGATTTAAAATTAAGATACAATTTATACAAAACGAAATTCACTTTAAATAAAGTCTTTCTACAAAACAAAACTTGAAATGAAGTGGCCAAAATCATTTCTGTCTTGAAACAGATCACAGTCATATGCATGATTTAATATGAAGCGTCGTAACGGTCACGTCCATAACGCATTATTATGGTTGTTAAGAGCAAAGTAGTGAGATGAATTGTCTATCCTAATAAGCATAAACATAATTTAGCTTTGTAAATAAAGTTTCAAGTTATTTGCATTTATAATTGTCATATTAAATAAACTAAACCTTTAAAACGTTATGGACGTGACAGTGCACTGAAGCGTCAAGACCTCTTTATTATAGCCCTTATAAATTCAACAGGCAGTGCTGTTATGACCAAATTAGTATATTTATTTCTCAGGCATGCCTCCATCTTTCTGCAAAATGCTTACTGTTAAAATAAAGTTTAAAAAGGGGGGTCTTTGATACCTTTTTTTGAAAGCATGAAATATGGCTGGTTGAAAATGTAATTTAAGCATTGTTGCTCACCTCATATCTGGTGGATAAACAAGGCAATTTTCTTAATTTTTGTTAAAGCACATTAATACAGTATATTACAGACCTAAATGGACAAGTTAAAAAGGGTTTTGTTCTTTTGGTTAAAACTTTATTTTTTCATGTTAAAGATGACCTTTGCATGGAATTGCCCATAACGTTATACAAGCATTTACTCTATGAGTGAGAAGTAGAGAGGTAGAAACAGCTGGACTTCTAATGTATATAAACTGCAGAAAAGAGGTTAAATGAATAAAATTATTAATACAAATATTTTTTTATTACCTCATTAAATGTATGCATCATCTTTCATGTCAAATTCTTACATTTGATCAATAAATTTAGTTATAATGATAAGACACTATAGGGCTGTTACCCATCAAATTAAATAATTTGCACTGCAAAATTACAACTGCAATAAATAATGTTATGAGATTGATGTTTTAAATAAATGTTTGAATATAGAAATAAAAAAAATGCAATACTAAAACATTAAAACCGCCAATAGGTGGCGGCAAGTGACCGTCTTAATTAGTGAGTCATTGAGTCATTCATACAAAAGATTCGTTCAAAACGCTGACTCATTCAGTAACAAAACACCGCGCTGCTGTTGCTTTCCTTTGGAACTATTTTCGTCGGTGAAATAGAACAAAAACAGTTAATATTGTTTGTGTCTAAAATGTAAGTAACTTAATAATAAATATTAACTACGCTTCTTGTTTACTGAACAATAAATTCAATATAACATTTTCAATTGTGATAATATTCAGCGAAACAGCTCCCTTAGTTGTGTTATGTTAAACTAAATCATATATGTTATAAATAAAATAAAAAAAACAATTCGAATTTTTACCTCAGTACATTTCTTCTGTGAGTTTTCTGTGTGCTGTTTCACTCATTTGTTTTGATTTCTCCACAAATGTAGATAGTAATAGGGGTGCTACCGCTTACATTTGCTAGCAGTTCAATACTAAGTTAACGAAGAAAAAAGTACAGTATTTACAGATGAAACTGACCTGCACTTGAAGCCCTGAACAGGTCAGTAATTTTGCAACATTTTGCTGCTTCTTCTTGGAGTGCTTTCTTTTTCTTTGTCCTTTCCCTCTCTGCTCCACCTGGCCGTTTTCTCTCCATCATCGGGTGCTGCTCGCATTTTTTGTTTAACCGTTTGGCTGAGGCGTAAAGTCGAATTGTAGCCTTGCCAGTCAAGACTAACAGATTTGTGATTTTATTTATTATTAATAATAATAATAATAATAATAATTTTATTGAATGACGAATTCGAAAATGATCACTGGTAAAGGTAGTAATATAAAATAATAAAAATAAATAAAAAAACGTTGGCTGGCAGCAGGCCAAATTAGTCGCCAGGCCACCGGGAATTTTCCCGGTGCACCCGATGGCCAGTCCGGGCCTGTCACCGTGTGCTGTGCAGGTTAAATATTACATTGAGTATGAAATACTGCGTGATGGTTAAGCGTGAAACTCACTGTGTGTATATGGAGTGATATGTTTGGCGGGTCTGCCCATGTTTCTCTTCCCTTTCTGCGTATCTATACCTGTGCCTGTGATTCTGAGTGTATCTTGTGTATTTCAAATAAAGTGTAAACCCCTTTAAATCAAATCAACTGGCTGCTATGAATTTTTAACCACCGTAGGGCTGTTTGAGGTTTATTACAATATCTTTCAATTCTTAATCCACTCACGCATATAACATACAACAGAACACACTAGTGATGTTACGTATGACACTGAAGCTTCGATGTGCGTATCGCACATGCGACTAGGGCTGGGGCAGTATGGATGTTTTCTAACCGCGGCTGAAAAGCAAGATATCGCCACGGTATAGCGGTAAACTGCTTTAAATACACACCCCCCCCCCCCCGCACACACACACACACACAATTTGAAATAGTCAAATTTTCATCAAGCAGTAATTAGGCATGAACACATCACTGAATAGATTTCCTTATTTAAGAATATTCTCAAATACATTCACATTGAATTCATCATTTTCAGGAGAATACATTATGGTGTTCACATTGGAAATGAAAGATGAACACCTTTTCCAACATGTCTTAATTACAAAAATTATATTCCATATTTATGTTTAAATAATATATTGTTATTTTTTATTTAATCTATGTCGATTATATGAAAAGTGAACAGCATGAATAAGATAGGATCATAAGATGGGTCAGACATGATTTTGACCACTTTATTAAGTTTTGTTTTGTAGAAAGCCTTTCTTTAAATTGAATTTCGTTTTGTATAAATTGTATCTTAATTTTAATCACTGTTTCATTAACTAATTGCCTGGAATTAATAAATAAGAAGCAAATGTAGCAGATAATCTAGCTATAATCAGGAGGACGTGGAGGCGCGGGCGCGATCTCTTGCGCGTGAACTGGAGCTCGTCTCATAAATGAACCGAAACTCTGCGTATAGGCGAGGCCTACTTGCCTCACAGACATGAGAAATAAATAGAAAGCTTAAAATGTCTACTTTTAAACAAAATTCAAAATGAAATGATAAAATTTTAGACTACAGTAGCCTAGTCAGGTAAGGTCAGGTTTGCCGATGTGCGTTGTAGGCTATTTATTTATTTATTTTTATCCCTGTGCGCCGATCGGAGACAGAGTTCACTGTTGATATTCTGGGGATACAACATAGCCAGTAGGCTATACTAGGGACTTTAGCCTTTAAATATCTTTGCTGCATTGGATCAGTCTGCTTTCTAGAACAGCCAAGAGCTTTCTAGCCTCGCGGCAGCAGCGCCTTGCATCGCTCATAGACCTTAAAACAGTCAGCGCCGCGAATGAGTTTTGTGATGCGGTTGCGGATGAAATAATAATAGCCCATCCGCGCATCTCTAATATGAATGTAATGTTATTAGGTGTCATGGAACATTGCACTCCCCAACTTGCGAAAGGTCGGATTTGCTCCGTCTTTTGATTATAAGTTTTGTTTAGAAAACCTTGAATTCATGTAAGACACAATAGACATAATCCATGTCATTAGAATCAATGAATCCATGTCATTAGACACAACATGCACACATGTGCAGGCCAATGTTTTTGTTTTTTTTTGCGGTGATGACGGTGACGAGCTCAGACCCGCGGTTGGAGTCACATGACCGCGGTATTGCGGTAACTAGGGCTGGGTAAAAATATTGATTCATCAATGCATTACAATTATTTTTCTCTCAATTCAATATCGATTCATCAAATCCTATGAATCGATTCAGCCCACCGGCCAGTGGCGGCGCTGTGGGCAACACTCTAGTGAGAGCGTTCAGCGTTGCACAAGCTTTTACTGTCTGTGTACAAGACGCGCTTTACCAAAACAGCAAGATGACGGACAGCAGCTGCACTCCGTTCAAGCCTGCACCACCAACCAGGGACGTCGTTAGGCCTATTTTAGGGGGCTGAAGCTACCCCAAAATGTTCCTAAGCCCCCCTAAATGATAATAAGAACAATAAGTCTCCGGGAGTCTCCCGCATATTGATAGCGCTCCCTGATGTCTGCAAATTAGTTCAAATCTCCTGGAATCTAGAGCTCGCGAGCTCCAAACCGCGTACGTAGTGCACAGCAGAGAGGGAGAGAGAGAGTCCTTGCGTGTGTGTGCAAATGTGCGCGGGTGTGCCTCACGAAGCGCATTTTTTTATGAGTATGCACATTTTGTGCTTCCGTTTACATTTCTTTTATAACTTGAATGTATAGGAAGAAAGAAATATACTTTCTACTACTTACAGTTACATGCAGTTATGGTTTGTATTCAACACATGTACAATATTATACAGTTTGTTCTGCTAAATAAACTATGACAGGAAACATGCTGGGGTCAATTTGTTCTTAAACATTGTTAATACTTTACACATTATTTAAAAATATACTCAGGTACTTAATTACTTGTGTATTTACTTATTATTGAATCGATATCGAAGCTAATAAATCAATATCGAATCGAAATCGAATCGAATTGTGAAATTCCTAACAAAACCCAGCCCTAGCGGTAACCGTTCCAGCTCTACATGCGACGCAATTTCTATTGAAGCCCGTATCGGGGTGTGTATTGGTTTCCCGGAGTCACGTGATCGATGACAAATGAAGCCTCACATTCTGTCCAATCACGTGCGCGTTTCGCTTTGGGTGTCAGAAGGCTCGAACCCCAGATCTTACTTAACGAGTCTTTGTCGGCTATTATTAATGTATGCATTGCCAGTGTAAAACATTACTGAAATGATAGTCCAGTGTCAAGTACCCACAGTCAGTGATGGTCTGGGGTGCCATGTCAGCTGCTGGTGTTGGTCCACTGTGTTTTATCAAGGGCAGGGTCAATGCAGCTAGCTATCAGGAGATTTTGGAGCACTTCATGCTTCCATCTGATTTCATTTTTCAGCACGACCTGGCACCTGCTCACAGTGCCAAAACCACTGGTAAATGGTTTACTGACCATGGTATTACTGTGCTCAATTGGCCTGCCAACTCTCCTGACCTGAACCCCATAGAGAATCTGTGGGATATTGTGAAGAGAAAGTTGAGAGACGCAAGACCCAACACTCTGGATGAGCTTAAGGCCGCTATCGAAGCATCCTGGGCCTCCATAACACCTCAGCAGTGCCACAGGCTGATTGCCTCCATGCCACGCCGCATTGAAGCAGTCATTTCTGCAAAAGGATTCCCGACCAAGTATTGAGTGCATAACTGAACATAATTATTTGAAGGTTGACTTTTTTTGTATTAAAAACACTTCTTTTATTGGTCGGATGAAATATGCTAATTTTTTGAGATAGGAATTTTGGGTTTTCATGAGCTGTATGCCAAAATCATCAGTATTAAAACAATAAAAGACCTGAAATATTTCAGTTGATGTGCAATGAATCTAAAATATATGAAAGTTAAATTTTTATCATTACATTATGGAAAATAATGAACTATCACAATATGCTAATTTTTTGAGAAGGACCTGTAGTCTTAACATAGCTGTGTAACATGTAGAATTATGTGCTGCGCCTTTAAGATGAAACATACTCTGTTACTCCCTCACTCAGAGTGGGCAGTCGATATGAGAAGCACGAGCTGTGAACATCGCATGTATGCGTGCAAGCCCGTTTTATATTTTCTGTTGCTCTTATTCTGCTTTTATTTCTATTTGGTAACGCAGCCGTTGTTAGCGGTGTGTTTTGCAAACTGCCCATGTGTGTGTGGGATCGATGACGACGCTGATAATAAATCCCCACGGTGGAATACCAGTTACATCTTGTGAGTGTTTGCTTAGCTACACCTGTTTACAACAACCATTTAGGCAAGCTATCCAGTCCTTTTTTGATTTAAAAGCGTTACAGCTGGAAAGAGTATATTATACAGTAGAATTTGAAATAAAATAATGAAATGCATCTCTAGGCCTTTCCTTAGTTCCAGGCAGCCAAAGCTAAGCTAAAGCTTCTAACTGGAAAGTTTTTGACTGCATCAATAATAATTTAGCATGAATTTGGCAATATTCCCCAAAATCATCTCTCACTATCTTTGATCACAGTAAAATCAGACTGCTGTAAAAGCATGAAGGGGTTTCACATTAGACATCGATGAACTCGGCAGAGAACTTCTCTCCGTATGCCTGCGCCTCGTCCAGTAATCGTATATAATCGACAAGTTATCCTTTACTTCTCAGCATGAGGAACACAAGGTGTGTACTGTGTGAAATGTGTGTGTCTCATGGTGAATGCGTGAGATTTGAGAGCCCTGTAAAAGGGGCATCAGTTTACTGACTACATCCGATCTGTGATCAGTTGTGATTTCAAATAAATAAATAAATGACATGGACAGATTGCAAAGTTAAGTTCTTCTTTATTCTAGTCAAGAGACAAAACCTGAATAGGTTCCAGTATTGTCTGTGAACTTCTCTCTGATACGGGTAACAGCACCACCGGACAACTGTTACTGTCCTATTGAGGACTGTGTCTTCCATGTCACCCAAGAGCTGGAGATACGTCCAATAAACAGCTTTCAAAACAACTGGGTTTACGGAGACAGGTTCAAAACCTGGATGAGCAGTTTTACACGCGGCCCCACCAACATGCTCACATCTGTGTGTCACTTGCACGTCTGGAGGTCAGATTAATAATAACAACAAAATAATGTGGATAAGAAGTTGGGTATAGTGGATAAAATGATAGTGGCTCTATAAACAGTGAAATACATTTGGTTTATTAATATCTATATAATGTATAATATATATATATATATATATATATATATATATATATATATATATATATATATATATATATATATATATATATTATTGATTTTTTTAATGCCTAAACACCTTCATTTGGTTAAACACATATTGTTTTGACAATGATTAGATACTGAAATGCAATACAGTGAAGGAGTGTAAGCTTAATTTATCTCTGCCTCCTCTTTACTGCACAAGTTTTTAAAGCACATTTGATCAAAGTAAGTGTTGTAGTATGACCAGTAGGAGACCATTGATGTGTAAACTGAATTTGGTGACACTAGTGTGTAACATTGAAGTAAATGACTATTTTTGTAGTAGCACTTTTTTGGGTTTTGCACTTTGCAGACGGTCTCATAGAGATCGATTTATATTATAAGGTTGTAGCTCGTCATCTATGGATTGGAAATAGGTGTCAATTGAGTTTTAACAACGTTTATCTCACGATTTATTGATCTGGGAAGTTCGTATCTGTGAATAACCTCACTGAACTCCTTGAACTAAGCACTGTCTGTATTTCTTCATACTTAAGCCCAAGTTCAAAATAAAACTCTATGAAGCGCTCCATTGTTAACGTATGGAGCTGTCTGAAACACTGACTTAACAGGAAGTAAACTGAAACACTGACAGGAAGTGTTTGTCCAAAAGTTTAGAAAAATAAGGCAAGACTCAATATTTTTAGAAGTAATAATACAGAGTGAAGTGGCTCCTCACTTTTGTTGTGTAAAGTGTCGGGGGAAAATAAAGAGGATTCCTCAGTTGACAAATGCCACCTCAAAAATCTGCCGCCGATTACAGCAATGCCACCCTGACTGAAGATGCCAATGAGAACAATGACATCTGTCAAGCTGACACTGCTGTAACAGTGGATATCAATAATGAGGATCATAGTTATGCAGATTCAACTGCTATATATGCAAAACATGACTGCTTTCAGGAAGATCACAGCCACAACATAGAGTTTTAGAAGGCTTTCAAATCAGGCCACAAAAAAACAAGAACAACATGAAAACGCTTAGAAGGCAATTCAGCAAGTCCAGGCGTTTAAAGAACAAGTCAACTCATTTTGAAAAAAGGTTTGCTGGAAAAGTTCTGGTTTAACAAGTTTAAGTTCAGAAGAAAACAACTCTACAGTCCTTTATGAAAATGCACTTTTAAAGGAGTTTCAAAGTAACTTCTGCTCAAGACAGTTCAAGTTCAGTGGAGGAACAAGCAACACCACATCATCATTATTGATGGTTAGTAAATAATACTTTATAAAATACTGATGGATATAGATTTAAAACTGTCATGTATCCATTCACATTGATCTAGACTTAATAAACAGCATTGACACGTTGTTTATACAGTTTTTTTTATTGGTTAGCATAAGCAGGGCTGCCAACTTTTGAGTTAAAGGGATACTCCAGGATTTAGCATTAAGCTTTGTATCAGTAGAAAACCAGTAGTATTTTCGAATTACCCTGCTTCCCCCCCCCTCATATCCCCATGATATGAGAGAAAATTTCATTTTAAGTCTGGAAAAAATCCTCTGACGCAAAAATCGTCATTTTGCGTCATCGGAGGATTTTTGGGCCAGAGGCTTTAAACTACAGCCAGTATTAGTAGCTAGTTCCGCATGTTTTACCACGCCCATATGAGGCGGGATCTTACTCATAGAATGTAAAGATAGTGTCAGCCATCTTTAAGCTAAGCTAACAGGCTATTGCTCTGTAAAACTTTGTATAATAGTCTAATCACGATGGCGGAAGAAAGTTGTGAAGTAATGACAGATGGGGATTTCGAAGATCTTTTGTGTGAATCGGATGCTCGCGGCTACCTATACGAGCCGCAATACAGCGATGAACAGTTGCGGGAGATGGAGGAAGAGGCGGCCGGAACAGATGCTGCAGCAGGGGAGCAAGACCTGCTTGGCGGTCAGGAGGAAGAGCCCGGCCAGACTCGAGCTGGGGCGAACTGGTGGTGTCAGTGCTCTCGCTGTGCATCTATGCAAACAGAGAGTCCTATTGCTGTCGCGAATTTCAGCGATGCTATTTTCTTCTGCATGAGATCGCTGAATCCGCTGATGAAACTGCACCGCTAGCATGTGTAACTGAGCACCCAAGTTTTGTACCACACATGGACAGGGGGGTCCTGGAAACTTATTTCAGGATCCCAAAGATAAATTGGAAACGCCAGCCAAAGCCTGCAGGGACAAATGGACGGCTTAGTGTAAAGTGAGTATTTGTTTTGTATTTCTTTTTGTTACTAAGACGTAATGTACAGAGTTTGGACACCCGGCATAATCACAATGTTGTTCCCGCGTAGTCAGCTGAGCTATTGTTATATTTTCATGTATGCGCACATACTATATGTGCAAATAGTTCGCATTACTAACGTTGTGTTTACTATTTTGTAGACAATATCGCCTAACAGCTTACCGTCACTTCATGGAATGGGTCCTGCAAGGCGAGAGACTTGGTAAAGGCTATCGTATCGTTTTGCCCACCTGTGTTGTCCAGGATATCAGACGGAGATATCCAGCTCCTGACGGGCAATACAGTGGATATCAGGAAACAGCTGAAGCTCTGGAAGAGCTTTGAATGTAAAAGTGTTACTATTAATTATTTTTTTCAATAAAAGTTATAATTGACACTGGTTGTGGTTCTTCTTATAAATCTTTACTGTTGCTAGAGTATGTATTAGCTTAGAGAAATATTGATTTCAATTGGAGTTCAATTTGTTTTATGCGAAAGTCTAAGTTGTGTTATATACATTAGGCTAACTTTTCCTAACTTTAGTAAAGTTATCTTTAATTCAAAATCAATTCCAAGAAGGGAAATAATCCAGGTCTTATATGTCTACAGTAAGTAATTACAGCAAAATCAGTGACAGTAACCATTCAGTCTCGCTCAGCAAGTCTGTAATGTAGAACTTTTTTGTACACTGGAGTACAGGGTAAGATGAACAATTTTTTTGTTTTAATATTCACAACAAAGCATTTCTACCATATTCAAAGGTACAAGTTAAAATAAATAAAGAGATAGAAAACAAAAAATATATTTTGCACAATATATAGAAACAAAGCAGGCAAAAAATAAATAATGAAATATAAACAGCTGAGGCAGAATCTGAATTTACTGTAGGTGCTATGCTAAGCCGGTTTTAGAAGCGGCTCTGGAAAGAAGCTGTGGCAGCTTCCTTTGATGGTTTTGGGACTGGTGCAATGTTGGGTGGCAGCGCAGGCTGTGACAGTGTAAGTGATGAGGTTGGCACTGTAAATTGAATGTTTGGGTGAAGTGTGTCTATAAACTGGGTGGTGTGTGGTGTGAAGATTTTCTTCAAGACCCACTGTTTGGATCTCTTGCAGAAGACTTGGTTAAACCGTGCTTGTCCTGTAAATGATAGGAAATATAATGAAATATAAAATCTGAACTAAGATTTAACTTTGTCATGTCTGATCGTTCCCATAGCTGTAAACATTCTAGTTTTGGATATTATACTACTCAGACAACACATAATAAACCTATCTTGGTTGTGTCCTGCTTCCTCTTGACAATGTTCTCATTGTGCTCCAGGATGGCAAGGTAACATCGCTCCTTCATTCCCTGGAATGAGAATGCCTGGCGTTTGGGGATGTATTTTAGAATTGCACTGTGAAATACTTCAAGTGGGCCTGTGTGCAATTAAAAAGAGTAAGGGAGAAGGGATACAACAAATGGAAAAATAATCAAGTGTACAAGGGCAACTATTCTCACCTGTATGTTTGAATAGGGCCATCTTATCCATGTCTCTCAGAAGCCTTTTGTCAAGCACCAACGATGACAGGTCTTGAAACGCCACAGAATCTTTTTTCATCCACATGCGCTTCTTTTGCTCCTGGTCTGATAGAGTAGCATGGTCACACCGATGCTGTTCTCTGTTCTCACCTGTCCACTCATGCTCATTACACACATGGTGTGTAATGGACTTCCACCTGCGTTTCAATGCCTGTATGAAAAACACAATTATTGACAATAAGTGTAGAGTTTTATTTAATTGTATTTAATTTTTCAAAAACATAATAACATTACAATCAAAAGTCTTACCTCGATGTCATCTTTACTTGTTGCACAGGCAAACCACATATGGTTTACGACTGACCTATAAAAGATATACAATTACTAATTTTGAACCTTGCAAACCAATGTAAAGTCTGCTCGATTACAAAATAACACTGACCTGGTCCATGCATGGAGGATTTCGTTTGACTTTTTCTTCCCCTTATTCTGCATCTTCTTCCGGAAACCTGCGAGTTATAGCAGAGTTAGGGTTGGAGAAGTGTGGATGTTTGTGTACAGGGGTGACTAAACAAATACATACCTTTTGCTGTGTGCCAGATGTCAAACTGATGTTGGACATTAGGAAATTGTTCCCTCATTATTTTTTGAATCGATGTGGAGCGATCTGTGGCCATCACCTCCACGTCAAGGCCCTGGTCCATCAATTCAGTCATGCCCCTTTTGAAAGCTAATGGTTCCATGGTAACAGAGCTGGTGGCCTCAGTAACCTAAAGAGTCAAGTTTGAGACAAATTCATAATTTTACAAATAGCATCTGTAATTTTCAATTACTATAATTTTGCTGCTATTTATATTTATTTTACCTGCACCAGTTCTGTGTGGAGTATCTCCTTTGTGTCATCCAACATAAATGTGTAGTGACCGTATTTTGCACTGAAACCTGGCGTGTCACATCGGCCATCACCCGTCAGGTGTAGCGTCTTTCCATCCTCCTGTTCTAAAAACACTCTTGCTAAGAGTTCTGTTCTTTTTTCAATATACAATTCCTCGATAGCAGGGTGCAAGTATACCTTCTGGATATTGTAAAATGTACTATGTCCTATCATTTGGACACCCATGGTCTTGCACCAGTCCGAGAGTTCTGTGTATGTGCCCCCTCTGAACAAAACAGCTGCTGCTGCAAGGAGGTTCACCTCTGGCATTCCCCTAACGTCACGTGAAGATTTCCAGGACCCAACATGGCCCCCAAGACATGTCCAATCCACCTTCCTCTGTGCACCAACGTCAACAATAGTCTTTGAAGAAATTGGTTTCCCACATGTCTGGCAAAATTTGAAGAGTGACATGAGGCTGGACTCGTTGACAATTATCTTATTTTCATGCCAGTCTTTTACACCTTCATCATCAGATGATGATGATGTTGATGTGACGGTGAAGGTTGACTCGGGCTGATAGCTTTCATCATTTTCAATTTCAGCTTCAATGGAGCTGATGGTTGTATTGAGGCCCCCAGGTGTACTTAGGCATGGTGACTTTAAAACAAACAAATAAAAAATAAAAAATACATACAGTTGCTTTAGAATTCATAAAAAAAAAAAGAATATGCTGAAGTATGTTAGTTCTTCAGAAACTTACAAATTGTTCTTGGACAGAAGCAGGAATTTTGAGCGGTGTTGAGGTCAGTAGCAATGGTTCTTCATTTTTCGACGACACTAACGCATCAGACGAGATTGTAGTCTGTAGTCTTGTAGTTCAATAAGGTTACATAACATTTAGTTGAACAGAACTTTTTCTGATGAGAAAACAATGCAGGTTTTTTCGTTGCCCGAATAAAAAGGCAATACCTCTAACATGGGCGTTTGAGGTTACTCACGGACATATAATCAAATATTTTACTGAAATTGAGGGTGTCAATTATATTTTTAAGCTTACAGTAATTAACATTATTTGTTCTAGTCTGTACTACATTAGGGGTTCATATCGCAAATGTATCTGTCTCAAAAGTCTTCTCAACAGTCTAATACAGCAACAGGTTTGTGTGGTAACGCTAGCATAAATCGACAAATATGCTAACTCAGTTTTACCGAACAGTGGCTTTACTTTGAGAACAGTCAACTTATATACAACTTATATGTAATTTTCTATCTAACTTTACTTTTATAAATTTGCTGTTTTACTGCAAACAACTAAAGTTAAAACATTATAGGCTAGGCTACTGTGTGATCAGAAATAGAGTCGCTATTAGTTGATAGTCTTACCTCTAGACGAATGCGTTTAGTACCAGATGGCCCAGGCTGTTCGCCATCGGGGAAGGTGAATATTGATGGTATTGCAGTGTCCTTCAGAGTGGTTCTCTTCATTCGAAGGACATTCGGTTCATAGTCTTCCTGCTTGAAATGACGACTGCAAATCCTACGGGTTTTCAGGTTTTCCATATCGGTTTCCTCACCAAACTTCGGATGGTTGATAGCCCGCAGCCACTGTTTACATCCCTCCAAATCTTTTAACGGAAAATGATGGAAACTTACTTCTTCTCCTTTCCTGTTTTTTTTTGTACATCCCGGTACAATGCAATTTAACACCATTTCGATGGAAATTTATCGAACAACTCACTCAACTCGACTCAATTTTTCAGATACTGCCGCCTGTAACCGGTAGGCGTGGTTTGGGGGTGGCCTCGTAAGTGCGGCAAAGCAAGTGCATTCTGGGAGTTGTTGTCTTTCAGCCACATGAGTAAAAAATACATTTTTTGCCTTTTCTCAGTCTAGAATGCTTCAAATTCAAAAATAATTTCATATTTCTACTACATAAATGACCACTATTAAATACACATTCATCTTCCCACAGCTGGAGTATCCCTTTAAGCTTGGTGTGAGAATTATGGAGCTGTATTTATTATTTGAATTTTGAATATTTGAATCTAGCGATTATTTTTTCGATGCATCGATTAATCTAACGATTAATTTTTCTGTCCGATTTGATTTCAATTCGATTATCTCCCCATTAACTGACTAATAGCAATTTATACATGTTGATTTACATATCTGAATGAAAAAAACAAAATCAAACCTACACCCTTAAAGAGAAGTATAAACATATACCATTTCGATGATAACATTCCTCTGAAGTTTGACTTTTTGCACCATTACAATACTTATAGGCAACTAGTCACCATATCTTCTGCTCCATGAAACACATGTTAATGCTCAGTAGTACACACATATGGTTCTTTAATGTATTTGCATTGTACCGAAATTGAAATGGATATAAAACTGAAATTTACATTTTTATGGGCATATATGTGGCTGAAACAGGTAGCCTAGTGCATCCCAAATTTTTCAACATTAACATTTTAATATAACGTTATAGTCATGGCCTTTAGAAAATGATTTTTGAGGAGTTGGTAGTGCACTATAGGCCCCTGTGGAGCGGCCTAAGCTTTTATCATTAATGGCATTTTTTCCTTGCATTACTTTTACTTTTATACTTTAAGTAGTTTTGAAACCAGTACTTTTACACTTTTACTTAAAAGAGTAAAAAGCTTGAGTTGATACTTCAACTTCTACAGAAGTATTTTTAAACTCTAGTATCTATACTTCTACCTGAGTAATGAATGTGAATACTTTTGACATCTCCGTCATGGACACCTCGACACTTGGTCAGGGGGAACTGGGGCTAGAACCACCAACCTTCCGGTCGAGCCACTGCCGCCCATCTAATCAACTAATTTCAATAATTGTTTATAGATTAACAACTTATTTTTATCATTAATAACTTATTAAAATGTTTAAAAATAGAGTTCTATGAATTTTTTTCTTTTTATGTTTTAATACAAATATATTATCAAAAATGGTGGTTATCAAATAAAAGTTTAACAAACATTTTATCCTTTTATTTATTTTTTTTGGCAAAGTGCTGCAAAGCTGATTTACTCAATTGACCCTTTGCAAGGAGTTTAACGATTAACGTTGGAGGATTTTAACTTGGAAAACAAAGTGTACTGATGTCTTTCCGCGGTTAAAGGTTCTCTTAGCGATCCTGGGTGACGTCACTTCTTGTTGACGTTCGAACTATTGTCAAACAAAACGGAGGCTAGCTAGACCCTCCCTCCTCCGCATCTCGTCTCCTCCGCAGTGGATAAGACACATGCCTTTGGTGTGAGAGACCCGGGTTCGAATCCACTGTGAGACACCAATGTGTCCCTGAGCAAGACACTTAACCCCTAGTTGCTCCAAAGGCGTGCGACCTCTGAAATATAGCAATTGTAAGTCGCTTTGGATAAAAGCGTCAGATGTAAAGCTGCTGCTGTAATGATGGCTCAACCAACTCCTTCATGCTCTGTGTGAGTAGATTGAATAAGTATTGTTCTTTAAAAATTTTAAGTCTTAATAAATTATACAATATTCTGTTGATAGTAATGAATTCTGTAATTTGAATCCTTTAGTAATGCAGAAGAAACTGTGTTAAAGTGTATTTATTTAGTGCTATCTTTCATGCAATAACAGACAAGGGTTAGCTTCTGCTATGAGTTATAAATTAGGTCTAATAAAACTGTGTCATAACTTATTTTTTGTGCTATCTTTCATGCAATAACATACAAAGGTTAGCTTCTGCTATGAATTAAAAATTTGTTAGATGTGTCATAACTTATTTTTTGATCACTCATCGTGATATAGATCTGCTACTCGTGGAAGAGGGAGAGGTAGAGGCCGGGGTGCTGCCATCCCGTTAGAAAATATTGATCTGCAGCGAGTCCAGATGTTGCGGGCTGAACGACTCGTGGCAGAACAAGTAGGCTAGCTAGTGTTGCCTTACCTGAATTGTTTCACTAAATCTTGCAGTATGAGGGTAGTCTGTCTTATCTGCAGTGTCACATCTAGGAAGAGACTCTTGAAACTATTAAGATATTCAAGGTTTACTCATTTCAGGAGAGGATTCAGAGCCTTAGTCTTGAAGAGTCCCATCAGCTCCTGCAGAGATGCCTTACAAGGGACCCCAGTCTCCTATTTGACATCATGGCCACACAGGGACATGCAGCAGCCCCCACTCCTGTCCCGGGTCAACCCACCTGGTGTGTATGTCTGCATTGCAGAGAAATGCCAACAGACATAGAGAGGAAGTGTTGTGGACAACGTCCCGACAGGTGCATTTCGACCCTACCCAGTTTTGACCTGTATATTATAGATGAAGGGGTCCTTAGATTATCTAGGAAGGTCTGGAATGACATAAGGGCTGTCCAGGATGACCCGGACCCAGGAGAAAGTAATAAACAGTTTCGTCATGCTGCCTACAGGCAATATGTGGTTTGGCAGTATGGGGTCCTTGGCCCGGGACATAGGGTTGTTATACCAAGCTGCTGCGTGTCTAGGATCCGAGAGCGCTACCCAGATCCACATGGCCAGTATACTGGGTTTCTACCTAGTAGGGTTTAAAAGCACCTGTTGCCCTAAAAAGGCTTAAAAAAAATTCTGTAAATACTTTTAAAATTGTCAGTGTGATAACTTTTTTGTGCATGGTTCTCTTTTTTCATTTTACTGTTCATTTCAGCAATTATATTTATGTCAAAGTTTAATTTTCATTTAAGTAATTGTTTTTGTTATTGTAAAATTGTTGTATTTACTATCAAAAAAATATATAAAACATATAATTGACATACGAGTAGGGGTGTCTGTAGCAGTAACATTCCATAAATTTAAAATTTAAAATTAACAGAATGTGGCACACATTCAGTAAATTTTGTTTATTGCAAGCAGTGGTTTGAACAAAAGAAAAAGTGCGTAGTTTACAACTGCAACATGTGGAATCAGCTCTTATTCCGGTGCCTCTGGGTGCCCTGTACACAAAGAAACACACAAAAAAGCTTTTCAATTATAAAAACAAAAAGAACATGTGAAAGTATGATGGTTTATACAATATCTGCATCAACAAAATGGTAGAACCATGGACATTAGTGTAAATTTTGCAAAGAGAACATTGTCTTACCTATTCCTCTGGTGTGCTGTGTCCTCAGAAGCTCCTCCGTTGAAGGTGCTGGCACACCAGAAAGGGTTCCAAGACGTCTTGGGTCACCAGGTCACCTTGTTGTCTTAACGGGAAGCCCTGCGGATGCCAACCTCTTCCGTACAATATCAACTTGTAACTCTCTGATGTAACTGTAGTCTTTCTTGTCCTTTACGGAGTAGACGCGCCATCTCCGGGATCGTTTGCTGTAAAGCTTTGCATATCTATAAATAAATAAAAAGTGTATAAGGGCATCTTAATATTTCTATGTTGCCAACTTAGTGCTACATTTAATTGACATTTCTGAGATCAACAAGCACAGTTTTGTTTTGATGTAAAATATAGTGTATGGCAATAGACGTTGTACCAAAAGTAGCTGAAGTTGTGTGCCTAGATGCCAAGGTATGTGTGGTTTAACTAATAACCCCTGCCTATCAGTCAATACTTTACATAACATTTCCTCCGTGACCAAACTGAACATCATGCATAGATTAGCTTTGAACATCTTACTGAAGAGTGCCATCTTTCTTTTTTCTTGGTGCCCTGTTGATGTGGTGATTGTAGTCGAGAGCCGCAAGAAAGACTTGTGAACTGGATGTGTGAAGCAGAAACGTTTGCTGGCGTACATGAGGATGTGATTGTGGAAAGACTCAAGCTCGGCAGTTGATCTGTGGGGGAAAAAAAATAAGTTCAACCATTTCCAAACACTGCACACATGCAATATGTTGGCAACAACAGTCTTACTCACCTGAAATGCAGATACTTGTGAACATCCTTGAGCCATCGTGCATCAAGAATTAGTTCACGGAGTTTCTGATGGGCTTCTGAGTTAGGATCTATCCAATCCTTTTCCCTTGGCTCCACAAGGGGACCGTGATGGCAGCTACCCAGAGCCCAAGAGTGCTCCCCGGTTACATGGTGGAGTAGGCCGACCCACATGTCCTAAAATTGAAATGAATGCAGAAATTTAAATTTCTTTTTTAGCAAACAGATCCAGCAACTCATAACCTTACTTGTGCAGTAATCAAGTGATCATTTCAAAGAAGTCAAAAAAATGCATACAAAAAATTCATCATAGTTCTCTGCGGTCTTGCAACAATGCCAAAAATGGTTGCAGATGTCTCTACACCATTGCAGAATAATTGAGCACCCCTTCTGTTGGCCTTACTGTAAAACAACATAACGTGCATCAGAACAAAAAACAAGTGATTTATAGCAAAACACAAAAATACTATTACATGTCTTAAAATACAAAGTATGTCAGTACCGCAGTCAGTCTTCTAGAAAGATTTTTGGAACCATGCCAGACATCGAGAGAATGGTGAACCCCCTTATCTTTGAACTTCCCTGTCTTGGGATCTGTAAAGTAAGAACAAATAAAAGAGATACACGTTTCAAATACATACTAAAAGTAGAGTCCATCAGGCAGCTGTGTTGCAATACAAAAAATAAAGCCAATTAAATACTGAATTATAACCACTAGGGGTGGTGAAAAAAATCGATTATCGATTAATCGCGAGTATGTTATGGACGAGTATGAATCGATTATTAAATTTTCAAAAATCGATTTTTTATTATTTAAAAAAAAAAAAATGTTTTGCATTATTATTATTATTGCCGCATCGCTGGATCTAGAGAGAAGCCGCCGCCGCCGTCGAGGAAGCGACAAGCCAGCTTACTAGGACAGCGCCTGAAGAAGCCGGCCGTCTTCGCCACCTTCAGCCATCCGTGCGAGCTACGCTATCCGGCGACGTATCTTTTCTTGCAAAACTTACTGTCTAAAAGAGCAGCGAGCGTCTTTTTCAAGATGCCTTGCACTTCCTGCGGCTCGTGCAGAGCCCCGCGCAGCGACGGAGACCGCCATGTGATCTGCGCTCTCTGCCTGGGCCAGGAACACGCAGCTCTTGCCCTCAGGGGGTTTGTGAGCTCAGCGACGCACTTCCGATGTCGACCCTGCGGGCTCGGCTCGAGTATTCAACCCTCGAGCCTCGCTCTCGCCTTCTCCGCCTCCCCTCATAGACTCGCAGCTGCCTCTCACGAGCCGCACTGCTGTCGTTTTCTGATGCAAACGCTCGCCGGAATGACTCTCTCGAGCGTCTATCTCTCCTTCTCCGCCCCCCCGCGCGCCCGCGCTGCCGCCGCCTCAGGGGACGAGGCGCTTGATATGGATGAGGACGCGCTGCTGACAGCTGTTCTAACCGCATATAATGCAAAACATTTTTTGCATTATAAACTTTTTCTTTACCTTGACATGTTTCGACTGCAACCTGCAGTCTTCCTCCACCTGAACAACACCTTGTCTTTCTAGAAGAAAATTGTCCAATTTCTACAGTATGTTGGTTCTGATCTACTTCCTAAAGGAAATGAGCCTTTCATTTATTTGTTATTGTTTAGTTCAACTTGATCAGTCACAACACAATGTGATGTATTCATTTCTGTGTTCTACAGAACATAAGCTACATACAAATAATTGTAGTTATAACTACACGACACAGAAAGTGCTTTGAGTTGTTGTTACTCAATAAAAGAGTTAAGTAATTCAGCAGCTGACTTTTTTTAATACTGCAATCACTTTGTAGTGTATTTTCGTTTAATGTTGTGAAATGGAAAATCAATAATCGCTAATCGAGAATCGTTAATAATCGAAAATCGACTGTAATCGAATCGGGACTTCAATAATCGTAATCGAATCGAATCGGGAAATCAGACAGATTAACCACCCCTAATAACCACTCAAGCATTACCACTACTTACTGAAAAGAGCCGAAATCTGTAGGTTGGCATCCGTGCAAAATTCAGCCAGTTTGAGATCTCGACAGAGGTCATCAAATGTTCGGAGAAACCCCTCCTTCTCCATGGCCACTGAATTTCTTGCCGTCTCCCTCTTGTCAATATTGACAATGGAAATTATTTTTTTTGTGTCATTTTCCATGACCGAGTAAGAACAGTATTGCGCACAAAAACCAGGACTGTCCATCCGGCCATCTCCTGTTTGCATGTTGGAGAAGCAAATGTGAGAATAGAAGTGCGGTTATATTGGCCCATGACATATATTAAATGAGCAATCAAGTCCAGAGTTATTTCAAAACGAGACTTACCCAGGGCCACCACACTTTGCTTCGACTGAAGCTGCCTGATGATTTCTGTCCTTTTTGTGTCCCAAAATTCTTTTATTGGGTCGATGCAGAAGTGATCCTGGATCCTGAAGAAGGTTGTCTGGTTGACTATTCTCATATTCATGAACTTGAATAGCAAAGCAATCTTGGTGTAATTGTTGCCAGACAACAATATGTTGGTGCTAAGTAGGAAGTCGCCGGCATGCATTCCTTGTGCAAACATCGGTTGCGAAGACCACTTCCACACGACGTGACCATGTAGACATATCTGTAATACATTTAAACATAAGCAATGTGTATAGTTATTGTCACAAATGTGATACCTAATACAGTCTATTACTCTACACAAAATGACAACAAATCCCTGATAAGAAAAATAATTAAAATGTACCCATTCAACAACTGCAGCAGTGCCCCTTTCCCGGACAACAACCTCAAATGGTTTTGGTGCACCACAACGTTGCTTGGTGGTCCGGTCCATCGCTGTACATGCTCTGGTTGGAATGTCCAAATACTGCACAAGCTGCTTCAGGCTGCTGTGGTACACTATTGAAGCAGGCACACCAATGATGTCATCTTCACATATAACTTTCATTAAAAAAGGAGATGCTGAAGCATCAGTTGTGGTCTCTTCCTCTTTCTCCTCCTCCTCCTCTATATCTTCAAAATCATACAGTGTGTCTTCCATATTAATTTCACGAAGATCATCAAAGTTTAATGTTGTTTCAAAGGCTCCACCAGTCCTGTTGAAAAGCATGATGCTGAGAAATCATAATCTGAGTTTGAATGCGGAGCAAAAAAATATTCATGCAACAATGATGGGTATGACATACCTGACACAAATCCTTGGTATGTACTCACTATCACTATCACTATCAGAACTCCAGGCTTCCTCTTGGTAGTCTGAACAGCTTATGGTGTCCTCGTCTGGACAGCTTATGGTGTCCTCATAGTCTATACTACACAAATTGTTAAGAAAAAAAATATTAGTTTGGTATGCTTTAAAAAATGTGAGATCTCCTTGACGAATACACAACCACAATTACTTACATGGCATTCCTAAGGTCATTGAACACATTCTCATCGATTGTGAGTGCAGTGACTGTGGCCTCATTCAGATCAACTGAAGACATACTAGAAAAGACATTAAAACAGTATCTGACTATGTTTTGTAAATACAGCATGGGTCTAAAACAAACATAGCTATGTGTGTGATGCTGCAGTGGCCAATGACAATGTGTGTGATAGCAATATTCATGGCCAATGATATTTTAGAAAGGTCAGCAGATAGTGGAATAGTGTTGTGTTTTTCATAGAGCCCTATCCAGTGTATTGAACAACACTACAAAGAAAAGTATACATCCATATGAAAAAAGGTAGATATTTTTTGTTTTTTGCAGGATAAACGTGAGTTCATCAAAAATGTACTCAAAGCAAACTCAATCATCATTTAACAAGATGAGAAAAAGGGGCCTGTAGTTATTTTACACACCTGGCTTCCAACTGTTCAATCACTGATAAAGTGCTACGATCCATAGCTTCAACTCCCTCTACGGCAAAATCAACTCTGTACATCAGCACCACCAACACAAATAGAAAAAAAGAGAGATTTACACATAATTACATTATGCATACCAAAAATCTGGACTGTAATCAATGGCAAATTGTCTCACCGTCCAGACAAAGACTGTGAGCCTATGCTAGATAATTGTGGTGGTGAAGGTCTCCCGGTCCCGGTCCCAGCCCTGAATGGCGTGGAGGTAAATTTGTCCCTATCGTAGCTGTGGTGTCAACAAATTGAAATGATCGTTAGAAAATAAAATCCCTGAGCACTTACAGCTTTTGGTTAGCGCAGTGGTTCCCAAACCTGTCCTGGAGTAACCCCAATACTGCATGTTTTCTTTGTCTCCCTAATCAGACACTCCTCATTCAATTCATCACCTCAGCTGAATCAGGTGTGTTTGATTAGGGAGACAAAGAAACCATGCAGTATTGGGGTTACTACAGGACAGATATGTGAACCACTGGGTTAGCAAGTGTGTGGGCATAAAGGAAAGTCAAAGTAGTCACTACAAACAAAGTAGAGTTTTCATTGATACTTCAGTCAATGTGTAATGTCATCAAGTTAGCTAAGTGCTTTTATAAATTGCAGAACAGAATACAGAAAAAGAGAAACATTTTTTGAAAATCGTTTCGCCACCGGAGGTTATAGCTTCCATACACGGAAGCAATAATAGCAAGATAACGTTAGCTTCGCGTTTCCCAGTGAGCATAAACAACGGCGTCGGCGTAAACAAATTTAGTCAAAGTTGTCAATACTCTATAAATGAACATTCAAATTCATAACAAACAGTGAATGAGAACAATCATTCACATAAATTGTCGCCCTACTATTAATTTGATTGATCATTTACAATACATATTGATCGCTAGCTGCTACAAACATATGTTGTATTCACCAAAGTTAACGCTGACAGCATAGTTCTAGCTAATTATATCCTTGTGTGGGTTTGGCGAACATAAGCGTCAATTTAGAACAAAAAAAAGAATTTAACGTTACCCACCTGTCCAGCAAAAACAGAGCAACCTGAATGTCGGACTGGAAGCCCTTCTGCCGGCGGAGTTCTCGCCATCTTTCGAATGCTTTACCGATGTAAATTCGGTACTTCGCGCGTACTTTATCCTTTTCCCTCTTCTTTGTAAGTTGATCATCGGAACGTCGTCTCTTTGGTCGTTTGTCGGCCATTATTCAAACTTCCCTCTTGATGCTTCTCTCTCCTTCACACACCCCCTTCATGTGCACGTGCACTAACCCCCCAGACCCACCCTCAAATACTTCTTGCCAGTGATTGGCTGGAACACTGTTTGTTATGTTTCGTGGAGCGGGTAAGCCAAGTTTGTTTTTGTTGCCGTTTGTGGAGCCTGTGGTGTCTACAGAGACCACGTTTTTTTACAGTGTGTTCAGGTGACAGGCAGCTAGCGGATAGTGAGGATATGTTTGCTGTATGTGACAAACTGTTTTGGCCTAAAAAACGCGTGACATCGCTTAGAGCACCTTTAAAATAACATTCCTTCTAGTTCATTCATGTTTATTTGATGCTATAAATGCTCTACAGCGATCTGTCAGACACATTAAAGAGCCACAAAACGGTATTTATTGTTTAAATTTCTTTAAAAAATGACCAAATTTGAAAGTTGTTACTTTGTTTCATATCAAAAGTAACCTGGTCTGTCCTGTCTCCCTGCTGAAAAATCCAGCTAAAACCAGCCTAAGCTGGTCAGGCTGGTTTTGGCTGGTCTCCCAGCCTGGTCATAGTTGGTTTATCAGGCTGGTTTTAGAGGGGTTTTGAACACTTTTTTAGCTGGTCAGGCTGGTCTTAGCTGGTCAGGCTGGTTTTAGCTGGACAGCCTGGCTGGTTTTAGCTGGTCAGCCTGGCTGGTCTTAGCTGGTCAGGCTGGTCTTAGCTGGTCAGGCTGGTCTTGGCTGGTCAGGCTGGTCTTGGCTGGTCTTAGCTGGCCAGGCTGGTCTTGGCTGGTCTTAGCTGGCCAGGCTGGTCTTAGCTGGTCAGGCTGGTCTTGGCTGGTCAGGCTGGTCTTGGCTGGTCAGGCTGGTCTTAGCTGGTCAGCCTGGCTGGTCTTAGCTGGTCAGTGTTGGTCTTAGCTGGTCAGGCTGGTCTTAGCTGGTCAGTGTTGGTCTTAGCTGGTCAGTGTTGGTCTTAGCTGGTCAGTGTTGGTCTTAGCTGGTCAGTGTTGGTCTTAGCTGGTCTTAGCTGGCCAGGCTGGTCTTGGCTGGTCTTAGCTGGCCAGGCTGGTCTTAGCTGGTCAGGCTGGTCTTGGCTGGTCAGGCTGGTCTTAGCTGGTCAGCCTGGCTGGTCTTAGCTGGTCAGTGTTGGTCTTAGCTGGTCAGTGTTGGTCTTAGCTGGTCAGTGTTGGTCTTAGCTGGTCAGTGTTGGTCTTAGCTGGTCAGTGTTGGTCTTAGCTGGTCAGGCTGGCTGACTCTATGTCTTCTCTATTTTTCCTGCCACTGGTTGTTGTGACAAAGAAAGTAAACAATTCCAAATACACTTTAAATAATCTTCAGGAGCACAGGCAACCATTCAAACAAATTGCTTTTTTATTTGATATTTCAGCCCCTTAAAACAAACCAGTGATATGGTAACAGTTATGTACAAAATTATTAATTGAAATGATTAAAATGCTAAAAACTGTCCTAAAAACTAAAACTAAAAACTGACTTAACTGTAAAGGCACAGCAAAATCAGTGTGAATTATATAAACTCTGAGCAGAGTGTTAAATGAACACTGAAGCAGTGTTTAAGTTAATGAGATAATTTTGTGATTAATTGAGTGATGATTGAGTATTATTGAAGACACCTGATGGTAACAAGCAGAATCACTGAAGGAGAAAACCCCCCTGGAATTTTAAGTCACCATTACGGTGATCAGTGTTTGTTTTAGTTGGTCTCTTGGCCCTTAAATCACTAACTTTAGATTTTGTTATGCTGTTGTACATGAGTTATAACAGCCAGATGAACAAAGAAAAAAGATGATCTGATGGTATTACTTTACTAGTATTAATGTTTTTGAAAGAAATCTCTTCTGCTCATCAATGCTGTATTTAGTTTCTATTTTAATATGTTTCAATGTTTTCTATTTTAATATACTTTAAAATATAATTTAATCCTGTGATGCAAAGCTGAATTTTCAGCATCATTAATCCAGTCTTCAGTGTCACATGATATATTATAAACAGGAATTAATTACGCTTTACTATATATTCACATAGAAAACAGCTGTTTTACATTATAATAATATTTCACAATATTACTGTTTTTTTTTTTTTTGTCAAATAAATGCTAGCTTGATGAGCAGAGAGACTTCTTTCAAAAATATTAAAAATAGTAATGTTTCCAAACTTTTGACCGGTATTTTATACAAAATAAATTATAGTTAATAAGATTGATGTGGTTTGGCATTGATAAATTGTGCTTGAAAAAATATGATCAGAATATCGACTCAAATTATGTATTATATCGAGTATTATTGAAGCAAAACAGAGTAGATGTCAAGTCTTCGAGAAAATGTTTTAGGAGTTGCAAACATGTCGTTTTTTTCCTTTCTCTCTCACAGACACAACACATCAGTTACACCTTTTTAAATTCTTCATTGCAGGTGCACAAATCCTATTCTACAAATTACCAAACTCATAGGGTCACATTTTTGTTGAGAACAGTACAATTGTGGCCAATCATGCACATTTCTTTGTGTATAATTTTGTGAATCATCTATACTGTTTGGCTATTCTCATGTGGTCACACTTCACTTTTCATTCCATTGACTTCCATTCATTTACATGTGAATGTGGGAGATTGGAAATGCTAGCTCTCGCAAAAAGTTTCATATTTTACTGCATTCCAGTTCAAGTCTGGTGAACTCCGACCTGTGAATTTGCTCTACATGATAACGTGTGACCAGTAGAAGATCAATACATGAAGGTGTGACCTCTTGGCTGACTTAAAAGAATGATATTTTTGTTGTAAAGTCATATGCTCAAACCCCTTGTGTGATCGCGGCTTAAATGTGGGCATATACATTTCTTAATTTGTGATTTGTAAAATAGTATTTGTGCACCTCCAATGAAGAATTTGAAAAGCTGTAACTTCTGTGTTTGTGAGAGAGAAAAAAGTTTAAAACTTCTATTATAAAAAAAAAAAAAAAAAACTTTCTCTCGGTGACTTTAAATTTACTGATGTGTGACTTTACACCTACAGACTCCACTGCCACAGGTGCTCAGTTTTGCTACAATAATACCCTCACAGAACATGATAGTAATCAGCCATCCATGCAAAAGCAGAGATCGTGTGGTGTACAGGTACATCAGTCCAGGCCAACATCTGATGCCTTCCGCTGGGATCCCAGAAAACCTGCAATACAAACTTAGTACAGTTCAAAATCTATCATACATACATCTCATTTGGTATCACAAATTATCATTCCAGGTTCAATTTAAGATATGCTCACTATTAGGGCTGCACGATATTGAAAAACTTAAATACATATTTTGTTTTTCTGCTATATATATTGCGATATAAAAACAATTTCATCAGAATATTTATTTAGGTCTATTTGAAAAGAATTAATTATTATAGAATAATTGGGGAGATTTTGTAGAGAAGTGAATCTGCATTAGGGCTGGACCCGAATTTTCAAATATTCGTTCGGTGGGTTGGTATTCGATTTGAAAATGTGACATTCGAATATTGGTTTTTTTTTTTTGCACACCTGGCATCCCCCTCGAAACGGTTCTCATTCGTGCTTGAATATGTTTTACACTATAAAATCTGGTGAAATATAATACTTAACATATAACTTTGTTATAGCTACTTAATAAATATATTTGCTTCTTCTTGGACTACTAAAAGTGTTCCTGCAACGGGAGTATTCTCCGGCTCGAGCGCAGAACAGCGGAGTGTGTGTGGACAGTGCATGCCTGAGCTTGTGTTTTGGGCTAAGCTGCGTTGCTTTGACATTGTTGAAAATAGAATAATAGAAACAAAATGTATTATCCTGTTTCCCCCTTATTATCAATCTAAATGAATCTACTGCAAAATATAGGAGAAATTTCGTTTTTCTATATTTAAATTTCGTTTTTATTGATTTAAATTTTGTTTTTATTTTTTATTTAAATTTTGTTTTTATTTATTTAAATTTCGTTTTTATTTATTTAAATCTACCCTACTTTGTCAGTGAGAAAAATATTATAAGACTACCTTATTAAAAATATCGCTTAAGTTAACAGACCTGTGTGTGTGTTTTTTATCACTAGTGCAGTGTCCGTTCTCGGAGCATATAAGCTCTGCTCGCGTGAGGCGCGCCGCTTCCCGCTCGCACTGTTCTGTAGTTTATTAAAAGTTTATTCATCCTGGCAAGTAGGGGTGGGGGTGGTGGTGGTGGTGGGGGGGGGGGTGTTCAGTTTTGTTGATGGGGGGTGATTGTTCAGTATTGTTGACCTTTGGGTCTTACATGCGCTTCAAGAAACACACGCACATTTGCACACACACACAAGGTCTCTCGCTCTCTCCCTCTCTGTCGTGCGCGCACAACACGGTTTGGACCTCGCGAGTTCTAGATTCCGGGAGATTTGAACTAATTTGCGGTCATCAGGGAGCCGCTATCAATATGCGGGAGAATCCCGGAACTTCCGAGAGACTTGGGATTTCTGAGACATATAGAGATTCCTAAGCTTCGAATATTCGATGATCATTACTACCGAAGCTTCGAATATTCGATGATCATTACTACCGAAGCTTCGAATATTCGATGATCATTACTACTGAAGCTTCGAAGCTCAAAAAATGGTATTCGGACCAGCCCTAATCTGCATAGAAAATTATAAACAAATTACAAGCATAGATAAATACATTAGAAGAAAAATACAATTGAAATAAGCAGTGCATTATGTTTTTCAGGAAAATCGAACTCATCAGGTACATAAATTGAATTATCGAATGTAAAATAAGTCTTCACTGTAAAAATGAAATATAACTATTAATTCATTTAATTTATCTTTGTTAAAGCTACAGGTCATTTTCTCTTTTATTTGATCACCATTAGCGACACAAACAGCTGCGGGTACATTAGGCTGCTGTCCCTTTAAGACAAATGCACAGACCTAATATAAATGACACACATACGTTTTCTTTCTGTTTAAAACACACATAACCGACTGTGTTTACGAGGAACCTCGCCGAGATGGGCATTTGACTTAATTTTGCGTGCATGTACCCGTTTATGCTCAAAAGAAAGAGAAAGAGAACTGAATTGGGCATTCACGTGCTGTCTGCATGGCTCTGTGTGTGCACGTGAGTCCTCTTGCGCTCGATGCCTGACTCGACTTAAAAACACATGCAAATGATAAACTTTCACTCTATGATGGTTAAACTTTGCAATTAATCCGCGAATTACATTTGTTCTGAACCGAGGGACAACTGGCCCATACGGATCACAGATAAACTACAATCCCTATACATGACAACGCACATCCTGCGACGGACTATCGTGGATGTGCACAACGCGATATTGATGCTAAAACGATATATCGTGCAGTCCTACTCAATATACAATATTTGGGGCATGATATTGCCCAAAAGAAATTATTTCAATTCACCCCTCTGAATATTCCTTTAATATGGCATTTTGTGAGAAGTCCAGAGAACTAAGATTAACAGTTAATGGCACATATAAAATATGCATTTACAAACCTCATTTGGATAAATACAATGGTAGAAAACTTGAATCAATCACATAGGAAAGCCTGTCAGTGATGTGCTGTAAAGTAAAAGGAAAGACACAGATAACAGTAAAACTATTTCATAGTTGAGTCATATTATAATAAAGACATTTAATTATAATTTTTTTTAAAGATCTTGTAAATAACTTTGCTTAATATCAACAATATTATTAGTAGTATATAAATGCTAGAAAATTTTCATCATGAGCTGTTGGCATGTAAATGAACATAATGAGAATAGAGAGTGAAAAAAAAACAGCTCTAAACTTTTCAATCAAGTACCAGCTCCTATTGTAAAGTTATAGTACACAGGACACACACATGAGAGGTACAGCCTCTCACTACTCTTACAAAATTACAAACCACCAGCCTGAAAAACACATGTGGTATGAAGAACCGATAACATCCAAGCTTATTGATACTGCGGTCTTCCTTATTTTGGGCCCAGGGCCCGTTTAATACCGGGTTTCGGTACCCATCCCTACATATGGGTGAGTTCATACGGATGAAAGCCTGTTGTGTTCTGTCTCTTGATTTGTGATAGTGGCAGCTATTGTGAAACTCACCTTCTTCATCTACTGAGTGTGGATTACATCAAGATCGTGTCCTGAAGAATCACAGGGCCAAACGCTAGGGATTATATCTCATCTGGTGACAAGAGCATAGCCATAACTTTAAGGACTCTAATGATATCTATACTGTATCTCACCAGCTCTTCTGTCCTCTTTTCTCTGTCTCACACACTCACGGCTTCTCCGATCTCCACTTTAATCTCCGTTTTCTGTCCGCACACACACTAATGATATCTTTACCCCTGATATTGCATTGGGGATATAAATTCAAACATTTTAAAGGCTAAGAGTATGAGCCACGAGTAAGCTGGCCAGATATCTGTGAAAAATAACTTACGTGCCTAAAGTTGTCGACCCCCTGACCAACATTCAGCATTTATAAGTAAAAATAATTTCAGTATTTATCAGTAAAACATACATACGAATAAATAAATACCTTTGAGTTGGACAGTATGGTGTCTGTCTCATTGGCCAACATAATTCAAGACAGACCTAGAGAAATAAAATAAAACATACCAATGACCATGATATTATCATAATAGTTAAATGAATTATTATAACTATGACCATTATATTTGTCACTTATTATTAGCTGATTATTTAGCCTACAGGCTTCTCAAGAACAATTTCACTGAAAAAACCTGGGGTTAATGATTTCTAAAATGTGAGACTTCTTTCAAAAGCATAAATCTTACAGACCCCAAACTTTTGAACAGTAGAGCACTGTATGTTTGAGGTTTTGCTTACTAGTCATATGGTTCATAGCCGTGGAGATTGTCTTGGACAGGGGGTGCAGAAGGCCATCAACATGATGATCTAGGAACATAACATGCAATTTGTCACAGAGCCAACAATGTTAAATAGGATTTACAATAGAACATAGGGTTTATTACAAGGAACCAAGCTGGGCAGAGGTGAAATGCAGAAAAGAGAAAGAAATACATACATATATATATATATATATATATATATATATATATATATATATATATATATATAATCTTAAGATAATAGATATTGTGAAATAAATGCATATGAAATTATTATGATGATGATTAAACAATAATTCACCCTTTATTGTAGAGTTTTTTTTTCTGTCGCTCCTGAAATCAGATTTTTTTTAATCAATATTTGTAAGTGACGTCACTGATTAACAGCACAGTGCATTCTATTAGGCTAAATAAATTAGCTTACTTCCAATCACCAATTAACAAATTACCAGCAAAACAAAACTATCAAAAACTGCAAAAAAAAAAAAAAATCTACACAAAGATGTGGTTAAAACCCCAAACTTATATAAACAAGAGCTAAGTCTGTAGAGTTAGCCTTAAAGTAACACCAGGTAACTTTTCAACCTTCATAATATATTTCCAAGTCTCTTGTGATGGTACATCGACTTACAATAGGTTGAATGACACGTCTGCCATAGCCTGACGGGGTCTGTAGCGTTTTTAATCGTACTTTTAAACTTCGGGTTTCGGGTAGTAACCAGCGAACAAAGAGAACTACAAAACTCGACTGCTTTACGGCATATACGTCACTTCCACCACCACTTCCTTAAAATCGCAGGACTGTCAAGTGTCACGCATTGAGCGTGACAGTCACTCATTTCGGTCTTTTGTCACGCTCTCCCGCCACACATTGTATTTCTCACGCTGAAAAACTATTTGTAATATATTTAATATGCCGCAGCGCCCAAAACTCTGGCCACGCCGCTCTCACTGTGGAACAGGCATGAATTCAAGCGCGTCTCCTCTGGTGTTGTTCGTCTGGTGTTGTTAGCCAATCAGAAAATAGCACTATTGTATCTGGGTAACATTTAACGCAACAACCAATGACACCCCGTAGTCTGGGGTGTTTTTTTGTCTGCCTGACTATGTTACGGAAGCTATCTTATCCTCCGTTTATCTTCATGAATCAGGTAATGATTATTTGTCTTGCCTCAAGCTATAATGCAAATCGATTTGTAAAATTTGCAGATTTATTTATGGTAGCTTGACATTATAATATTGACGATATATGGTTATTATCTACCACTCAAACATTGCATTGAAGTGTCATATAGATTCAGTAAAACAGTAACCAATAGGCTACTATGACACTGGCTTGTAAACGTGATCATCGCGATCATTTGTCGTTAGAAAAAAAATAAAACCCATGAAATTATATTCATATGACATGCTGAAATATATGCCACTGTACCTGGGATGAAGACATTTCACACGCGACGCAAGCAGAACACCTGCATGTGACCTCCTCCTACAGTGTTCAGGGCTATCATGGTTGTCAACAAATGCACGATGACAGAGTTTACGACAGTAGTAGAGGACAATACTGTTTCCCAACTGTAGGGGGACCCCGAGAGCAAAAGTTACCTGGTGTTACTTTAACTTACCTCTTCTGAAAACGGTTGAGATGCTAACGGACTTTTTCGAAGACACAAAACCATTTCTATAAAGTAAATATTCAACAGAAGCGTATCAGTTACACTTAAGAAAGGTGTCAGGAACGTTTGTATGTATTATTTGTGTGATTGTTTTGACTAAACTTACCTAAAAGCAGTGAAAACAACAGCGAGAGACGGGAGTTTTGCTGTTTGTCAGTTGATGACGTTTCCTCGTTGCCATCTGCATTCTGCTCTCGCGCGCGCTCCAGTCTTTCAATGCGACTCGAATGTTTGCGCGCACGCGCATTAAAACACTTCAAAGGCACGCAGCATATAAATAAACATCTAGAATTAAAACATATAACATAATTTAAAATATCATTAATATTAAATCATGAATTTAAAACTCATTGTGTGTAGTTCTATGACCCATTAACGTGCAAAATGCCACCCTTGCAGCAGGTGATAGTGGGACAAAGTGGCACTTAGTTTAAGAATTTAACACAACCTCTTTTTTTTTATTTGTAAACGTGCTTGCAATATTTTTTATACCATCAATTTGCTTTTGATTTTATTTGTATTATATATATATATATATATATATATATATATATATATATATAATATTGCATTCATAGTGTAACTTAAGTGTCAAACTACTTTTCAGACATACATAAAGAAAATCACATTGTAACAATTTAAAATGTTATTTGTTTATTTTTTTTAAAGGTGGAAAGTATTAAGGAGACACACAAGGTTTGGGTGAGGGGGTGTTGATGAGGAAGAGGGGTGTTGATGAGGAAGAGGGGGTGTGTAGGGTGTGGGGGAATGTAAATGTAGGTGTGCCACAGTGCAGATGTTTTGGTGCTGCTGTGTTTCTGTCTAACTGTCAGTTGTTCTCCCCTAACTGCAGCCTTCAATGACACAATCAGTTTTATGTTTGTGGAATTTGTGAATGGAACTTAAAGTAAAATAAACCAGTATCAGATTATGTGTATCATGTGTTTGGTGTCTTAAGATATTGTACAGCTTATCTAGTTTTGCGATTACATATGACATTAAATTGGTCATTGTATAGAGACATTGTTTCACTTGTAATTTGTGAACAAGTCTATTCACAACTGAAACACTTATTAAAAATATAAAAGCTGACTATACTTGGTCAGACAACTATGGTGAATGTGTTTGTTCAAACGATATTTGAATCTGAATCGAGTCCGGGCATGCTACAGATTTATGCTATAATTTATTTTAATACTTAATTTATTATAATTTAATTTAATAATTTTAATATAATTTTGTTTAATACTGTTCAGATATACTGTTGTATTAACAACTATAATAATTTAGGCTGTACCATCTAGCCAGCCTAACTATGATGCTAAAACTTTATCTGTATATGGACTATGAAATCTGATTAATTTGTAATTAGGTAAGATGTTCATCAGCTTGGCCAGGCTGGGCCAGCTGAAACCAGCTGACCACCAACTTGACCAGGCTGGGAGACCAGCTTGACCAGCTAAGCCAGGCTGGGAGACCAACTAAAACCAGCTACTTCCAGCTTAAACCAGCTAAGACCAGCCAACCAGCCTAGGCTGGTTTTAGCTGGATTTTTCAGCAGGGCTGTCAGCGCGTTGTCAGTGTCCTCTGCTCCGCGTTGTATTTTTCACTGTGTGAGAACATGGTGTGTGGCGTGAGAGCGGCGTGGCTTGTCGGACATAGCAACAGTAACTAAAGGGGGCGGATCTTTGCGAACAGTCAATTAAACCATGGACAAACAATATATATTCCTTAAATAATGTTTAAATAAATTGTATTATTATTATTGTTGTTTATTATTATTGTTATTATTAAGTCCTGTTTCAGAATGTATTTGACAATGGTTTTTCTCAAATGAAATGATGAAAATGGTCATTAGGCGTTCTCTCAGAGCAGCTCTGGAAATGTTCATGTATTCATGTCCTCATATTGTTTGTGAGATGCTGAAAACAGCATGAGCGCGTCGCGTACTTGAGTAGTAGTAAATAGACGAAACAGCACAGCTCATTCACACAGAGACACGCAGAACAAGCAGATTATATATTTACATAGCAGTCTTTTGGGCTTTAATATTCACAGACCATGTCACAATTTGATTTATTGTACAGCTTTACTTTTGATTTATTCATCCGTCCATCCACCAGTTTGCTTGTTTTACGTGACATCTGCATTATACTGTAAATTCCATGTTTTCTATATCAAAAGTATTCCCATACTGGCCTGGGCTTTACGTTTGTGTGTGTGTGTGTGTGTGTGTGTGTGTGTGTGTGTGTGTGTGTGTGTGTGTGTGTGTGTGTGTGTGTGTGAAGAATTCGACAGCATTTCTCTTTCAGCTGGGTCTGCATCACTGTCGTCTGTCTTGTCCGTCACTTTCTCCATATTTCTTTTGTGTGATTTTAGTGCGTTTGTTCTCCCGCACTTCAATCAATCAATCAATCCTGTAGTTTCCGGAGTGTGACGTTTTCACCCAAAGTATTTTTTTTTTTTTTTTTACTCAGTAACGGATATAATTGAAAATGTAGCGAATTACAATACTTCTAATGTTACGTGGGTGCATGTAGAACTGTGTGTGATTTGTTTATTCTAGTTTGTAGGTGGAGTCATGAGAAGGTTTTCCCTGAACCGCGGAAGTGGAGTGACGTCATCGGGTTTTCTGCTATTTAAACTGCGACGGCGTTGATTGCTCTCTCTCTCTCTCTCTCCTGTTTGTTTGCTGGGTGTCTCGCACCTCGTGGCGAGATCGCTCACCGCCTCACCTCTACGTGCTGGAGCGATCCAGTGTTTGAGTGTGTTTGTTATGTTTTTAGTAACAGGTTATGGGTTTACTTTTCTTAGTTCACGTTTTGTTATTTAGTCAGATCACAGAGCCCAGATAGCAAACTGACATTGAATGACGTTTCACTGACGTTGAAACGATGTTGATTTCAGTTGGGTGAAACGATGTGGTGTAGGCTACAATACACACATTTTTTTACTTGTTTTAAAATTCTCACACTTAATTATAATAGATAAGTTCCTGCATGGTAACAATTTATTAAACACAAACATCACATTCAGTTATCATTATCATTATTTATACAAGAGATGAATTTACATATAAGATTTTAGAGCATACAAGCCCTCTATATAAACTAATATAGAAAAAACATTTACACTCAAATAGCCTACACAGAGAAGTATAAAAGTAAATTAAAGGTGCTTTGTGTAATATTTAGGAGGATCTGTTGACAGAAATGCAATATCATAAATAGTGGTCGACCGATATATCGCCTCGGCCGATATTTGGCTTTTTTTAAATATCGGCATCGGCCGATAAGTTTTTCTGATTGGCCGATGTGTTGGAAGCGGGACTTTTATTTTGACGGCGCTGCGGACTTTTATTTTGACGGGCGGCGCTGAGAACACCAGCACCTGAGAAGAGAACGGCAGCGCCTGATCACACAGCGCTCACTCACATTCTCCATCTTCATTAGTTTACGATCTCTGTCAGTCAGATCTAATACTTTGTTAGACAGAACCGGTGGCTACAGAACTGGTCAAAGAAAGTAAATGGTATGCGAAAAAGTAATACGTTTGCTTTTATATTATTTGTAACCGAAAAGGCAAACAATCAGCCTAAAATACTTTCTCATTTACTGTCAACATTCAGCAAATGCGCATCTACATAATTTAAACAAATCTCTGAATATCTAATAAACATTTAATTTCACAAACCTTGCAGATTGAATCGAATCCAGCTGTGATATCTTGTGAAGTGTGCATTTGTAGCCTGCATAAACGTGTTCCTGCGAGTGACGGTCGGGCCGTGTGAAGTGAGTGAATGCGAACAGAAGATCAGCTTCACAGGAGACGCGATCGAAAAACTTTAAATCCTTCATTTTAAAATATGCTGTGCTATATCCAGTGGCCCACTGTGTCATATTCATGTCGTTTTCACTGTGTGCTGTATGTAAAATTAGCGTTACCTTGTCAAAAGTCAAAGTAAAAAAAAAGTCTTTATTTGAAAAAAAATGATTATCAGTGATTACTTATTAATTACCAGATTACTTAGTGCCCTGTTACAGTGTTTACTTCCTTTTTATTCACATATTCATATATTTTTAAACAATTACTTCATTAAAATTCTTTATTAAAAATCTTTAAAATTCTGTAATAGGATTGCAGATTCAAGAAGTTGCCATCTAAAGTATAGGGCCTAAGCATGTTTATTTTAAAGATTTTTAAATATTTATAAAATTTATCAAATTTGTTAAATATTGATTTATATAAATATAAAGTGTGTGTGTGTGTGTGTATATATATATATATATATATATATATACACACACACATATTATATATATATATAATATGTGTCGGTCGACCCATGTCGGCCCATGTCGGTCGACCACTAATCATAAACATAACTATGTTTTCAGTGGTGTATAAAGACCTTACATAATGAACTGTTATGTTTTTATTACCTTAGAATAAGCCGTTTCTCTCTACACACACCGCGGGTCTCGACATATTTCTACGGTGGCTCTAAACGGACAAACGCGTTTCGTCACTATGTTGTTCTTCGTGCAAAGAAGCAAGCTTAGTTCAGCGAATAAAACACTGGCACAATGATGAACAAGTGACAATAATATTCGCAATAACATATCGTTTTACTGAATAATTAAGTAAACCTAATTTCTTAAGCTATCTTTGTAAAGAAACCTCATTGCTGAACTGCTACTCTCTGTCTCAGACGACGACATCACTTCCTATTGGCCACCGTAACTTCTGCTGGTTGCAATTTGCAACCTCACCACTAGATGCCGCTAAAAATACACAGTGCACCTTTAAAGGGGTGGTAAAACACGATTTCACTTTTCTAACTTTAGCTAGTGTGTAATGTTGCTGTTTGAGCATAAACAACATCTGCACAGTTGCAATGCTCAAAGTTCAAAGCAAAGGGAGATATTAGCTTTTAAAGAAAAGGACTACAACAAACGGCTGGTAGGGACTACACGACATTCCTCCTGAGTTAGTGACATCAGCAACCCTAAACTGTACATAAACCCCGCCCCCGGGACACGCAGTCCATGTGGAGAAGAGGAAAAGTCATTGTATAAGAGGACATTTGTGAGTAAGCTCAAACTTTAACATCCTTCTTTTCACATGCAATAAAAAGTCACTCTGTGTGCATCTCACAACAGTTCCTATACGAGCGATTTATAGATTATCATGACAGAATGTTAATTGAAGATAGTTAACTCCACATCAGCAACATAAATTCATCAACTAACCATTCAGAGACGTCCTGTTGCATTCTACATGTTGTCACGTCTCTCCATCTTTGTCTGACTCTGTTTTAACATTAAAGGCAGAACAGTTTCTGTCATTTTAGTGTGTCTGTGTGAGGTAATCGCAGCTGCTAACAGGCAAGAGCTCTTGAAACCCCGCCCTCTGAGGCCGCTCATTTGCATTTAAATTTGGTATTTTACCACCCCTTTAAAGTCTAACATTATCTAATATAAATAGTCTCAAGTTACAAATTAAAAGTGATATTTACTCAATGTTATTTTGTACCAAATGCATATGACTTATTTTCAGCGGGGCACAAGGAGATGCAAGGCAGAAAGTTAAGAGACTGACAGCCTCGGTCACAATTTACTATTATCGCTTCTTTTCAATCAAATCAAATACATTAATGGTGAATTACTATGCGACTCTCCTTTTGTGTTCCACAAAATAAAGACATATGGGTGAGTAGAATATTTATTAAGAAATTTTACCCTTGAAAATAGAGGACAGAAGAATATAGCAGATAAATTGGTTTGCCTTAGCAATTAAAATGTAAGTTCCTTGCTCTTGTAATATCAGGGATGTAAATATGACAAATATGTAACCCACATTTTCCACAACTCATTGGATCTACACAAATCATGCAAATTATCTACTCTGGATTCAAAACCGTGATTTTTACTTAAAGGCAACAAGTTTGCTGAATATTCAGCTGATTATGTCCCTTTGTTATATTTGCATACAGTACAATGCGGTACATCATGCATATTTATTATAATATTGCTAATTTATTAAAAGTCTATCTATAGTCTAATCATAATTTTTCCCCAAGCACATTTTATCAATTCCAAACCTAATCATTCTTAATAATTACCATTCATTTTGTATAAAATCATTTATAAGTGATAATTGTTAATGAGGACACCTTTATTCAGGTGTGCATAATTAAGCAGGTTTTCTTTGACGGATAAAATGGACCAAAAAAAGAGATTTATTCTGAAAAGTCATTATTAAATGCCCATGAGGAGAATGAAATTAGAAAATTAAACTGACCGACCATTGTACAAGAAATGCTGATTGGGTCAACAGGGTCCAGCCCTTGTTAATTATTAAATATCACCTGATTATACAGTACAAGTCAAAAGTTTAGAAACTTTACTATTATTAATGTTTTTGAAAAAAGTCTCTTCTGCTAATCAATGCTGTATTTATTTGATCAAAAATACAGCAAAAACAGTAATATTGTGAAATATAATTACAATTTAAAATAATGATTTTCTATTTTAATACACCTTAAATTATAATTTAATCCTGTGATGCAAAGCTGAATTTTCAGCATCATTAATTCAGTCTTCAGTGTCACATGATATATTATAAACAGGAATTAATTACACTTTACTATATATTCACATAGAAAACAGCTGTTTTACATTATAATAATATTTCACAATATTACTGTTTTTTTGTCAAATAAATGCTAGCTTGATGAGCAGAAGAGACTTCTTTCAAAAAATATTAAAAATAGTAATGTTTCCAAACTTTTGACCGGTACTGTATATTAATTTTATACAAAATAAATTATAGTTAATAAGATTGATGTGGTTTGGCATTGATAAATTGTGCTTGAAAAAACATGATCAGAATATCGACTCAAATTATGCATACACTGTATTATATCGAGTATTATTGAAGCAAAACAGAATAGATGTTAAGTCTTCGAGAAAATGTTTTAGGAGTTGCAAACATGTGTTTGTGAGAGAGAAAGGAAAAAAACTACAACACATCAGTTACACCTTTTTTAATTCTCCATTGCAGGTGCACAAATCCTATTCTACAAATTACCAAACTCATAGGCTCATATTTCTGTTGAGAATGTGTGTATGATTTTGTGAATCATCTATACTGTTTGGCTATTCTCATGTGGTAAAAAATGAAGGGCTAGCTAGCACTTATTGTTTAATCACCATGTTGATTTCAGTTAGCTGTGGTATGTGCAGGGTGCGATTTGTGAAAAAAACAGAGGGGGGGATGTTTTGAAACATTTTTATTCATAAAAATAAATCATGAGAACACGAACTTCATCACTGCATTTGCAGGAATTGTAAAATATTTTTTCTTATTAACTCATGAAGTAGCCTAACGCAATATTTTTACTCTAATAGCTTATCTTTCCCCACACATATGAACTGTGATCATGCACAACGAAAAAACATGCAAGAATTAAAGTAATAACGTTAACGTTACATCGCGATGCTGAGCTACAGTGAAATGATAGAAAAGACAGATGCATTATCTGTTAGTCAATTCGCCTAATTCGCGCGAAATGGACGCGCGATTGAGGCGAATTTATGGCAAGTCAAAGTATTCATAAACACCAGGCAGGCGTCTGATTGCACACTGACCCGCCAAAAGAGTGCGTTTCGACAGCCAAACCATAATGATTGCGAAACTATAACGATAAGCCAATAAGCCAAACCATAACGCGCTTTTTTTTGTTGTTTACCATAAAAGCGCGCGTTCTTAACGTGCGCTTTGTGGTCACGGAAAACACGCGTCAGAAACGCGCGTTTTTTGCATCAAAACGCGCGTCTTCGACGCGTGATCTGCTATTTAAAACGCACGTTATCGACGTGCGCTTTGGGGTCACCGAAAACGCACGTTTTTCAGCAGCTCAGACAGTGCCTAATGCCGCGTTCCAGGCAACCTGTAACCCGTGTTTTTCCAACCTTACCCGTGAAAGTGCACTGGAACGGCAGTCAAACCCGTGACTTCCCACCCGTGAACTCGTACTAGATTGATGTACTCCCAGTTACGAGTTCAAATTAATAATAATGTAATAATGATAATAATACACACACGATTATGTATTACAATGTTATGTGTCTCTGAAACAGTAAGTATATATTGCGCTTGGGTAGTTTGGCGTGACTGGCCTGGAACGCTACAAAGTCGTGAGTCGTGGTTTGAAGTCGTGATTCACGTGCTCAAAAACCTGCCTGGAACGCAGCATTAATCCCTTCATTCGAGACGCATCTCGCAAATTTTCCAGTTGTAATTTCGGGAACACTTCACAATAAGGTTTCATACATTATTTAACTACTCCCGCTGACATTTTTGTTGCAAAATATACCCTCAACTGTTGTCAAGGCAACACTCCAGGTGCGTGGTGTCAAACGCCCCACAGAAGGGACGGAGTGAGCAAAGCTCATTATCATTTAAAGGCATGCACTGAAACGGCGTGCTGAAAACAGAGCTGTTTTTGACCATGTAAAATGAGTGTTTTCTTACAATACTAATGATCATTTTTAATAAACGTATATTACAAAGTTTTTTGTAATGCATTCTTCAACACCGGCTCTCGCTCGCTTTCCACCTCTGCCGTGTGCGCGCGCCACGCTGATTCTCTGTCTCATGTGCGCTCGCTCTAGATTCCGGGAGATTTTAACTCATTTGCGGCATAACTAGTCGATCACAAGTGGCTCAACAGGTAAATCTATAGATAAACTCATCTTTCAGGCATTTGACCGACCGGGTTGACATTTCAGCGTGAGAAATCGGGGGTGTGGCGTGTGAGCGTGTGAAACCAATCAAATGCGTGTGTCTCACGGCCAATGCGTGAGAGTTGGCAGCTCTGGATACTTGATTTGAAAACTACATCGAGCCTGACCAGAAAGTTTGAAGATGTTTTAAATGCTTAAAGTTTGAGGCAATACAGTCTATCAGATTGATTTTAGGGTGTTGCTATGTGGTTGCTAGAGTATTTGGGGTGGTTGCTACTGTGTTGCTATGTGGTTGCTAGGGTACTTGCAGTCGCTGCTAGGGTGTTGCTATGAGTTTCTAGGGTACTTAGGATGGTTGCTAGTAGGGGTGTCGAAATTAATCGTTTCTACGATGCACCGCGATGCAGACGAGGACGATTCGGTATCGGTTCAGTAATAGACCATAACCGGTTATAATGTAGGCTACTGACGCTTTTCTGACGTCATTTATTGCGCATGTGCTTTGTCGCGGTAGCCGGTAGCATACACTGGCAGAGGGAGGCGAGACGCGAGTGCGAATTAAACATTCTTTCTTACATACATTTACATACATACATTACATGCGCATGCAAGTTACATGCGTTTCTTGAGGCACACACACGCAAGGTCTCGCTCTCTCCCTCTCTGCTGTGCGCGCGCTACACGGTTTGAACATACATTCATGTAGCCTTTCGGGAGGGTGGATACATTTCCCGGGACACGTTATTAAAAGATAAATCGGGACAAACCGAGACAGATGGCAACCCTTCCGCACCCGATGGTCAAATTACAATTGTGTTGTTACGCGTGATTATAAATGGATGATCGTCTTCAACAGCGGACTTGGTGACGGTTGATGCGCGCGTCTCCAGGGTAACATTATACACTCATGAATGAGCGCTGCTTTTAAATGAACATTTCTTTAAAACAAAATTGATTTGACAGAATTTCATTTTCTTAATGGCATAAACAGGCTTTAGTCCCATGAAACTTAAACTGGAATGTCTCTGTTTTTGTCACTGCGACTTCCCGAACAGGCGAACACACGCGCGCGCGCACGCACACATCACTTTTGAAGTAAAATTGAAAATTGAGGATGCGGTGCATCGCAATGCATCGCGATATCGAATTGAACCGAATCGATGACATGATAATCGTAATCGAACCGAACAGTGAGACCAGTGTAGGTTCACACCTCTAGTTGCTAGGGTACTCAGGGTGGTTCCTAAGCTGTTGGCTATTTGATTGCTAGGGCATTCTGGGTGGTTGCTATGCAGTTTTTAGTAGGGGTGGTTAATCTGTCTGATTTCCCGATTCGATTCGATTACGATTATTGAAGTCCCGATTCGATTACAGTCGATTTTCGATTATTAACGATTCTCGATTAGCGATTATTGATTTTCCATTTCACAACATTAAACGAAAATACACTACAAAGTGATTGCAGTATTAAAAAAAGTCAGCTGCTGAATTAACTCTTTTATTGAGTAACAACAACTCAAAGCACTTTCTGTGTCGTGTAGTTATAACTTCAGAATTATTTGTATGTAGCTTATGTTCTGTAGAACACAGAAATGAATACATCACATTGTGTTGTGACTGATCAAGTTGAACTAAACAATAACAAATAAATGAAAGGCTTATTTCCTTTAGGAAGTAGACCAGAACCAACATACTGTAGAAATTGCACAATTTTCTTCTAGAAAGACAAGGTGTTGTTCAGGTGGAGGAAGACTGCAGGTTGCAGTCGAAACATGTCAAGGTAAAGAAAAAGTTTATAATGCAAAAAATGTTTTGCATTATATGCGGTTAGAACAGCTGTCAGCAGCGCGTCCTCATCCATATCAAGCGCCTCGTCCCCTGAGTCGGCGGCAGCGCGGGCGCGCGGGGGGCGGAGAAGGAGAGATAGACGCTCGAGAGAGTCATTCCGGCGACCGTTTGCATCAGAAAACGACAGCAGTGCGGCTCGTGAGAGGCAGCTGCGAGTCTGTGAGGGGAGGCGGAGAAGGCGAGAGCGAGGCTCGAGGGTTGAATACTCGAGCCGAGCCCGCAGGGTCGACATCGGAAGTGCGTCGCTGAGCTCACAAACCCCCTGAGGGCAAGAGCTGCGTGTTCCTGGCCCAGGCAGAGAGCGCAGATCACATGGCGGTCTCCGTCGCTGCGCGGGGCTCTGCACGAGCCGCAGGAAGTGCAAGGCATCTTGAAAAAGACGCTCGCTGCTCTTTTAGACAGTAAGTTTTGCAAGAAAAGATACGTCGCCGGATAGCGTAGCTCGCACGGATGGCTGAAGGTGGCGAAGACGGCCGGCTTCTTCAGGCGCTGTCCTAGTAAGCTGGCTTGTCGCTTCCTCGACGGCGGCGGCTTCTCTCTAGATCCAGCGATGCGGCAATAATAATAATAATAATGCAAAACATTTTTTTTTTAAAAAAGAATAAAAAATCGATTTTTGAAAATGTAATAATCGATTCATACTCGTCCATAACATACTCGCGATTAATCGATAATCGATTTTTTTCACCACCCCTAGTTTTTAGGGTACTTGCTATGGTACTCTGGATGGACGTTAGGGTGTTGCTATTTTGTTGCTGGGGTATTCTGGATGGTTTCTAGGGTACTCATTGCTAGCATGTTTAAGAAAGATGCCATGCATAAAGGAGCATTATAGGACCCCTTTAACCCTCTAGGGTCTAAGGTGTTTTCTGGGACCTGGAGGTGTTCTGACAAGCTCTGACATTTGTGCTTTTTCAGTTGCTTATAAACATATTAATGGCAAAGGTGTAATTACACTATTTAGCACAAACAGGGCTACCATAATATGTGAGCAACATGTATGTACATGTTTGTATTTTTGAGAGAATATTGTTTATGCATGGTTATTGAAAAAACTAAAACTTAAAGTTTCTGAAATAAGACCACAAAACACATACTAAATATGTGTCCACAAGACTTTTGACTAATGGATGTTCTCGCCTAGAATTTTTGCTTCTAAATGATCTGAAAATCATCCTGCCAAATCATTCACATAAAACAACACATTGATTTAAATTTAGTAAAACACTTTTTGTTTGGAAAGGCAATATGCGAAAGGGGAATGACTCTGATTCAAATGAATAATGGTCTGATTCACACCTGAGAAGACAAAAGACCTGCTTAATGAGCCTGCATAATGAGCTTTTCACAGGTGTGTCAATTAGCCACAAGAAAGAATACAAGGACAAAAGGAAAAAAATAAAAATAAAAATATATATATATATACTACAAAATTGTTTCACAGTTGGAAACGTCTAGAATTTTTTTTTATTTTTCCACTTGTATTTTTGCTTGCAAATTGTATAATATCCAAGGTGAACATTTCTAGTAATTGTGTAGTTAATTCTCATACTGTATTTTCAGAAAGTTTTGGATATGTATCCTCTCCCCAAATTTGTCACTAATAAAACACAATATAAATAATTTGAAGAGAAGGCTTATATTGACCTTTTAAGATTTTGTTTACATCTACCTTGTAAATATATTATTTGCTATTTTATTAAAAAGGTTACAATTACAGCAACAATTAAAATAATATTTCAAGTGTAATATTTCTTTGTAAAAACTAAAGTATACATTTTATCATATGTATTTCAAAGTTAAGGATTCATTAGTTTGAATAAAGCCTACATCGGAACAAACACTATAATAAGAATCCTAGTTGATGACTTTATTTTTGACAAAACAAACATAGCCTAATATATTTAACATTTGAGCAGAAATTGGTGAACAAAAGCTTATTTGATGTGACAGTAGTCTATTTTACAGTAAACAGTTAATAATCTATCCAAAACTAGTCAACGAAATGTTGTCTTTTATATTTCGTCTGTAACATAGGTATATCGTTTGTTGTTTTTATGATAGCCTATATTAGGGTATATAAATATTAATTTGCAGTTTAATACGTTGCTTATACAAAGACATTTTAACGTTATTTCAACATATTTCAGTCGATTTTCACTCATCTCAGTATAGCAATAGGGTTTGGTAAAAACGTCTCAGGTTACATATGTAACCCTGGTTCCCTGAGAGCGAACGAGACGCTGCGTCGAGACGCGGTGGGAACGCCCTGCGTGATTGTGTCGTGAAGCAAGTGTATAATCAGTTCAATGGAGAGACGAGACGTCATAGGCGGGTGACGTCATTGACCAGGAAACTATAAAGCACATCTGAAAACAGACTGCGACAGCTTCTGTTAAGCCTGAAGCAAGTCGATCAGGGCATGCAGGAAGTATGGCAGGGCGGCACAGCGTCTCGTTCCCTCTCAGGGAACCAGGGTTACATATGTAACCTGAGACGTTCCCTTTCAAGGGAACTCGAGCTGTGTCGAGACGCGGTGGGAACCCCATACCCACTATGCCATAATGACAAATGCCTGTTCTGTGTGAAGTCAAAGCGCACACTAAGAAGCAAGCACCCTAGACCCTGGAGTGGAGCCAAGATCCAAGTCATAAAATCTAACAAATGTAAGCGGCGAGGACCAGCCTGCCGCATCACAAATGCCATGAAGGGAAACTCCCGAGATTAATGCCATAGAGGCAGCCACACCCCTCTTAGAATGAGCCTGGACAGCCAAAGTTGAAGGGAGTCCGGCCGCTCCATAAGCAAGTGAGATAGCCTCAACTACCCACTTGCTCATCAACTGTTTAGATGCAGGGCAACCTATCTTAGGTGACCCGAAGCAGACAAATAATTGTTCTGATATACGCCACTGAGCAGCTCTGTGGACATACGCATCCAAAGCCCGGAAAGGGCATAACAGATTAAGTTTTTCCTGATCTGGGGTATTAAAGGTGAAGGACAAAAGGCCTGCAGCACAAATGACCCACACATTTAGTAGGGCCCTAGAAATACAACCCGACCTGGGGTGAAGAAATACTATCACCATACAAGGTGCAAGTCCACGTACGTGAAGGCCTCAGCCTCATGTTGTCATGATCCGGGTTCCTCCCTTCTCTGTCTCCCTCTTGTGGTCACATTACACACTCATCCACTACACTATCACTTTAGTCTCATCAGGTTCAGCTGTTCCCGTTTACCTTAATCTCCGCTCACCTGTTCCTCCTTTCCCCTAATGCTTCCTACTATTTCTAACCCTCTCTTTGTCTGTCTCTTTGTCAGTTTATTGCAAGCTATTCATGCAGATTCCTCTTACCTCTTTCATCGAGTCGTGTCTTGTCCCGTCCTGTGTGGTTTGTGTGGAAGTCTCTTGTCGAGCCGGTATATTTATCCGTTCTCTTACTCGCTCACTGAACTTTGCCCTGCTAATTCAGATGCTGAGTTCCTGACCAGACGCGGTGTCCAGTCTGCGGTTTGCAGTCTACGGTTCCCTCGCTACAGTCTCCACTGGGACCTCAACTTCGCCTAGACGCGCTGCTGCGCATCAGGAGTTCCTGTGACGAGCTACTTTCAGTTTTTGTTCTATTTCTACGAGCAAAGTTTTCTGTTTTGACTGTTTCCTGAGAATCCTGTGAAGATTTATGTCCCTTATTGATTCAGCGATTCGCTTCTCATTTCCATTAAAGACTGTATTATTGTGAAACACGCCTTTTGGTCCTCCATCTCTCCTCTCATAACACATGTACCACGGAGAAGGCGAAATGAAGGATCTCTCCTCAGAGAAAACCCAGCAAAGAAACATTCCTTACAGCAGTGTTTCTCAACCTCTCCTGCAGGGACCCCCTGACAGGACATGTTTTTGTTTTAACCCTGAAATGGCACACCTGATTCAATTAATTAAAGGCTCAAAGGCTTAATGTGTAGCCGACTAATTGAATCAGGTGTGCCATTTCAGGGTTAAAACAAAAACATGTCCTGTCAGGGGGTCCCTGCAGGAGAGGTTGAGAAACACTGCCTTACAGAAATCAAGTACTGTACCAACAGGACAGAAACAAGATTCAGAAGGCGTTCTCTGCACCAGGCAGAGAATAGTTTCCATATCAATGCATATTTAGTCTTCTCGTGGAGGGAGCTCTAGACTGGAGTATGGTCTCCACGACCTCGGTCGAGAGACCTGAATCTATGAGCTGGGCCCCCTCAGAGGCCGAGCCCACAGTATCCATAACTCCAGAGCTCCCAGGAGCAAAGATATCGAGAAATGCGTACAGGTGTAGCGTCAACCACACCTAATACAACACATCCAGTCCAAGCAGAGCTGGATGCGTGAGGGAGAACCACAAAGGCAATGCATTGTACAAACGATGCAAAAGGTCGAGTTTGACCGAAGTTCTCCCTAAGAAGCTCCACCACCTCGGGGTGAAGTCTCCATTCCCTGGGCCTCAGCCCCTGCCTCAACAGGATATCTGCTCTGATGTACGAGACCATCAGTGTGTCGTCCGGACCCTTCGCCGAGCGACCACTCATGATCACCCCCGACTTGTGAGGGAAGCATCCGTTGATAGCATTATGCGTCGACAAGAAGCCCCCAACACTGGGCCTGGGCGAGGAACCAAGGTTCATCCACATGACCGAGGCACGTAGGCAAAGCCACGTGACCTTGATCATGCGAAAACGGATTTCCCCTCGAAGAAAACCCCTTGGTCCTGAGCCACCACTGCAGGGGTCTCATGTACAGAAGGCCAAACGTAATTACGTTGGATGCAGCTGCCATGAGACCCACCAGTCTGAAACTGTTTCACAGTGAGTGACTGGCCTAAATAAACCCCATTTACGGCTGTGAGAATCGCAGAAATACGTGCTGGAGACAATCATACCCGCATCGTTGTCGAATACCATATTACAGCTAGAAAAGTGGTCCTCTGAGCTGGGAGGAGCACACTCTTCTTGGCGTTGAGGGGCAACCCCAACATCTTTAAATGAGACCGAACGACATCTCGATGCCGAACTGCCATATGCTCAGATTGAGCTAGGATCAACCAATCGTCGATATAATATAATACGCGAATGCCCTGGAGTCTCAGAGGAGCCAGAGCTGCATCCACGTATATTGTAAAGGTGCGGGGTGATAACCTAGGCCGAATGGAAGAACCCGATAATGGTATGCTTCGCCCCCGAAAGCAAACCTCAGGAACCTCCTGTGATGAGGATGGATAAATAAGTAAGCGTCCTTTTAAGTCTATTGTGACAAACCAGTCCTCGGACTGAATCTGTGACACAATCATATTTAGCGTAAGCATACTTTGAACTTGAGATTCTGAAACCTGCTGTTTAATTGACGCAGGTCTAGAGTAGGACGCAACCCCTCATCCTATTTCGGAAACAATGAAGTAATGGCTGTAAAACCCTGACTGTCTGCTGGGAGGAGGAACCCTTCTACTGCTCCTTTTGCAGAAGTGTCCGTACTTCCTGCTCCATAACCAAAGCCTGCTCGGTGTCCACCACAGTGGGGAGGACCCCCAGAAATCTGGGCGGAGGAGAACCGAACTGAATTCAGAAACCCTTTTCTATAGTATGCAGGACCCACTGAGAAATATGTGGCAGTAGTTTCCACGCTGCCAGAAATTATACTTGGGGAACCAGTCTCTCAAGACTGGCCTCTGGGTTTGGTTGAACAGTCACTACGGTGCCCTAAAGCGGCGAACCGGCAGGGAACAACCGAACTGACCATTCTACGACCCTCCTCGGAGGATCGTATGGGGACGCTGACACCTCGGTGCCCTGAAGGTCGAACCGGCAGGGAACAACCAAACTGTCAGCGCTGCGACCCTCCTCAGAGAGTCGCACCCCAGAGGGCGCCGAGGAGAAACGATTTCTCAAAACCGTCACTGCCCCGGAGGAGCCCTCAGAAGCCTGATAGCCGACAGGACTTCTTGTCTAAGCTTTATTAGAGATGACGACAGTCCTCAGATCTTGCCTACCTCTAACTAGCTTAGTTCTTACGACCCTCCTCAGAGGATCGTTGGAAAAAGCAGGCACCTCGGCACCCTGAAACGGCGAACCGGCAGGGAAACCAAACTGACTGCTCTACGAACCTCCTCGGAGGATCGTTTGGGGACACTGACACCTTGGTGCCCTGAACGGCGAACTGGCAGGAAAACCGAACTGGCAGTGCTGCGACCCTCCTCAGAGAGTCGCACCCCAGAGGGCGCCGAGGAGAAACGATTTCTCAAAACCGTCCCCACCCCGGAGGGGACCACCCTTAGAAGCCTGATAGCCTCGGCGTCAGGGCTTCTTCTTTGTCCAAGCTATTTAGAGATAAAACAGTCCTCAGATCTTGCATATCTCTAACTGGCTAGACTGCGACCGCCACCCAGGTCCCCCTTGATTGTGCTCCCGCCCAGCAGTCTCAGGAACATTAGATTGGTGAGGAAAAAACCTCTGGAACGCCGCTGAATGGTTTATTTCTTCATTTTTTTTAAAGCGGAGCGTCCAGAAGAACAGACATATTTTTATCTTTATTTTTCTTTATTTTAATATCAGAAAAACTTAGTGTCAGAACTGACATCCTCACAATTATCCATGTCCTTATATACTTTACCCACTAGCGCTGCCAAATAAAATGTATTTATTATTAAAGATGGCTGGTGGGTAACGTCGGGGTTAAAAATGATGACGCCGACTCGGGAGAGAGAAAGCTCGCAAGCGTCTCTTTAACCCGAGGCACTGTCATACCATGATACTTAATACCCAAAACAATACTATAGTTAGACGTTTGGGCATTAAACACATAAAATAGAAACTGGTTTATTCCACAATCTCGACACCTCAGTGTGGAGATAGGGAAAAAACGTCAGTCCCCGATGAGGAGGCTGAGATACAGAGTTTTCCTGTTTTTTTAGATATATTTCATCTAATAAACTCTTTTTATTTTCACTCTCATAATGTTCAGCTGTCCAGTAAACATTTAACTAGCAACAGCACTAGATAAAACCTCCTTTTAAAGCTCCTCTTTATTCAACAGAGTTATGAGCTGACTTATTTATTTATTTATTGAACATCTGCCTTTTTCTTAATATACTTATTTGTTTTGTTCTCTTTTTCTTAACAAAACACTAGTAATGATACCAATTCCTCGGAACTGGAAATCGCCACACTGGATCTGTCAGGTGAAAGCTGAGATAGGGCGGGGCCTGTCCCAACCCACGCTGTCAGATCCGTTTGCGAACCCCAAAATGCGATTCGCCGCCGTACCTCGGCAACAGCGGGACCCTCGCGGGGAGCGCGAACCGAACCGTCCTCCTCGAAGAACGCCCCGCGGGAGCGGAGCGTCCTCACGGACAGCTTCTCGCAATGCCCACAGTCAGCCCCCTCGAGAACTGACTGGTTCAGTCCAAGCAATGCTCCACTCCAAGCAACAAAAAGCTGATGTGTGTGTCCCCACCCGTGATATAACGTGGGCAGGGAACAACACAAAGCTGCTTGCTCTCTTTTGCCATAATAAATATATATATATATATATATATATATATATATATATATATATATATATATATATATATTGCAACTTGACAGACAACAATAAATATGACAAGGACAGAATACACAGATCACTTGCTGAAGGCGCAGAAGCTGTCGCGGTCTGTTTTCAGGTGTGCTTTATAGTTTCCTGGTCGATGACGTCACCCGCCTATGACGTCTCGTCTCTCCATTGGACTGATTATACACTTGCTTCACGACGCAATCACGCAGGGCGTTCCCACCGCGTCTCGACGCAGCTCGAGTTCTGTTCTGTGAACTGTTCAGTTCATTCATTCACACACAGACGCGATTCATATTTAAACGGTCTTTTTGCGGTTTACATAATGTTACACTAGGATATCGCGATTAGAACAATAATAAAAAAAACTTACTTCTCAGATGGATCCGTTGCTCCTCGAAATGAATTTAAACCAGCACTTCTGAGGTAATTTCCCAGGATTATTCCTCACAGCCTTGCTAGACAACGTACAGTACTGTAATCTGAATAAATTTGGTGTGCTGATCTCGTGTGATGGGCGTTTATACGTTTGCATGTGTTGCCTGAGTTCATTTGCGTTTGAATAGCGCGCGCTCTCCGTGGGCGTGTCAAATTAAAAGATAATGAGATTAAATGAGAGTGACTGACATCGCTCTCTTTTCATATAGATTACATAAACAGAGAATATTTGTTTTTGTTATGAATTAGATCATTTAAAAGTACAAACCTAAACGATTATAAAGATATATTGCTCATGCCTGGGTGAATAGTAGTCCTGAGTTTTGTTTAAGTTTAGAGACGTGCTCAAAAAAAAAGCTCATTGTGACGGAGAGCCAGAAAGCACACACTGTTTATTTTCTTTATTTTATCCTGCAGCTGTGAATCTTTAAGGACGATGGCATCGGTTAAAGTTGAAGATCTGCTTGAGAAATCACTGAGTGAACTGGAAAAAGATGAATGGAAGAAGTTTAAGTGGCACTTAAAGAAAGATCATGAGTGTATAACAAAGTCTGAAGTGAAGAATGCAGATATCTTAGACACAGTGGATAAGATGGTAGCACATTTTGGACCAGAAGAAGCTGTGAAGATCACAGTGGAGACCCTGAGGAAGATGAACCAGAACAATCTGGCTAAACAGCTGGAGAACAAACACAAGCATGGTAACATTTAATTCACTCTGACTGTAATGTGATTGACTGTTTACCAATGTAATGGTTTAACTTAAACTTTGCTCTGCTGATGTGTTTGTGTGACTTATGTTTCCCAGTGAGTGGTCCTCTCTCACACACACACTCAAGTCAGGCTGAAGGCAATATGAAGACATCTGCAGCTGTTGGAGCTCATTCAGAAGAGATCAGGGGTAAATAATCACTGTCTGTACATATAAACAAGAGAAAATATAACAGCAAGCAACAATTACAGGGCCATGAAGAACAGCAGCAGATCTTATACAAGTACATTTAATAGAACAGACTGTCTAGGCATGATTTTACGAATGGTTAAATGGTTTACAAGAGTCTTAAACCCTGAATTAAAACTTCTACAAGCAACTTCTACATACGCAGGGTCATTGCAATAATCCCAAGCAAACCCTAATACAGTCTCATGTCTTGTTTGGTGTGCTTGATCTCAATGGTTTGATCAAAAATCTTGTAATAATTTTGGTCAGCATAGCCTTAAAGGAAGTTTACTTAAAAGGAAAATTCTGTCATGTAATCACTCCCAAGTGGTTTCAAACCTGTATGAATTTCTTTCCTCTGCTGAACACAAAGGAAGATATTTTGAAGAATGTCAGTAACCAAACAGTTGATGGGCCCCATTGACTTCCATAGTAGGAAAGAAAAAGCGTTCATGCACGGTTGAAACAATTTGAGGGTGAATAAATGATGGCATTAATCAAGGCATTTCCATCATTTATGTTGTCAACTTCAGCATAATCAGTGTAAGATGTGCATGTAAACACTATTGCAGTAAGAGTGTGATTCATTTGAATATAGTAGAAGCATGAATTTATGAAAAACACAATCACTTAGTCTTTGCTGTCTTTTTCCCTCTTTCTTAAAGGCTCAACTGCAGACGACACAAAAGCTACTCTTCATGATTACACAAAGACCAGCCTCACACTGAAGGAAATATTAAAACAGGACTACGAGCAGATATTGGTTGGTAATTCAGATACGGGTAATAAGGAATACCTGAAAGATATCTACACTGATTTATATGTGGTGGAGAATGAGACTGGAGGAAGAGTGAATGAACACGAGGTGATACAAATCGAATCAAACCACAACCGACTGACTGCCAAGGAGACGGCAATCAAGTGTAATGACATGTTTAAAGTCCAGTGTCACACAGATCAACGAAAAAGAAAAGTGCTAACAATGGGGATCGCAGGAGTGGGAAAAACTGTCTCTGTCAATAAATTCATCTTTGACTGGGCTAAAGGAACAGAAAATCAGGATATAGTCTTCATATTTCCACTTCCATTCCGTATATTGAATTTGATTAAAGAATCAAAAGAGTACAGTCTCATGGGACTGATCAACAAATACTTCTTTAGAAGTCCTGAAGAATTGCCCTCTCTTCCTGAAGGTGACGGTAAAGTTATGTTCATCTTTGATGGGCTGGATGAATGTCGCTTTACTTTGAGCTTTAAAGAAGATGACACATTTACAAATGTTAATGAAATAACAACAGCAAGTAAGATAATAATAAACCTTATCAAGGGACACCTGGTTCCCTCTGCTCTCATCTGGATCACATCCAGACCAGCAGCAACCAGTCAGATTCCCCGTGACTACATTGATCAAGTGACAGAGGTGCGAGGATTTAACGATGAACAGAAAGAGCAATACTTCAAAAATAACAGCAGTCCTGAGGTTGCTGGAAACCTCATCAGTCACATCAAGAAATCCAGGAGTCTGTACATCATGTGCCACATCCCCGTCTTCTGCTGGATCTCTCTTATTGTTCTTCAGCCTCTACTGAATCAAGAGGGCAATGACAGAACTCCCACAACTCTCACAGGGATGTACACAAGATTCTTAATTTCTCAGAAGAAAAAGATGGAAGAAAAATACTGTGATGAGTCTTTTGATCAGATTATTCTGAAGCTTGGGAAACTGGCCTTTCAACAGCTGGAGAAAGGAAACCTGATTTTCTACAAAGATGATCTTAAGGAATGTGGACTAGATATCAAAAAGGGGTCGTTGTACTCTTGGTTATGCACTCGAATGTTTCAGGAGGAAAAGGTTTCAGCAATACATGTTTACAGCTTCGTGCATCTCAGCGTACAGGAATTCCTTGCTGCTCTTTATGTGTTTATGATGGGCAAAGATGAGAAAGCTGACCTATTTCTTCAATCCTGGAGAAAACTGACATGGAGACTGTCCAAAAAGCCACTGTTTCAGCTTCATAATGCTGCAGTCAAGAAAGCTTTACAGAGTGAGAACGGACACCTGGACCTTTTCCTTCGGTTCCTCGTGGGTCTGGAGTCTGGAGCCTGCAATCAGAGTGACCTGAAGGGACTACTGCCAGGACTGAAACTGAAAACAGAGGACATGAAAAAGACTGTTGACTATATCAAAAATAAAATAGAGAAGGAGGAGTCAGTAGAGAGGACCATCAATCTCTTCCACTGTCTGAGTGAACTGAAAGATGACTTTCTGGAGGAAATCCAGAAGACTCTGAGATCAGGAAAACTTTCAGCACAGAATCTCTCCTCTGCTCAATGGTCTGGTCTGGTGTTTGTGCTCCTGATGTCAGAAGAGACTCAAGAGATGTTTGAAATGCAGAAATACAGAAGATCTGATCAAGCACTGATGAGACTACTACCAGTGATCAAAAACACCAGAAGAGCAATGTAAGAGTCTTTTACTTTAATTACTTTTGTAATTGCCTTTATTTTGAATGGGTGACTTGCTGGCCTAGTTCAGAAAAACGAATAAAAGTAATGTGTGTGAAAATAAATGCTGGTTTGATGTTTTATGAAGAGAAAATTGTTTTAGCTTTGCTTAAGTCACTACGGTTAAAGGTTTTTTTCAAGCTCCAGATTATAAACACTAATAAGCATTACTACTGCTCTTTTTGTTTTGTTCTCTACACAGGCTACACAGCTGTAATCTCACAGCTCAGTCCTGTGAGAGTTTATCATCAGCTCTACAATCCTCAAACTCCTTTCTGAGAGAGCTGGACCTGAGTAACAATGACCTGCAGGATTCTGGAGTGAAGCTTCTTTCTGATGGACTGAAAAGTCCAAACTGTCAGCTGGAGATACTGAGGTGAATGGTTTTAAAATAATGAACTATGCTATAATCAGACACTGGCTTAACCAATAAGCAAGCTAAGCGGCCGCTTAGCACCCGCAAGAGACAAAACATTTGCAGGAATGTGATACTTTTCCACATTTATACAGACGTATGGCCCACATGGACTGCATAAGTTTAAGAAAAATATTGTTTGGGTGAGAGGAAGGGAATGGACTGTGTGAAGATTGAATTTTCAAAATGGCTTTAAACAGTTACTAAAACTGTAAAATGCTTCTATTTCATGCAAATAAACATTCTGACTGTAAGGACCAAGGTTAGAACTAGGCTGTGAGGACTGAATGTAGAAGGCTAATGATAAAGTTTTTCCAAAACTGTAACTCCAGTTGTTCCAATGGATCAATACAAAAAGCTAAGAGGGTGAGTGTTTCCTAAAAAGGTCAATTAAAAACATCTAAAAATGTCAAAGGGAAAAAAAAAGACAACAAAAAGCAGATGTCAAAAAATCTAATAAATAAATCCAAAGAAAATCACAAGAGTCATCTACCAAAGGCTGGAGAGGTTGGTCTCAACCTATCAAACACTAAGCAAAAAGCAGAGGAACAGAGCTACTTAAATACACTCACAGGAAACGAGGCACAGGTGAGAACAATAACACGACAGTGGGAAACTGAAATTAAACACAATGAGGGCCAAAACTAGTCAATAAACCTAACACTGACATGCTCTGTGTTTCAGAGTGAAGCATGGCACTGTATTCATTTACACACGAGCAACTCATGATCCTGTGTTTTCAGTGTGTCAGAGCGTCTCAGTTCACAGTAAATCAGTGGTCTCAAACTAAGCTGCTGGAGGTCACTGTCCTGCAGAGTTTAAATCCAACCAGCTCCAAAACACCTGCCTGGAAGTTTTTAGTAATCCTGATGACTTTGATTAGCTGGATCAAATGTGTTTAATTTGCTAAACTCTGCAGGATGGTGGCCCTCGGGAGCTGAGTTTGACTCCACTGCAGTAAATGCTACTCCACATGAACTCCTGCAAGTGAGTTTGGGCCACTCCTACTGTAACATGGATCTAAAAATGTAACAATTTTAATCCCAATTTTGTAATGGAAATTCTATATAAATCTTCTAAAAAATTAAGACGCATAAAGCTGTGTCATTGGTGTTTAATTGTATTTAGCTCCCTGAGGTTTTAGTTTCTGCTAAAATAAAAGCTTTAGTTATTTTAAATTTGAAGATTGCAGTTGAGTGAGTGAGGCACGTCCGGGAGCTGCTCCGTAAATTAAATTTATTTTCAATAGCCAACGGGAACATTTAATATCCTTAATACTTTAAGACGATGTCTACAACGGTAGAGAACCTTTGAATGATAGCTGGAGCTTGTCATTAAAATGCTTAAATCTAAACGTGCTTCTCCTGCTCCTGATGAAGCTGACGGTGCCGGTAACATGGCCGCGGCTGCTTCGGGGTTAACACCAGCTCTTTTAAAAGAGCTGCTTACCACAACAATTTGTGAGGAAATCGCGTCTCTAAGGTCTCAGTTCCTCACTTAAATATGCTCCTCTACAGCTGCCCTTCAAGCCACTATTTCTAGTCACGGCTCCAAAATGAAAGACATTGAAACTTCGATGAACAGCGTGGATGAAAGGCTCGATATTTTAAAGCGCAAATGTCAGTCACTGGAAAGGGATAACGAGGAGTTAAAGAGTAAGGCGGATGATCTGGAAAACCACTCGTGGCGGAACAATCTCCGTATATTAGGTATCCCCGAGAATGTTGAAACGTCCAAGCCCTCTCACTTCATGACATCGTTCTTCGTGGAACTTTTCAGGATAAACTACCTAAGACGCCAAAGATTGAGCATGCACATCGGTCCCTCGCACCCAAACCGCAATTCGGCGCACCACCGAGACCCGTGATCATGCGCTTTCTTCGCTTCCGAACCAGGAAGAAATTTTACGTTGCACTATATAAAGATTCCAAGATTTTGATCTTACCAGACTTCTCTGCGGAACTCAAGAATCAGCGGGATCAGTTAAGGCTGAACTACACGGAGCGGGTGTCAAATTCAGGATACTGTATCCCTGCAGACTTCTCTTTTCATTCAACGGTGAATCGCACAGTTTTGACACCCCCAAAGCCGTTTTTACATTCCTTACCACCGTGGTTAAACCCAAACAGTCAAGCGAGGTATAGCCGCTGTGGTTACAGGTAATTACAGATTACTTTTGGACAATGTTTCACGTGGGCAGAGTCGTATAGGTAACATTTTTGCGCCCTGATTGGTCATGTCATTAAAGATCTACGTTTTATCAGACTCTATTGACTTTTTGCATTATGAACATTTACAGACCATGAAACTTTTTATTTACAATTTCATATGCGGTCTGTGAACTGTGGTTTGTTTCCTATTTCTTAATATATTTCAGGGTTCATACGGGTGCTTGAAATCCTTGAAAATGCTTGAATTTTGATGTGTTTTCAAGGTTTGAAAAGTGCTTAAATTTTGGATAAAATTCTTAAAAATGCTTGAAATTTTAATTATTTCTTTCACAACAAATACCTATTTGACTGAATAGTTTGTTTATTAAATGGAGAAATAAAATGTTGGAGAGCCTAAAATGAAACCTGCTGTGCTTGCTTGTGCATGTGTGACTGCGATCTGCCAGTCTATTTCCATGTGTGACTCTGCCCCCATGAAACCACCACTGCACCATGCCAGGAGGTTGTCGTTTCAATGAACGTTGGCTGGAAGATGCAAAATACAAATTATGGATTAAACCCCACGAGGTGCCTCTTGTAAAGTCTGCAAAAAAGACAGCTGGTCAAAATGTCTAAACTTTATCAATCCAGCATATATTCTATACTTGTGCCAATATGCTTGACATACTTTGTATTACACTATGTATTGAGACTTTTTTTTAAAAAAGACAATGAAAATATTTTTCACTATTCTCCTGTATCTGTAGATATTACTGCTAACAGTTAAAAATAAGTAATACCTAATAAAATGCTGAAATAGGTATAAATGTTCAAGTAACAATTTCTATAATGCAAATAAGCATAAATGTGTCTGACGACTAAACTACATTTAGAAAAGTAATATTTTTACTTTGGTACATTTCCACAGACACTTTTTTTTTACTTTTGTGACTGAATCTATAGAAAATAACAGCTGCAAATACAAACTGCACTGGGCTGAGTTTCCCAAAAGCATCGTAAGTTGATTGTAGAACAATTGCCACCAATGGTCACTACGATCAACTTAGGCTTATGATTCTTTTGGGAAACGCAACCAAGGTCAGTGTGTGATAGTAACGTCTGATTCCCAAACTAATGTCATGTGGACTGTTGCTGTATGTCTTTGTAGATTGTCTGGCTGTATGGTGACAGAGGAAGGCTGTGGTTATGTGTCTTCAGCTCTGAGTTCAAATCCCTCACACCTGAGAGAGCTGGATCTGAGCTACAATCACCCAGGAGATTCAGGAGTCAAGCTGCTCACTGATAAACTCAACGATCCAAACTACAAACTGGATAAACTCAAGTATGTAGAGCATTAAGAGTTTTGATTAAATAACTCTAATAACAGCTCTAGTTATGGTACGGGGCTGTTGAATGCTTAATTCTGATTGGCTGACAAACATTATAGGGTGTGCAATTATTTACGGTAAACAAAGGTAAAGCAGTTCTAGGCAGGTCTTGACTGCATTACAGTTCCATATCACTTTGCAAAATGATTTCAGTTATTTCAGAGGTCGACAGCCTACAACAGCAAAAGAACCAAAACCCACAAAGACAAAGAAAATATAACAAACAACAGGGTATTACTCACAAACCATTTCCATGATTTTCCTTCAAAATAAATTTGTATTCACTTTATCCCGCTCTCCCATAAAAGCGCACAAACAGAGGACAGACACACACACTCATACAAGTGCACATCAGTGATTTCATCAGTAAAATAGTTTTGGAACTTATGTAGTATGTCTGAAAAAGGGACTGTTTTAGGTGAGGTCCAGTGATGTGACGCATGTGAAACTAAAGTTTAATGCGTTTATATGAATGATTGTTCCAGTGCCCCTATGAAACCATTGTATAGGTGGGGGGGTGCTAACACAAAAACCTAAAATTCTCGGGACAGCAGCATGTGTCCAAATTTTAATCTTAACCGTTCGATTTATTCAGAAATGATCTTAAAACAGGGCTTTACTTGTAAAACGCCGAACTTACCCTTTAACCCTCTGGGTCGAGAAACGCGCCGGCGCGTTTTGCTCGATTTTTTTCACATAGCAGGAAAATAGACTTAAAATACTGTCATTTTTGGTCATACACACTAAAGAAATATAAAAAAATAAACTGTTGAATGTCTATTTTTTTATGTGCCCACTTACAATCGAAATAAAACATTGTGCTTTTGTGCTTTCTGTCTCTCCATCTCCGTTAACCTTTTTTCTGGATGACGTCTCTAAACTTAAACAAAACTCAGCGAATACTATTCACCCAAGCATGAGCAATATATCTTTATGATCATTTAAGTTTGTACTATTAAAATATCTAATTCAAAACTAAAATAAATATTCTCTGTTTATGTAATCTATAAAAAAAGAGAGAGGTGTCAGCCGATCTCATTATCGTTCTCTCAGCTCATTATTCTGCTAATGTGACACGCCCACGGACAGCGCGCGCTATTCAGACGCAAATGATCTGAAGCGTCCACGCCCCTCATAAACGCGATAACACAACAAATGTAATCATCAGATTAATGTACTATTTCGTCTTGCGAGGCTGTGACTGTGAGCAGTAATCCTGGGACATTTACCTCAGAACATGTGCTGGTTTATTTTCATTTTGAGGAGCGACCGATCTAGCCGAGAATTGTGAGTAGCCTAAGTTTTTTATTCTTGTGCTTTGTTCTAATGTCTGTAAATGTCACGGTGGGTAAATCCTATGTCTCATTCATGTCTCGTGTTTCTGTTGTTACATGTGTGTGTGTGCTGATTAGAGGGGCGTGGCTGCTCATCTGAGCTCATTCAGTAATCACTCATCACCACCTGCAGTCTATCATCCCGGTCTATTTAATCTCACCCATTTCTCATCTCCATTGTCAGATCGTTGTTTGTGATGTCCAGTGTTGATCCCTCTTCGTTCCAGTATCCTTCGTTGTTCCTGTCTGTTCCCTGTGGATGTTCTGGATTCGTCTTGTTGATCGTCACCTCACTTCACCTGCACTGTATCCATCTGACCATCGAGTCCCTGCGCCACTTACCTGCCTGTCAGTGATTCGTGAACTGAGTTCTCAACCTTGCCTGTCTTTGGACTGTGTTCTGAGTTCCAATAAACATTGTTACTTGCAATTGCTTCCGTAGTTCTTACGTTACAGAACGATCTGACCAGAAATGGAAGCAGCGAGTGACAATCCTGAGACGTTGGAGGATTTCGTCAATAACAGCAGACGGCGGATGGAGAATCAAGAGAGGAATATCAACGACACCGTTCGTGCTGTTCAGGCGTTAGTGGCGCAGGTGTCCGGGCTCACCCAGCAAGTCCAACAGCTGCGTATTCCCGCTGCGCCGGTCCCACCGCCGATTCCCCAAATACCACCAGTGGACCCCTCCCAGTCGGAACCACGATTACCAACCCCAGAGACATACTCAGGTGAACCCAATTTTTGTCGAGCCTTCTTAACTAGATGCTCCATGCATTTCTCTCTCCAGCTCAGAACCTTCCGGGAGGAAAGAACTAAAGTGGCTTTCGTGCTCACGCTGCTGACTGGGAGAGCGGCACTATGGGGAACGGCGGTGTGGGAAAACCAGGAGGACTGCTGCACCTCGTTCCAAGCGCTCTCCGACGAGATGAAACGGGTCTTCGACCGTACCTTAGGAGGCAGAGAAGCGGCCAGATTGCTGGCCGAGTTACGGCAAGGACATCGATCCGTGTCGGACTACTCGATCGAGTTTCGGACCCTGGCGGCGGAGAGCCAATGGAACGAGGAGGCGCAGTGGGATATGTTCCTGCATGGGTTGGCTGACCGCGTCCAAAAGGAGATTTATGCCATGGACTTACCACCGAAACTCAACGATTTAATCGCGCTAGCACTGAGACTGGACGCCAGACTGTCTCGTGTGGAGCGAAGAGGACCCAACTACCGTTCTTCGGCGGAATCGGAGGGTCACCGTGCTGCAGGTGGGGACGCGGTCAGCCCCATCTACGATCCCGAGCCCATGCAGGTAGGTCGAGTCCGGCTTTCCCGGGAGGAGAGGGAGAGGCGGAGATCCCAGGGCCTTTGCTTGTACTGTGGAGGAGCGGGACACTTTGCCTACAACTGCCCGTTAAAAGGCCCAGCCCGGTAGTAAGTATGAGGCTACTATCGGGTGGGATCTCCGCCGAGAAGACCTCATCGACATCGACTCTCCTTCCGGTTAGACTCCGATGGTCCAACCACCGTCACGATTGTCATGCACTTCTGGACTCGGGCGCCGAGGGTAACTTCATGGATCACAACTTTGCACTCAAGCACCAAGTTCCCCTCAAACCACTCACCCATCAGATTGCAGTGGACGCCCTCAACGGTCAGAAACTCCCCACCATATCTCTGGTTACTGAAGATATCATCCTCACCACATCAGGCAATCACTCAGAAACCATCTCATTCTACATCCTGGACACTCAGCTTGCACCCATAGTTCTTGGTCACCCTTGGCTCACTCGTCACAATCCCAAAATAGACTGGCAACTCAAATCCGTAGCGGCTTGGAGCAGTTTTTGTCATAAGTCCTGTCTTGTCTCTGCTTGTCCGTCTGTTTCTGTTCATGTGTTACAGGAGGAGACAGTGGATTTATCTAACGTGCCCACGGAGTATCGGGATCTGAAGGAGGTGTTCAGTAAGTCTCGGGCTGATTCTCTCCCTCCACATCGTCCCTATGACTGTGCTATAGAATTATTGCCAGGTACGTCTCCGCCAAAGGGCAAATTATATTCACTCTCTGTCCCAGAGAGAGAGGTCATGGAGAAATACATTTCTGATTCTCTAGCAACAGGGTTCATCCGCCCTTCCTCTTCTCCTGCGGGGCGGGGTTCTTTTTGTGGGGAAGAAGGATGGATCGTTGCGACCTTGTATTGATTACCGGGGCTGAACAACATCACGGTAAAGAATACTTATCCTTTGCCATTGATGTCTTCAGCTTTCGAGAGGTTGCAAGGAGCATCCGTCTTCACGAAATTGGATTTAAGAAATGCTTATCATTTGGTCCGCATTAGGAAGGGGGATGAATGGAAGACCGCATTTAACACCCCTAGGGGGCACTTTGAATATTTGGTCATGCCTTTCGGCTTGTCCAATAGCCCAGCGGTCTTCCAAGCTCTTGTCAATGACGTGTTGCGAGACATGATCGATCAATTTATATATGTCTACCTGGATGATATATTGATTTTTTCATCGTCTCTCCAGGAACACGTGCAACACGTACGACAGGTGCTTCAGAGGTTGTTAGAGAATGGGCTTTTTGTCAAGGCGGAGAAATGCGTGTTTCATGCACAGTCTGTTCCTTTCCTAGGTCACATCATCTCGGTTGAGGGAATGCGCATGGATCCTGACAAGGTTAAGGCTGTGGTAAATTGGCCAAGTCCTGATTCCCGTAAGGCCCTACTGAGGTTTCTGGGGTTCGCCAATTTTTACCGGCGTTTTATTCGCAATTTCAGCCGACTAGCCGCGCCTCTGACTGCCTTGACCTCCCCCAGAACGACGTTCAGGTGGTCAGACGCAGCAGAAGCTGCGTTTGCCAAACTGAAGAGCTGCTTCGTTTCAGCTCCCATCCTGATAACCCCTGATCCATCACGTCAGTTCGTGGTGGAGGTCGATGCGTCAGAGGTGGGGGTAGGTGCAGTGTTATCCCAGCGCTCTCCTTCAGACGACAAGATGCACCCTTGCGCGTTTTTTTTCCCATCGTTTGTCCCCTGCCGAAAGCAATTATGACATTGGCAACAGAGAGTTGTTGGCAGTCAAGTTAGCATTGGAAGAGTGGCGCCACTGGTTAGAAGGGTCGGGGTACCTTTTATCGTCTGGACCGATCACAAGAATTTGGAATACATTCGTACGGCTAAAAGACTCAATTCCAGGCAGGCTCGGTGGGCTCTTTTTTTCGGACGTTTTGACTTTACTCTCTCGTACCGCCCGGGTTCTAAAAACATCAAACCCGATTCTTTATCGCGCATTTTTGACCGTTCCGATCGCCCGTCTACTCCCGAGTGCATTTTACCTGAGAATCTATTCATCTCTACACTCACATGGGAGGTCGAATCGAAGGTCAAGAAGGCCTTAGAAGGGGTAACGCCTCCGACTCGTTGTCCACCGAACCGGTTGTTTGTGCCGGAGAGTTTACGGTCCAGCGTTATTCAGTGGGGTCACTGTTCCAATGTGGCTTGTCACCCAGGAGTCAATCGTACTATGTTTTTAGTCAAGCAACGATTCTGGTGGCCTCTCATGGCTCATGATGTTCGCAGTTTTGTATTGGCTTGCTCAGTTTGTGCCACAGGTAAAACTTCCAATCGATCTCCGGACGGGTTACTCCAACCGCTGCCGGTGCCTTCGAGACCCTGGTCCCATATCGCACTAGATTTTATTACCGCCCTCCCACCCTCCCAGGGTCACACGGTAGTTTTGACCGTGGTGGACCGGTTCTCGAAGGCGGCCCATTTCATTCCCTTGCCCAAATTACCCTCAGCCAAGGAGACAGCGGTCATTGTCGTTGACCACGTCTTTCGGATTCATGGCCTCCCGACAGACGTGGTTTCTGACAGAGGACCCCAATTTGTATCCAAATTTTGGAGAGAGTTTTGTAAACTTCTGGGGGCGACTGTGAGTCTGTCCTCTGGGTTCCATCCCCAGAGCAATGGTCAAACTGAGCGAGCCAACCAGGATTTGGAACGAACGTTGCGATGTTTAGTGTCCAAGAATCCTTCCTCGTGGAGTCAGCTACTTTCTATGGTGGAGTACGCCCACAATACGTTGCCAGTGTCATCCACGGGCCTATCACCATTTGAGTGTAGCGTAGGTTACCAGCCACCAATCTTTCCTAGTCTGGAATCCGAAGTCGCGGTCCCCTCCGCCCACGCCTTCGTCCAGAGGTGTCATCGCACTTGGACGAGAGCCCGTGAGACTCTACTCCAAGTGGGGGCGCGCACCAAGGCCAAAGCCGATCGCCACCGGCGGAAGCCTCCCGTATACGTCGTCGGTTCTAAAGTGTGGCTTTCTACCAAGGATATTCCTCTCCGTTCCGTTTCGAATAAACTTGCACCTAAATTCATTGGCCCGTTTGCTGTCACCAAAATCATTAGCCCGGTGACAGTCCGCCTGAATCTTTCTCCAGTGTACAGGAGAATCCATCCCGTCTTTCATGTTTCCAAAATTAAACCCGTCTTTTATGCTCGCATTAATCCGCCAGTCCCGGTTCCCCCCCCGCCGCGTCTCATAGATGGGGAATCCACATATTCGGTTAATCGTATTCTGGACTCGAGACGGAGGGGACGCGGATTACAGTACTTGGTGGACTGGGAAGGTTACGGTCCGGAGGAGAGAAGTTGGGTGCCAGCTAGAGACATTCTGGATCACTCCCTTATCGATGATTACAATCGACAGGTAAGGGAGTCTGGGAACGCCAGGAGGCGTTCCTAGGGAAGGGGGTACTGTCACGGTGGGTAAATCCTATGTCTCATTCATGTCTCGTGTTTCTGTTGTTACATGTGTGTGTGTGCTGATTAGAGGGCGTGGCTGCTCATCTGAGCTCATTCAGTAATCACTCATCACCAGCTGCAGTCTATCATCCCGGTCTATTTAATCTCACCATTTCTCATCTCCATTGTCAGATCGTTGTTTGTGATGTCCAGTGTTGATCCCTCTTCGTTCCAGTATCCTTCGTTGTTCCTGTCTGTTCCCTGTGGATGTTCTGGATTCGTCTTGTTGATCGTCACCTCACTTCACCTGCACTGTATCCATCTGACCATCGAGTCCCTGCGCCACTTACCTGCCTGTCAGTGATTCGTGAACTGAGTTCTCAACCTTGCCTGTCTTTGGACTGTGTTCTGAGTTTCCAATAAACATTGTTACTTGCAATTGCTTCCGTAGTTCTTACGTTACAGTAAATGCAAAAAGACTGTTTAAATTTGAATCACGTTTCTGTGTGTGAATGAATTAACGGCACAGATGGGCGCTGTTGTTTATGTTTCAGTATGTTTAGCCTACTATGTTACAGATGAAATATGAAAGACAACATTTCGTAGTTTTGGATAGATTATAAAGTTTTTATTCTAAAATATCAAATAAGCTTTTGTCATCCAGTTTCTGCTCATATTTTAAATATATAGTAGGCTATGTTCTGTCAAAAATAAACTCATCAACTAAGATGTTATTATAGTGTTTGTTCCAATGTAAGCTATATAAAAACTAATGAATCCTTAACTTTAAAATATGTATGATAATACTGTAGGATAATACTGAGGAATACTGTAGTAAGTTTTTTTCATTCTCAAGTGAATCGCGTTTCTGTGTGTGTGTGATTAATGAACGGCAGAGATGCGCTGTTTACCACAACTCGCAAAAAGACAGTTTAAATTTGAATCGCATTTCTGTTTGTGAATGAATGATCCGCTTTTAGCAAACTATATTGCTATACTGAGATTAGGGCTGGCGATATGGACCAAAAGTCATATCCCGATATTTTGGCTGAATATCGATATACGATATATATCCCGATATTTTTTCCGCAAAGTGAGAGCAAATGTTGAGTCAAAGTCAAATATAGTCTTCACTGTATAAATTATACATTGATTCTTATTAAAGCTACTATTAAAGTTCTCAGTCAAGAGCAGTGAGTGATTTCCTCTGTGTTTTGTTGTTTTATTAACATTAAATAGATAGTTCTCCCAAAAAATGTAATTGTCATCATTTAATCTCGCAAGTTGTTTTAAACCTGAATAAGTTTCTTTCTTCTGTTGAAGTTATTTGGAAGAATGTGTGTAACCAAACAGTTGATGTACCCCAGTGATTTCCATAGTATATTTTTCCCTATGAAAGTCAATGGGGACCAGCAACTGTCTGGTTACCCACATTCTTTAAAATATCTTCTTTTGTGTTCAGCACAAGAAATAAATTAATACAGGTTTGGAACAACATTACAGTGAATAAATAATGACAGAATTTTTATTTTTGGGTGAACTATCCCTTTAAGGACAAGCGGCGGTTTACTATTAGGGCTACTGTCTCTTTAAGACCTGTACGCGACGCGTCTATACCATAGGTCTATACACGCATTTGACAAGCAGATTTCTCTCAATTTTCTCAGTTTGCTTTCAGTTTAGACATAACCAACTTCCTTATGTAAACCTTGTGTGTATTTGAGAGTATTAGCGAAATAAGACTCGAAAGATAACTTAGTCCAGTAACCAGGCGCTGTTAGACAGGCTTTTAGTGCATGTGCGCGTCGGGTGTTCGCGCTCAGTAAAGCGCATGTTAGAACAGCGCATCAGCAGTGAATGACATGTTTAACCGGCAAGGCTTTAAAGCACATGCAAATAATGAACTTTTGTGAACTCACTGAACTAATGTGTCCCGTTCCTCTGCGTTAATATTTGATGTGAGTATTTGTCGCGTTGTAGGCTACACTAATGCTGTTGAGACGGAGGAGGCAGAACTGCAACTGATAGAATGCACGATATACATATTTCTACAAAAGCAGTCAGCAGCTTGCTTGGAGCAAGGATCATAGCGCAAATTTGAACTATATCGATATATGCGATATGGTCTAATTCCATATCACATTTAAAAATATATCGATATATTTTTTATATCGATATATCGCCCAGCCCTAACTGAAATGAGTAAAAATCGACTGAAATATGTTGAAATAAAATGTATTTGTATAAGCAACGTATTAAACTGCAAATTAACATTTATATTTCTTATATAAACGAAAGACCTATGTTACAGACATATGAAAGACAACATCTAGTTTTGGATATATTATACATTATTCCTCTAAAATATTTGCCACCTCAATAAGCTTTTGTTTGCCAATTTTTGCTCATATGTTAAATAGCCTTAAGTATGTTTTGTCAAAAATAAAGTAATCAAATAATATGTTATTATGTGTTTGTTACAATGTAGCCTAGGCTATATCCAAAGTAATGAATCCTTAACTTTGAAATATGTATGATAAAATGTATACTTTAGTTTTTACAAAGAAAGATTGCACTTGAATTGTTGTTGTAATTGTAACATTTTTAATAAAAAAATATATTTACAAGGTAGATGTAAACAAACTATTAAAAGGTAAATATAAGCCTTTTCTTTAAATAATTTTTATTGAGTTTTATTAGTGACAAATTTGGGGAGAGGATACATATTCCAAAACTGAAAATACAGTATGAGAATTAACTGCACAATTACTAGACATGGAAAAATATATAAAAAAATGAGATGCTTCCAACTGTGAACCAATTTTGTTAGAATATATATATATATATATATATATATATACATATATACATACACACACACACACACACACACACACATATATATATTTACTGCTCTTGCATTCTTTCTTGTGGCTCAGTGACACACCTGAATTAATGGCTCATTAAGTATGCGGGCCCCATTGTCTCCTCAGGTGTGAACCACTAAATATGCATGATGGTGTTGAAATCGTTGACGCCCCTTGCGCATATTGCCTTTCCAAACAAAAAGTGTCTTACAAAATTTAAATCAATGTATTGTTTTATGTGAATGATTAGGCAGGATGATTTTCACATCATTTTGAAGAAAAAACTCTAGGCAACGACATCCATTAGTCCAAAGTCTTGTGGACACATATTTAGTATGTGTTTTGTGGTCTTATTTCAGAAACTTTATTTTTTATTTTTTGCAATAACCATGCATAAACAATATTCCCTCAAAAATACAAACATGTACATACATGTTGCTCACATATTATGGTAGCCCTGTTTGTGCTAAATAGAGTGAATTTACACCTTTGCCATTAATATGTTTATAAGCAACTGAAAAAAGCACAAATGTCAGGGCATGTCAGAACACCTCAAGGACCCCAAAAACACCTTAGACCCCAGAGGGTTAAAGATGACGAAGTAGTATGTCCCAAAGCTTGCCTACTCTTTTGCTACACACTCAAAAGTATGTACTTTTTCTTCACAAAAAGAGTACATACTTTTAGGGCGTAGTATAAGTAGGCGAATTGGGACGCAGCAACAGAATGGCTGCGGCTGCTGGCGAACAGCGGTCTTTCGATTCGGCTTTGGCCACGACTCTGGAGGATTGGAAGTTAAACTTTTCTTTGAAACAAGAACAAAGAACGGCGTCGCTCTGACTACGTCTCCTTCTTCGTTGCTCTGGTTGGTTGTAAAGCTATCCTATTGTGTGCAGAGGGAATTTGAAGAGGCATGATAGCATGGTGACTCTTCTACGGTTTCATTTTAAAATTATCATCGGCGAAATAAATGGAAAACAAACAATATTGACAATATTGTGTCTAAAAAGTAACTCACAATGTTAACTCATTGTCAATTTAACTGTTGTGTAAAATAAATATCATA
>JAVALU010002554.1:125000-127500 GCA_030770095.1 Gila robusta
AGATTATCATCAGTTTACACACACACACACACACTCACTCACTGTTGTTTTCTCTCCATCAGATTATCATCAGTTCTCACACACACACACACACACACACTCACTGTTTTATTTTCTCTCCATCAGATTATCATCAGTTCTCACACACACACACACTCACTCACTCACTGTTTTATTTTCTCTCCATCAGATTATCATCAGTTCTCACACACACACACACACACACACACACACACACACACTCACTGTTTTATTTTCTCTCCATCAGATTATCATCAGTTCACACACACACACACACACACACACACACACACACACACTCACTCACTGTTGTTTTCTCTCCATCAGATTATCAGTTCTCTCTCTCACACACACACACACACTCACTGATGTGTTTACCATCCATCAGATTGCCATCAGTTCACACACACACGCACACACACACACTCACTGTTGTGTTTTCCCTCCATCAGATTATCATCAGTTCACACACACACACACACACACACACTCACTGATGTGTTTTCTCTCCATCAGATTATTATCAGTTCACACACACACACACACACACACACACAGTCACTGATGTGTTTCTCTCCATCAGATTATCATCAGTTCACACACACACACACACACACACACACTGATGTGTTTTCTCTCCATCAGATTATTATCAGTTCACACACACACACACGCACACACACACTCACACTCACTGTTGTGTTTTCTCTCCATCAGATTATCATCAGTGCACACACACACACACACACTCACTGTTGTGTTTTCTCTCCATCAGATTCTTATCAGTACACACACACACACTCTCACACACACACACACACACACACACACACTCACTGTTGTGTTTTCCCTCCATCAGATTATCATCAGTTCACACACACACACACACACACACACTGATGTGTTTTCTCTCCATCAGATTATCAGTTCTCTCACGCACACACACACACACACACACACACACACACACACACACTCACTGATGTGTTTACTATCCATCAGATTGCCATCAGTTCTCACACACACACACACACACACACACTCACTGATGTATTTTCTCTCCATTAGATTGTCATCAGTTCACACACACACACACACACACACACACACACACTCACTGTTGTGTTTTCTCTCCATCAGATTATTATCAGTACACACACACACACACACTCACTGTTGTGTTTTCCCTCCATCAGATTATCATCAGTTCACACACACACACACACACACACACACTGATGTGTTTTCTCTCCATCAGATTATCAGTTCTCTCACGCACACACACACACACACACACACACACACACTCACACACACTCACTGATGTGTTTACTATCCATCAGATTGCCATCAGTTCACACACACGCACACACACACACTCACTGTTGTATTTTCTCTCCATTAGATTGTCATCAGTTCACACACACACACACACACACACACACACACACACACTGTTGTGTTTTTTCTCCATCAGATTATCATCTGTACACACACACACACACATACACTCACTGTTGTATTTTCTCTCCATTAGATTATCATCAGTACACACACACACTGTTGTGTTTTTTCTCCATCAGATTATCATCAGTTCACACACACACACACTGTTGTGTTTTTTCACCATCAGATTATCATCTGTACACACACACACACACACACACATACACTCACTGTTGTATTTTCTCTCCATTAGATTATCATCAGTACACACACACACTGTTGTGTTTTTTCTCCATCAGATTATCATCAGTTCACACACACACACACTGTTGTGTTTTTTCACCATCAGATTATCATCTGTACACACACACACACACACACACTCACTGTTGTGTTTTCTCTCCATCAGATTATCATCATTTTACACCACACACACACACACACTCACTCACTGTTGTTTTCTCTCCATCAGATTATCATCAGTTCACACACACACACACACACACACACTCACTGTTGTGTTTTCCCTCCATCAGATTATCATCTGTACACATACACACACACACACAAACTCACTGGTGTGTTTTCTCTCCATTAGATTATCATCAGTTCACACACAAACACACACACACACACACACTGTTGTGTTTTTTCTCCATCAGATTATCATCTGTACACACACACACACACACACACACACACACACACTCACTCACTGTTGTGTTTTCTCTCCATCAGATCATCATCAGTTCACACACACACACACACACACACACACACACACACACTGTTGTGTTTTTTCTTCATCAGATTATCATCTGTACACACACACACACACTCACTCACTGTTGTGTTTTCTCTCCATCAGATTATCATCAGTTTACACACACACACACACACACTCACTCACTCACTGACTGTTGTGTTTTCTCCATCAGATTATCATCAGTTCAGACACACACACACACACACTCACACACACACTCACTGTTGTGTTTTCCGTCCATTAGATTATCATCAGTTCACACACACA
>JAVALU010002554.1:132500-201174 GCA_030770095.1 Gila robusta
TGTATTGCTATCTCTACAGGGACTTATGTGCATTTTTAGCACACAAAGATTAAAATTAACTTGCATTTATCAAACTGTCAACTTCAGTGTAGCTCTTACAAAATGTTTATCTTTTAAAAGAAAAAGAGAGGAACTCTTAAAGCACTATCTTTTAAATAAGTCAAAATATGTTACACATAATTGCCTATAATGAGGCTATAACAATAGCAAAGGCATAACCATAAAGTGAAACATAAGTTCAACCTCAACACAAAAACAGTATCAACAATGCTTCTATTCCCTGAGAGTGAGGATACATTTTTTTCACTTGAAATTAAAGTGCAGTATTTGGAAACATATGACTGGAGTTCTTATCTAAACTTAGTGTCACTGTATACATTTAAATATCATAGGTAACATGAAATCCAAAACACACACCGGACTTATACGACGCTGGCGCATCCTCCAACTCCGGTTAGCCTTCCTTATATCTCCCACTTGCCATTTATATACGTGACGAGACCTGCAGCGCTCCATACTCCACTTTTACTGTCTATAGGCTTGTTCGACTTGAACCGGCGCTGCACAGACCGATCGGTTTATGACATCAAAGTACCGCGAGAGTGATTGAAAAGCATACGGAGCCGTTGCTCTCGCGGTACTTTGATGTTATTCATCGATCGGTCTGTGCAGCGCCGATTCAAGTCAAACAAGCCTCATATGTATGTCCATTGTCATGTCCACACATCTCTTATTTCGCGCGAAAAGTAAACACACTGTCTGAGGTCACGGGCACGAGGTTACATTGCGCATGCGTCGAACCGTGCGACACACACACGCACCGAACCGAGACAAGCGAACCGAACGGTTCGGATGTTTTTTCATGTACCGTGCCACCCCTAACACACACACACTGTTGTGTTTTCTCTCCATCAGATCATCATCAGTTCACACACACATACACACACTCACTCACTGTTGTGTTTTCTCTCCATCAGATTATCATCAGTTTACACACACACACACTCACTCACTGTTGTTTTCTCTCCATCAGATTATCATCAGTTCACACACACACACACTGTTGTGTTTTCTCCATCAGATCATCAGTTCACACACACATACACACACTCACTCACTGTTGTTTTCTCTCTCCATCAGATTATCATCAGTTTACACACACACACACTCACTCACTGTTGTTTTCTCTCCATCAGATTATCATCAGTTCACACACACACACACACACACACACACTGTTGTGTTTTCTCCATCAGATTATCATCAGTTCACACACACACACACACACACACACACACACACACACTGTTGTGTTTTCTCCATCAGATTATCATCAGTTCACTGTCATGACCGGCTCAAAGCCGTGACAAATAAGTGGAGGACATAGCGAAGTTGGTCAGGTTGTATGTGTATTTATTAACATAAATAGAAAAATATATATATAACAGAAAATCAAATATAAGACAACTGCTATTTCTGTTCTGACAAACGTTGTTAAGCATAGCAAAGGAAAACAAACCCAACACAAAAAGGGTACGGGAGCAACAGCTCTCACAAAAGTCTTGCAGCTCTGAAGGTCTCGAGGCCCTCAACATTCTCAAAGCCTAAGCTTATATACAGGTGTATATCACTTGACGATCATACACAGGTGTACATCATTCTGTTGATGAGTCTCCCAGCCACACCCACCGGACGACAACAGCGGGAACAACCGGAGACCCGTCACACACCCCCCCTAAAAAGAAGAGAGCACAGAGTCTTAATAAAAACAAACAACTCCCACAACTCAAATTTGTCAAAATAGCAATAATTGGTTCGGCCTGTAATTCTCCCAAATCCCGTGAACTCTCCCACTTTCAGCAACCTGGCGCCTAGGAAGCAAAATTAAGAAAGAAAAAGAGACAGTCAGAGAAAAGACTTTAAAGCACTTAAACACGGGACAAGGCGTCAGCAGTTACATTCTCTACGCCTTTAATATGGCGTATATCCAAAGAGTAACTCTGAAGGAACAAACACCATCTCATCAGCCTTTGGTTGGGGTTTTGTAAGGAGTGCAGAAAAACTAAAGGATTGTGATCCGTATATACCACCAAAGGTCCCTCTGAAGACCCAACATACACCTCAAAATGTTGTAAGGCCCAAATCAAAGCAAGTGCCTCCTTCTCCATCACAGAATAATTAAGCTGATATAAATTAAACTTTCTAGAGAAGAATCCAATCGGATGATCAATGTCATTCTCAGACGTTTGTAACAAGACAGATCCAGCACCCACATTACTGGCATCTACTTGTAATTTAAACTTTTTATCAAAACTCGGAGCTGCCAACACGGGAGCCTCTGTAATGCCTGGTTCAGATTACACGATTTTAGCCCGATTTTGGCACGATCCGTTTGACGTAGGGTGTCGTGGGGATTCGTAAACGACAACGGGCGTCGGGACGCAAAATTCGATCGTATCATCTCGTATAGTGTGTCATACTGGGCGACAACCTACGTCGCGTCTGCGATGCTTCACGACATCACGACAAAAAGACTAGCATGTTTAATTTTTTTAACGGTCGTCCACGACGGTTCCGTCACATGTATGAGGTTGACCAATAGGAGCACAGAAGCTTTTCCGTACACAACTTTCAAAAATGGCGAAACGAAAGAGAGACGATGGTGCTACTAGGTGGAGTTATGACATGGAGGAAAGGTTCGTAAGAAAACAATATTTTACCTCAAGTTCTCTTTGGAGGATTGACAGCCCATACTGTCCTCTTCGAGCAATCCAGGAACGTGTCCATTGTCGGGTTTTCTTTCTCTTTTTTTACGTTTTTCTGAACACAGGACATCCAATACAACACTCACCGCTTCATCCATTGTTTGTTTACGTTCGTTTCCGGAAGTCACTCGCTACTAGTTTCGCCTTCTCAATGACATCACGCGCGTCGTTAAAGATGGCACGTGATGACTGGTCAGGATGCAACGTGTAGTCTGACATGTTTCTTGTCCATGACACGACAAGATTTTAGGAGTCAAAATCGCGAAATCTGACACAGTGACTATCGTAACAGACAAAAAAAATCGTGTAATCTGAACCAGGCATAAGCATTTTTACCCGCTCAAAGGCTTGTTGACACAATGGTGTCCAGCAAAAACTACTCCTCCCCGCAACAAACTTGTCAGGGGCACCGCGGCGGTAGAAAAATTTCGGCAAAAACAACGATAAAATCTCACCATTCCAAGAAATCGCATTAGCTCTTTTTTTGTATTGGGCGTAGGATACTTATCTATTGCCTCTACCTTTGCACGAACCGGACGTACTTGGCCTTGCCCAACAACCTTTCCCAGATAGGTCACGGTGGCTTTTGCGAATTCGCATTTTGATAAGTTAACAGTCAAGTTAGCTGATACAAAACGATCAAACAGTGTTCTAATCTGACTCAAGTGTTCCTCCCAAGTTTGACTAAAAACAACTACATCTAAATATACAGCACAACCCCTCAAACCAGATATCACGCGATTCAACCCGAAACTCATAACCCTGTAGGAAAACAATCATGAAGGCGTGATGAACGCAGAAATCTCTCGAGCTCTTGCAGTTAAAGGCACCTGCCAGTAACCTTTTAGAAGATCAAACTTGCTCACAAATCTAGCATTTCCTACTTGATCTACACAATCCTCGATTCGAGGTAGTGGGAAAGAATCAGGCTTTGTTACGGCATTCACTTTACGGTAGTCCGTACAGAATCTGAATGACCCATCAGGTTTATTCACTAGTAAAGATGGGGAAGCCCAACTAGAAAAAGAAGATTCAGCGATGTCATTTCTCAACATATACTCGATTTCATCATCCAATTGTTTTTTCTTATTTGCCGACACTCGATAATAACGTTGACGTATTGGACTTGCACCTCCCACATCAATGTCGTGCTCTATTAGACCTGTACAAGAAGGAGTATCAGAAAACAATGTAACGTATTCCTTAGTCAAATTCATCAAATCAGTCCGCTGTACATTCGTTAGATGACCAAGGCAAACGCTCAAAGAACTCAGTGCTTCTGAGTTTCTAAGACGCCCTTGAAGAACACAATCTCCTGGATAGATTTCACCTTCCTCCCCAACTACTGGAGTCAGAACCAATTCAACCCCTGTCATTATTAACAGAAACATCTGCACACATAACAGGTTTAACACACGAATCAGACAGACTAACTTGGTCTTTTGACATAAGGCCTTCAAAATCCTTACAAGCATAATAAGGCTTTAACAAGTTTGTGACACATTCTAGTCTTTTTCCTTCGATTTGGTGTATTAATCAAATAATTCAAATCAGAAAACTGACGAGCAACAGTATATGGTCCGACAAACTTAGCCTGAAACGGTGACCCAACAACAGGCAACAACGCCAGTACCTGGTCACCAGGTTGAAACTAACGCAACTCTGTTCGACGATCAAAAAGTAGTTTCATTCGATCTTGTGATTTGCTCAGAGATGACTTCACCAATTGGCACGCCTCATAAATTCGTCTACGAAAATCACTAACATATGACAAAACATTTTTCGGTGGATCAGACTTTACCCAGTCAGCAGATAAAACAGCCAACGGACTTCGCACGTCGTGTCCAAAAACAAGGTCGTTTGGACTGAACCCAGTACTTTCTTGCGCAGCTTCCCGAGCAGCCATCATTAACCAAGGTAGACCAGTCTCCCCAATCCTTACCCATTTGAACACAGTACGACCTCAAAAGAGATTTTAACGTTTGATGAAATCTCTCCAGTGCTCCCTGACTTTGGGCATGATAAGCACTGGAGAGGTTATGTTGAATATGAAGTTGTTTCAACACTTGACCGAACAAATTAGAAGTGAAATTACTTCCCTGATCAGATTGGATAATTCGTGGTATTCCAAATATTGAAATGAACCGAGTCAGCGCCTTTATGACTAGTTTTGCCGTCACAGAACGTAAAGGATATGCAGCAGGATATCTAGTTACTTGGCACATGATTGTAAGCAAAAATTCACTACCCGCTTTTAAACTAGGCAACGGCCCGACACAATCTACAATGAGATGTTCAAACGGCTGACTAATGGCTGGAATCGGAAAAAGGGGAGCAGGTTTCAAAGATTGATTTGGCTTTCCAGTAAGCTGACATGTATGACAAGATTTAATATATTTAGCAGTGTTTCCCCTACCATTGTTTTGGGGGGGCGGCCCGCCCCCCCAAAACGACCCCCCGCCCCCCCTAAATTGCCGACGAAATCCAGTCATAAAAAAGAAATTTACTGTATAACGCGGAATTTCATGGAATTTGTCAAACTTTTGAGGAATAAATAGAAAGCAGTTCAGTGTACACTTGAAATCAAATCGCGATGCAGACAAGTGTGTGTGGATATTAAACCACAAAGACTATTTAAATACGAATCCTGCTTGTTCTGTGTGAATGAATGGTGCAGCCGACGCGCAGTTTCATTTAACGTACCACACACACACACACACACTGAAGCACGTGTGACGCTTGCGCTGTTTTTTTTTGCCTATATGAAGACACAAATGCATAAACTTCCTCTCCAGGCTCTAGATCCACTCCGAAAGTCACTTCGTGATCATCTATGATTTAACCGCTTCATTTGAGAAAAACTATCATTGTGACAAACACAAACTCAAAAGGTCTTCACGGCAACCCGTCAAAATAAAAGTTCGGTTTAACGTGACAGAAATATATTACCGTTGTACAGTAGAATTTAGATATGTCCCAATGTAATAATACTAACACTAATCCAAATAAATTATCATCAAAACTGATTTTTTTAGGAATAATCCATGTTTTAATTTTAACAGTAAAGCTCATTGTGCAGCACGTTATTTGACAAAAAGTTTATTTAATTTCATATGATTAAAATTGATGATAAATGATAACATTTGTGTTTTATGTCTTCATTTTATTACCAGAAAAAACACACAACACAGAATTAGTGTGAATTTTTTTTTCATATTTTTTTTTTAAATGTTGTATACGTTTAATGATTCATAATACACTATTTCAATTAATTAGACATGGTTTTTGATTGCTAAAAAATTTACACCACGTATCCGTAACACGCCCGCTCCGCAACACTAACAGCCCCCCCCCCCCTGAAAAAAAATCCTAGGGGAAACACTGTTTAGACACATCACGCTTCAATTTTGGCCAAAAAAAAACGTTTCAAAAGTAATTTGTACGTCTTTTTCACTCCCATATGGCCAGAGGCATCATGAGCGGTCTGTAACACTAGCTGGCGGAGAGACTGAGGTATAACAACTTGCACCATGGGATCACCCAACGCAAACTCTCCCTGTGGCACCCATTTTCGAACTAGCAATCCTTCATCTAGGTAATACCCAGATGAAAGATTCTCAACCGTGTCATAAGATACAACCCGGTCAAATAATTCAATAAGAGTTGAGTCAGTCTTTTGTTTTTCAACCAGTTCATCGCGTGACACTGATAAAATTTAAGGGACTTCTAGAGTTTCCTTCACCACCTTCTTAGATTCATGTTTTACATCAACTTGGGGTTTACTCATAGAACGTGTTATCACACAAGTGGGCAACACACTTGAACAGGTCAAATTCTCACCACCATCTGGTTTCAAGATCATCGGGCATGGTGTAACCACTAGATGTGGTGAATCATTCCGCCAGACACGATCACCAGCCAAGTCATTCCCCAGAATTACCTGTATTCCTTCCACAGGTAAGCAGGAACAAACAGCCACCTCCACTTCTCCCTGGACCAATACAGATTGTAAAATAACTTTATGCAGTGGGACAGACATAACATTCAAGCCAATGCCCTTAATCAGCACATTACTTCCAGTGTAAGAATCAGCTGAAAAAGGCAGCGCAGACTCTAACACAAAGGTCTCTGATGATCCTGTATCACGTAGAACCTTTACTGGTACGGATTTTGTGGAATCTACCAACCCAACAGAACCTTCTGTAACAAAAGGAGTAAATGCTGAACCACATGGTGAGCAAATTCTCTGCACATTATTCACTGTTGAAGTAGTCACAGCCAAAGCCACAGACTTTACAGGAGACCAAGAATTAGATTTCACTTTAGAATTGTCAGCTTTTGCTTTCAATAAGAGACATTCATTCTTCCAGTGACCAAACTCATGACAATAATTACACATATTTGCTCGGTCTTTTTCTTCAACAGAGCTATGCAACTGTCTGCTGGGCAAATCATGCACAAACCTGGTAAATTTGTTAGAACTTCGCCACGGCTCTTTTTTAAAAATTTCTCCACCCGATCTGTAACTAAAAACAGTTTTAGGAGACAATGAGAATTCATCAGCCATGACGGCCGCCTCATACGCAGTGTCAGGTTTACGCTCGCTAATGTAAGTTGCAATGCGATCTGAAATGGAACTCTTGAATTGTTCAAGTACCATTAATTATTTTAAATCGTCAAGTGTTTTTACATCAGAAGCTACACACCAACGATTAAAATAGACTGAAATATCATGTACAAAGTCAACATACGTCTGTTTTTCACTCTTCTTCCAGGACCTAAACTTTTGTCTATAGGCCTCTGGAACTAGTTCATAAGCCCTCAACACTGCTGATTTTACAGCTTGATAATCAGAAGCATCCTCTACACTAAGGGAAGAATACGCTTCTTGAGCTCGGCCCGTAAACACAGACTGCAACATAAGCGTTCGCTCTTCATCTGGCCAACGTTGTGCGTCCGCAACACGTTCAAACAATAAAAAGAAACGCTCAACCTCTTTCTCATCAAATTTAGGAATCAATCTCATATTTCTTACTGTATCAAAGCTGCATGAACTTGAATCAGGCACTGATCCTCCAGTTATAGAAAGTTTGGAGTTTAGAGATTTCAATGCGATTTTGCGCTTCTAACTGCCTTTCTTTCATCTCTGCTTGAATTATCAATAATTGCTTTTGTTGTTCAAATGTTAAATGAGACTGTGTTGATGTCGCATTGAAAAAAGATAACATGTCTTCTGAAGATTGAGTCTCTAAAATGCCACGTTCAACTAACTCAGTCTTTACCAAGGTTTTAATCTGATCTTTTAGACGTTTATCCTGACTCGTCAAATTAATTTCGTAACGTTCTGCAAGTTCTAATAATTGATCCTTGGTTAAGTCATTTAACAAGCTCTCAGACGGTGCACTAACAAATTCCTCAACGTTTGAGGACATTATGAGAAACGTATGGCTACTAAATAAAAAAAAAATAAAAAAAAAAAGTTTAAAGACAGAAGTTGGAATAAGCAAATCCCTCTAACTAATATTTAAAACTACCTAAACTCATCCCTAATCTTCATACAGTTACTTGCAGCGGGTTTTTATACACTATAAACCAGTGTTTGCAATAGCAACCAATTACTGAGTCACTACTACAAACACGGACGTGTTCCCGAGACAAATGCTCTAACTGCTTTAACCGTACAAAAATAACAAACTAAAATAAAAAAGATCGGAATATCCTGTTAAGGATATCCCGCTAAACCTATGCAGGGAAAAGCCTAATCCCAAAACACTTTTTTTTTTTTTTAAATCCAGTAGCCAATACTTACCAAATTAAACTCCCGTAACCAACCAGAACAACCAAACCAACCACTAAAACCCTCCACAAATTTTACTTAACAAATTGTCAAGAACGGGGAAAAAAATCATTTCTAATGAATTAACCAAATTAACCAAATTAATTTAAACAAATAATAATCATCCAAATATATCACATTAACCAGAACCAAATAAACGAATGAGTTTCTCTTACCAAACTGAACGGACTTGTCCACATTTATACAAATCGGAAACTAGTTATGACCTTAAACAATGGACAAGCCTCCATATTTGTCACACTAACAAACTACGAACGAATCTTCAAATAACAAATGACCGGACCACACAAACAAACTACAAACGAAAATTAATCAAAACAATTAGCTGGACGACACAAACTACAAATGAAACTTTATCAAACACCAATTGGCTGGACGAGCCCCCATATTTGTCATGACCGGCTCAAAGCCGTGACAAATAAGTGGAGGACATAGCGAAGTTGGTCAGGTTGTATGTGTATTTATTAACATAAATAGAAAAATATATATTTAACAGAAAATCAAATATAAGACAACTGCTATTTCTGTTCTGACAAACGTTGTTAAGTAGTCAGACAGACCTAAGATCAAATCATAGGAAAACAAAACAAACCCAACACAAAAAGGGTACGGGAGCAACAGCTCTCACAAAAGTCTTGCAGCTCTGAAGGTCTCGAGGCCCTCAACATTCTCAAAGCCTAAGCTTATATACAGGTGTATATCACTTGACGATCATACACAGGTGTACATCATTCTGTTGATGAGTCTCCCAGCCACACCCACCGGACGACAACAGCGGGAACAACCGGAGACCCGTCACATCACACACACACACACTCACTGTTTTATTTTCTCTCCATCAGATTATCATCAGTTCATACACACACACACACACACACACACACTCACTGTTGTGTTTTCTCTCCATCAGATTATCATCATGTCACTCTGGATCTGAACACAGTGAATGATCGCCTCCGTCTGTCTGAGAATAACAGAGTGATTACATTCACTGACACAGTCCAGCCGTATCCTGATCATCGAGACAGATTTGATGTGTGGCAGCAGGTGTTGTGTAGAGATAGTGTGTGTGGACACTGTTACTGGGAGATTGAGTGGAGTGGTGGTGGTGTGTGTATATCAGTGTCATATAAGAGCATCAGCAGGAAGGGATCGGGTTATGAGTGTCGGTTTGGATGGAATGATCAGTCCTGGAGTTTGTCCTGCTCTTCCTCCAGTTACTCATTCAGACACAATAACATAGTGACTGAACTCCCTGTAAAGCTCATCAGCAGCAGAACAGGAGAGTGTGTGTGTGACAGGAGAACAGGAGAGTGTGTGTGTTACAGGAGAATAGGAGTGTATGTGGATCACAGTGCAGGAACTCTGTCCTTCTACAGCGTCTCTGACACACTGAGCCTCATACACACAGTCCAGACCACATTCACACACACACTCTATCCTGGGTTTTATGTTTATTCTGGATCATCAGTGAAACTGTGTTGATGAATGAGAATAGACTGAATAGATTTTACCCATAATGCTTTGAGCTGCATGATAAATCAGTAACACTGAGATGTTATAGAGTCTCTTATTATCGCTTCATTACATTAATACTACAGTAAAATAACATGTCAGAATAAATGTGTGTAATGAATCCTCATACAGACAGAAAGATCAGTGTGTGTTTGTGAGTGACGATGAGTGACGGTGTGTATCTGTGCTTTTCTCAAACTATATTCCGTTCTTATTGTACTGTCACATAAATCATTTTTATTATTACTATCAAAATTACCTTTCAATGAAATGTATCATTTAATAAAACATGTTATTTGTTGTAAAATTGATGAATGTCAATTTATTAATAAATGTAAAATATATAAGCCCACTATGTGTTTTGTTGTATATGTATAGTGTATATCAAACTATATTCAGTTCTTATTGTACTGTCACATAAAAATGATTTATTACAGTTTTTACAATCGCTATGACAATTTTTTCAATACTTTTAACAAATTTCCTAAACTCTTAACGCACCAACACACAACACACAATTGACAAAACTGTTAATTTCATGCTCAAAATCACAGATTGTAAACTAAACTCCAACACTGATTTTCAAAATACAATAATAATCTATCAACAATACACTATGTCTACCAAAACACTGCAAACATGTCTCAAAATCAAATAATTTTTCAAAACACTAACATGTTCTCGTCCAACAGGAAGATTTAGTCAATGACAGCACAATGTTATAAAAACACCAACATCAGATGGAATTACAGAAACTGCATTATTGTATGTGTGTGTGTGTGTGTGTCAGGTCTGCACTTATACAACACACAGTGTATTGTGTTGATCATAGATTGTGTTTTGCACTGCAGTTTCTTTTGAAGCCTCTCTACATTTTTGTTTTGTTGGGTTTAGGTCTTTCACTGCAGAAATTCAATAAAAAAGACCCATCTCAGAGTGCTTTATATAATGTGCGGTTACTGTCATGAAAAAACCAAGACAGAGACAGAATTGCTGCAATAAATAAAAATAAATGTATATATTTGCATAATTCAATCAGCTGTTTCTCAGTAGCGATAGAATAAAACACAGGGATATATGTGTGTATAAACAGCGGTTTACTTTAGCCTGGGTTAGGTTTATAACATGGTGTTTCTGTTCTGACATACAGTGTTAAAGCATTGCTAAATTTGCCTGTAAAAATCCATTGTTTTGTTCTTGTTTGAGCTTGTGTGTAAAAGAAGTTCAAGCATTTTAAATTTGTGTTAATTGTATGCATTTTGTGTTAAAGCAACAAGAGATGTGTTAATAGTATAGCTTACACAGGCGGATGTAGTGATAACTGTGTTAAGAGTTTAGGACGTGTGTTAAAACTATTGAAAAAATTGTCAGCGATTGTAAAAAACTGCATTACTATCAAAATTACCTTTCAATGAAATGTATCATTTAATAAAACATGTTATTTGTTGTAAAATTGATGAATGTCAATTTATTAATAAATGTGAAATATATAAACCAAAATCATCTGATCATACTGTAAACACTTGATCAATTATTGTAATATAATCCAGTTTACTTTAAATAAACCTCCTGAACAGAACTGAACTTACACACCTGGTGTTATTGTTAAAATGTCACATCTTCAAATATGATTTTGGTCATATTGCCAATCCCACAATGACACATTATATGAACTTTCCTTTATTAAATCATACACTGTTTTAACATGTATTTTTAACTTGTTAACAACATTTGTAGCTATTTGCATATAAAAACTGTAATATCTGGTATAAATGGTTTCTGCACCCAAACATTACAGTTTTGCCTATTAGACAGAATCTCAAACTCTCTCATTGCCAGTTATTAATATTTTCTTGGATGCAAAAGAAAAACGCATCATGTGAACAGGACTTTTATTTTGGTCTGGATGTGTGACGTCATCAGGCTGCGCCGCGCTCCTGCGTCCAGTGTTGCCAACTTAGCGACTTTGACGCTATATTTAGCGAGTATTTAGACCTCTTTAGCGACACATTTTCAAAAAAGCGACTAGCGACAAATCTAACGACTTTTTCTGGTGCTCTGACGTGAAAGCACATATCATTCTTACTCTTCTCAACGAGCAGCGGGTGCTGCCGTGGGTCCCACCCCCGTCCCAAAGCACTCACAGGCGGCCCAGTCCTCGCGCAGCAGCCCCTCCCAGCTGCAGTCAAAGCAGATGTCCACCCCTCCGCGTACCAACTGCAAAAGAATTGCGCAAATGAGTCGCTATTTTTAGCGACTTTTCAAACGTCACTCACTCTAGCTACGTCTACCCTGTTCAGTAAATGGCTGAGAGGAGCAGCAGCATTCATCTGTTGAGCGCACGGCCGCTGAGAGACATGAATGAGCAGTGTTTTTCCACGGATTTATCACCTGCTTTTCTTTTTTCTTTTATTTATATAATTTAGTTTCCTTCCTTTTCTTGTGCTTTTGGTATTACTTGTAATACTTACTATCACAGAGCTTTTGTTCATCTCTCAATTCAGATAATTTTCCACATTGGCCTATAAAAAAATTTAGTCATTCACTAGGCCTATATCATAGCTACTCGTTCTATTGTCTGACATAGGAAATGAGAACAGCTTTATTTTACATTCGGCTATATTATATTATAATATATTAAATACAGTATGTGAGCTGAGCATTAATTTATAGAGAAACCACATTAGACAAACAGAAGCAAGTACGACGCGATGACGTCACGAATATGCTAATTGACGTATGGCGTCATCTAGCGACATTTAGGGAAGGCCTTAGCTACTTTCCTTTGAAATAGTTGGCAACACTGCCTGGGTCTGTTGTGATTCGCTGCCGAAAGGTTTGAGTTTTACACATTTAAAGTGTTTAAATCAGTGCAAACCGTTCAGTCAGTTCAATTGTTTTTATACAAGCTATGAACAATAAATGAACCATTCTTGAAACATTGCAATGCTTTATTTAACAATATGATGAGAGCGTTATTTTGGGCAGTAAATCAACTAACCCAGTTATAGTCCGAATAGTCAATAACTTCACTGTCACACACTATAGTGTCACCAAACTCAGTTCACACACCACTGCTGTCCTGATGGTTAAACTACAACACTTATTTTGGAAAACAATATTTTTGCTGATTTTTATTTATGAAAAATATTCAATAACTTCACTGTAATTCACTGATGCGATGAATAGACTTGTAAAGGAGGACTGGGTTAACATCAAGTGGCCGTCTGGAAAGATAACACACACACCTTCCTAAAGATGCTGCCAGCTGTGGGTCTTTGTGATGCAGGTAATTCTATGAAACATATTAACATCAGGACAGATGTGTAACACGTACTGTACTGTTACTGTATAAGACACAACACATGTTCTTTGGCCAAGATGACGGTGATTGAGTTTCCAGATGTTCCACAGATGTTTGAGATTGACTCATCAAAGCAATCTCTTCACAATCTAAGAGGAGACATGAACACATTCACAAAGGATCAGGTATCATTGTATATATTACAACCCCAAATCAGAAAAAGTTGGGACATTTTGTAAAACGCATTAAAATCAAGAATCTGTGATTTGTTAATTCTATAGAGGGAATGCATTAACGTCACTTCCCCGCCGGAACACGCCCCCCTCAGCGGGACTGAGTGGCAAAACATGGCTGCGTTCAGCAGCGGAAACATGGAAAACGGGAGTAACACAATAGATTATCTGCTTAAATTAAGGGCAGTTGGACTTGACAGTGACCCTTACAGCTTTCCAAAGAATCAGTGGTCCGTGGACATTCAGATGTGGCCAGGAATCGAGTTTCCTGACATTTATATGTACCTGATTTCAATGCCGGGAGAATACACAAGACAAAGTCTGAAGGCATATAAAAGCCTTGACGCTTGGTCATACTTCAAGGCGGGATTTGTTGGCGAAATGAAAGTGACCAGGACACCTACAGATATTATGGTCGTCTGTGGACAGGTTTGTATTACGTTACATATTTGAACTTTTATTTGGAAAACTGTAGCTAAGTTAACTAACGTTAGACCTGCTTTGTTTGCTAACACTGCCATTCACTAACGTTATTTAGCGATAACCACATTGGCTTGTTATAGTGTAATTTAGCGATATGTGTGCAGGTGAAACACAGCCAGAGAATGAACGATCCGCCATTGAAAGCTTGGATAGCTGCAGAGAAGACAGGGACAGTTTTGACAGCTCATTGTACATGTATGGCAGGACTTGGAGGGACCTGTTCGCATGTAGCAGCTTTGATGTTTGCAGTTATGTCCCGAGTGAGAATGCGTGATGACACACCGTGCACTTCATTACCATGTCAGTGGCTTCAGCCAACACAAACAAAGAAAATATCCTGCTCTGAACTTTCTTCTATTGATATGTCATGTCCCAGAACTCAGAGTAGAAAGGTTTTAAATCCAGTTGACACGAATGTGTTAATCAAAGCTACACCAAAGAAGTCAGGGTCCTATGAAGCTTTACCTAAACCTACAGAAAATGAACTTGCAGACTTTCTGGATAAGCTCAAGCATGCAAATCCAAGAGCTTCTGTGCTCTCTGTAGCTCCAAAACACTCCAAAGACTTTGTCCCTGTGGTTCTAAAAGATGGCTATCCCACACCGCTAGGACAACTTTATGAAGCTGAGAATGCTACTTTGACCTACAATGAACTTCTTGAAAAATGTGATAAAGTCTTTGATGATTTGAAGATCACAGACACCCAGTGTCAGCTTATTGAACAGGAGACAAAGGGACAGGCTTCAACAAGGATGTGGTATACCTACAGATGTGGCAGGATAACAGCTTCCAAGTTTGGTATGGTTATAAAGAGCAATGATAAAGAGCCCCCAAAATCACTAGTGAAAGCCATTTGCTACCCAGAGTCAGCAAAGTTTACAACTGCAGCAACAAGGTATTATTTACACAGCTTTAGTTTAAAGGCAAATAATGATATTTCAGGGTTAACTTATCAAAAGGTTAAGGAAATGATATCTCATATATCAATTTAGCATAGAGTAATTGTAGACATGTAAATGTATGTACTTTTGCAAACTTGTGTTTTATTAAATATTTTCAGGTGGGGCATCCAGCAAGAGACCAAGGCAAAGGAGGAATACATTGAGATCATGTCATCCAGACACGTCAATTTTAATGTAACCCCCACTGGGCTCTACATTTCTCCGCAACACCCTCATCTTGGTGCATCACCTGATGGGAAGGTGTCTTGTGACTGTTGTGGCTGTGGCTGCTTGGAAATCAAATGCCCTTTCTTGGCTAAAGACAAGACACTGTTAGAACTGTCAAAAGAAAAAGACTTCTGCTTGGTTGCATCCCGTTCCTCCGATGTCACACTGGAACTTAACAGACAACACAACTATTACTTTCAAGTACAGTGCCAGATTCATGTTACAAAATCCCCATACTGTGACTTTTGTGTGTGGACACCTTCAGAATTATTTATTGAGAGAATAACCCCAGATTCAAATTTTGAAAACATGTTATGAACGCAACAACATTTTTCAAATACGGAGTGTTGCCAGAACTACTGGGAAAATGGTTTTCACGAAATTCAGTGCTGAATCTTGGCACATCTCATCTGTAGGACTGCTGCTATTTTTGATTAGCCCTTCACCTTGGGAATGGCCGTAGTGTAGTTGGGACAATGTATCAAACTGTAAAATAGTGATATTTATACTGATGTGGTGTAGTTAGGACAAGGTAAATCACTTTTTGCCCACACAAAAAGTTTGAAAAGCCACAAGTAACTGACTCCTGTTTGTGTACTGTTATCTGGTGTTTCTACCTCACATTTAAAAGAGCAGTTTGACACATTTTCAAAGAGCTCAATTTCTGTGTTGTCTTTGTCTTATGTTAGTCTTTATGTTGTACATGGAATATAGTTAGTTAATATAGAAAATGTTAGGCTTAAAATGGGCTCTTTCCCAACAGTTTTCATAAGGTTGGAAAGTGAGGCATAAGCACATCCAGACATACTTAACCATTTTGTTTTAATTGTTGAAATAGTCAAAACTGTAAGAGCGAATTTTCTGTAGACCATATCTTGCAAACCAGCACTTTTATTTGTCAGGTTTGCTTTACAAATATTTCAGACATATAATCTTCCTCCAAGCATTACAGGATTTGTTTCTTCGAATTGCAGCGATCCATTTGCTTCATTTTTCTTTTGCTTTTGGCAGTCTGTAGAAAGATAGATCTGACTTCTTGTAAAATCTATTTGTACAGTCAATTGCACAACAGCTCTTCCCCATTTTAGACGCGATATTTGTGTTGTCGCTAATCAAGCTAACGCTGCGGCTCGTCTTTCTGCCACTCAGTGAGCGGAACAGCAGCGACTTCCGCTTACTGTGACGTCATGCGCATTCCCTCTATTTAAACTTTTTTTAACTGACAAAAGTACAAAGAAAAGTTTTCCAATGTTTTCACTGACCAACATTATTGTATTTTGTAAATATGAACAAATTTTGATAATGACAATAATAAAAGGTTACACACTACAGTTATCACAGGTTTAAACAAAACAGCATCTTATTTTTATCTATATTCACAATTATGATGTTTTTTACAAGTATTGGCCATCGATTGCTCTCATTATTGGCTTGATTGCAGCAGTGATGGATTATATTCAACAGAGCAAACCGTGTGAATGCCACAGTTATAAGATTCTTAGACTGGAAGCTTAATGTGGTGTTGCTTTATGGACCACACTTGTAATTGTTGGTGGTTTTATTGCCGGTCTTGATTATGGGATGGCCATAAGAAACTAACTGCATCCTTGTAGGAAACTGTTGAACTTTCACACTATATTTATGGTTCTTGGAAGTTCTCCACAATTTTTCTCAGCAATTTGAAAATTACTCTTGAAAAATGAAGCACTGTTGATTAATTGAACTTGCCTGGAGTCGTCTCTCCTCTTGCTGTTCTCTTCTTCTCTCATTATTAATCTGTACGATACATGTCATTAACAGTTACACATGTAGGCTTCTGAATTTCTACTGTGTTTTAAAAAAGATTAAATGACCTTTTCTCAGTCCAAAAGCAAGTTCATATTCAGAATCTTGCTCTCCTTCTTTCCTCTACACTCTCCTGTTAAACTATTATTCAATTCATTATACACAACCAGGCGGCAACAAAAGTACACAACAAAATGCAACAACAACAACAACATTAACCCTTTAAGCGCCAAAGTCGCAAAATTGCGACAAGACGTCATACTTAATAAAACAGGCTGTAGATCCTAATATGGTGTAATATCTAATTTGTATTCCCTACCACTAGATGGCAGACATGTAATACTTCGATTCAAGATCAAAATGACGTCATGTTCCTATTCAAAGTGTTGGAGGAAACAGCAGAGCAAGTGAGCGATCGTGTCATTGATGCGGAAGCAGTTCAGTTCAGAGCGTCTGAGTAAATTGTGAGATTTGTGAGAGAAAATCGTCAAATGGCTAATAAAAACTTGTACCGTGAGGATGTGTTGCAAATGTTATTCGCCGATTCTGACTCTGAAGGGCAATATTTGCCATCTGTAAATGACGATCGGCCGTCTAATGATCGCGCTTCTCCCGGTACATCTTTGCCGCGCAATGGTGCCGCCCGCGCCTCTCCCGGTACAAGTTTGACGCGCAATGGTGCCGCCGCGCAAGGCGCGAGTGTTCACGAAGCACAGACAGATAATTTTGACCATTTGCCCAACGGGGATGGGGGTGGCAGGGGTGGCAGGGGTGGACGTGGTCTGTACATAGGAGAGCTATCTACTATTTCCTGAATATTACTGATGAACTGATCAAAAATTAGGCTACTGTTCACATGTGTTTTACTACTAAAGTATTGTAATATAGTAATAATTTAGTACTTTCTCCTATTTTATTGTTGGTTTCCTCTTTTCCGATCATTTGGAATGAGGATAAAAAAGAAGCAAAAAAAGCATGTAAATAAATTCCAACATCAATTCAATATCTACTATTTCCTGAATATGATGAACTGATCAAAAAGTAGGCTACTGTTCACATGCGTTTTACTACTATATAGTATAGTAATAATTTAGTACTTTCTCCTGCTATTGTTGGTTTCCTCTTTTCTCATCATTTGGAATGAGGATAAAAAAATAAAAAAAACATGCAAATAAGTTCAAACTATTTAATGAATCGAGTTAAAATGTTTTTTTCCAATGAATAATCACTAGAATTTTCAAATAAAATAATTTTTCGTTGAAAACCAGATTTTTTCCACAAAAATCTCTTTTTTCCCCAAAAATAAGTCTGGAAAATGGGGGGGTCGTCTTATATTCAGGGTCGTCTTATATTCGGGTATTTACGGTACTACTTATAGGGCTTGAATTACAACCTGTGGGCAGTTTTACTACATCCTTTTGTGAACGTGGTTTTACACTTGTATGCTGCACAGCGGGTCATCTTAAAGTGCCGTCGGAGCTCCCGATCTCTGTATAGCGGCCGCTGGAGCCTCTGCTGGCAGGGAATCGTAAGATGGCCGCTCGAACACTTCCGGTGGCTTCACCTGATGGCAGTTTAGACCGTCATGAGCTATCCAGTCATTATATATAGATCAGTGGTTTTACCCAAAGTTGAACATTCTTCAACTCTCGGCGACCAGTAAAAAACGCCGGGCGCTCAGCGCTTCAGCGTGAAAACAATTGGAATTATACGCCAGCTGCGTGAAAAAACGCTTTGGTGGACACACGGCCTAAGACTCTGTTACCTTGGCAACCAGTAGTAACAATCAGTTACATTAAAAAGAGCCAAAAGAAAAGGGAAAATGGCTCATAATTTGTGGTTTTCTGACGACGTTATGGAGAGAGCTATGAGAAGGGAAAGGGTTTTTAGGGACCGCAGTAACCTACTGGAAATGTATAATAATGAGGACTTTTCTTTTCTGTACGTCTTTAACGCTCCGCTCAACGGTCGGATTAACGCTGTTAACTGTCGTATCTTTTTCCAAATTAAACATTTCTTCGTTACTACATTCTCCGCTGAATTTCCCAAGTAAAATGTCCTTGTAACTGTTATACTCCTCCAACAAACACATTGAACGGTTGAATGCGCTTACTCGATCCGCCATGTTATTTGTTTTGAAAAGTGTCTTATTTTACCCAGAATGCATTGCAGTGTAGTCCTACTTAAGATAGTCAGAGTCTTAAGTGCTTTGTGCAACGGTCTGATTTAGATGTCTATCTGAAGTCTGACTATCTACTACATCTAAGCCATAGTCAAAGTCTATCTTTGTGAAACCGGCCCCAGGAGTCTTCTGTTGTATTTGTCGGTGATTAAGCGTGTGGATGGATGATAACAGCCTTCTGAGCCTGTAGACACAGCAGGCACAGTCTGGCCTATATCTATGAGCTGATAACCACTGATAACGCCCATTCAATCGAGTGATAACATTCGAAGCGGTGATTATATAACACTTTCTTAACAAATTGATTAACAACAACTTCTGGTGTCTTGCTTTATAAAAACACTTTCATTATATAAAGTTACAATTGTGGTTAACTATAATATGTATTTCATACACAAAAAGGCATAATTATAATAGAATAATTGCATATTCCATAACACATCATACATAAAAGACACTGTATCCCAAATTTTGCCATCTATTAATTAGATTACTCGTAATTTGATTAATTTCAATATTGAAAGTCTGTAGGACTTATTTTTTTTAACTTGTATTGTCTCCATGATGTATGGCTGAACAGTGGTTTGTTTTTTATTTGTGGATTTTGTTGAATTTGAAATTGTTTATATTAGTGAATATTATGAAGTAAACAAAGACTTGCCTCACAAGCGTGTGATTTGCATCTATGTGCCGGAGTGACAGTGGCGAGGGAACGGATCCGGGTCTTCTAGTATGAGCCAACATGAGCTAAGACACTTCCAACAGGATCAATGCATCGCAGAGTTGCTCGCACTCTTTACTGAGTGATCCTTTTAGGAGGAAAAAGCATAACACTAAATACATGGCATTAAGTATAGTTCAGGACATTGAACTAAAGATAGATTCTGTACATGTGATAATCCAAGTTTGTTGACTTGAATTTTAGAGTTAGTAAAACTTGTAAGTTAAGAACATATTTTTGGAGTACAATATAGTAAGCATCTTATTTGCCAAACCTTATGGCTGTGCTCCTCAGATATCCAGAGAACGTTCTGTATCCAGAGTTGGGAGTGGGTGTAAGAAAGGCTGCCACAGTTTGTTGGAGATCCTCCTCACTAATGTCTGTAAAACTGCTTCACTGATCATTACAGTTCTTTCATTCGTCTTCTAATTGTTCCAACACTCACATCCAAGAGTCTAGCAGTTTCAGGAACAGTGAAGTCAAATTCAAGAAGGAATTCAAGGTGCTCTTTTGATATGTGGAAACGAGGGCGTCCCGTTTTTCCTGATCGAATAATTGGTGTTTGGTCACCATTAAGAAGTGTGTAGTATTTCCAATGCAGACACCAGATTCTGCAAAACTTCTGGAGCATTGGGTATTAAAGTGGACAATACATTAAGAACTTGTTCAATTCTTATATAGACAAAGTCCATGTCCTCATGAATGGATGCCAATCTACATCTAAGGTCGAGTAATATGTTGGAGACGTCTTCCAAAACTTCTTGGGCTAGCCAAGAAATAAATCTGTTACGGTTAGTGGTCGACCGATATATCGCCACGGCCGATACGTTTTTCTGATTGGCCGATGTGTTGGAAGCGGGACTTTTATTTTGACGGGCAGCACTGAGCGCCTGAATCTGATCACACAGCGCTCACTCACATTCTCCGTCTCTCTGTCAGTCATATCTAATACTTTGTTAGACAGAACCGGTGGCTACAGAACTGGTAATCAAAGAAAGTAAATGGTATGCGAAAAATAATGCGTTTGCTTTTATATTATTTGTAACAAAAAAGGCAAACAATCATGCCAAAATACTTTCTCATTTACCGTCAACATTCAGCAAATCCACATCTACATCATTTAAAGAAATCTCTGAATATCTAATAAACATTTAATTTCACAAACCTTGCAGATTTAATCGAATCCAGCTGTGATATCTTGTGAAGTGTGCATTTGTAGCCTGCATAAACGTGTTCCTGCGAGTGACGGTCCGTGCGAAGTGAGTGAATGCGAACAGAAGATCAGCTTCACAGGAGACTCGATCGAAACACTTTAAATCCTTCATTTTAAAATATGCTGTGCTATATCCAGTGGCCCACTGTGTCATATTCATGTCGTTTTCACTGTGTGCTGTATGTAAAATTAGCGTTACCTTGTCAAAAGTCAAAGTAAAAAAAATATGATTATCAGTGCGCATGAAATTACCAGATTACTGAGTGCCCTGTTATAGTGTCTACTTCCTTTTTATTCACATATTCATATATTTTTAAACAATTACTTTATTTGTGAAAAATACTGTAATAGGATTGCAGATTCAAGAAGTTGCCATCTAAAGTATAGGCCCTAAGCATAAGCATGTTTATTTTAAATATTTATTAAATTTATTAAATATTGATTTATATAAATATAAAGTGTGTGTATGTATGTATATATATATATATGATATACAATTATAAATATCGGCTTTATATCGGCCACCCTGCTCTCTAAGATATCGGCATTGGCCATCAAAAAACCCATATCGGTCGACCACTAGTTACGGTTGACATTTTCTACCGCGGTAATGATATTTACCTTCATACCGCCCAGCCCTAGCTACCGCTCATCTCTGAAAAGACAAGACAGCATCACTGTTTTTGGACAAACTTTACAAATACATGCAAAACAAACAACCTATAGCAATCTTAGGCCGTTAGCTGTGTCACGGCACACAGACAAAGGAAGAGCGATGTGGATCTAAAAAACAGGTTCAATGCTTTAACAAAAACAGAGAAGGTAATCCATCATGAGACAAGAATAAAAACTGCAACAGCTTCACATAATATAACAACACCAGTCAAAGATTTTAATCAAAATAAGGGTACATGAACACGTGATACAGAGTAATTCAAACAGAAACAATGAGTAACAACTAAAGCAAACTAGTGACTGACAAGATCAGACAAAACAAGAACTAATAGGAGAAAACAAGAACAAAGAAACGACAGGGCAAAAACAAACACAAAATAATAGTTCTAGAACACAAAAAACAAAACTTGACATCTGTGTTTGGGATTTTTTTTATGAAGGTTTCAAGCTGGTCCAAGCTTTTCAGCAGGGGATCACTCCTAACAACTTGAACAAGGAATATTAGGAATAATCCCATCAGATAATGACGAATAATTGCACCAAATCAAACAAGTAACAAAACTTACCCTGATGAACTGGATTGGTTAATTTTGATAGATTTTAATTTCGCCAACAAAAATCCAGTGTAGTGAGTGAGCAGAACAGGTGCAGATTCAACGAAATGAACGCAGCAGAGACAGAGCAATGTCATTGGTCGACTGGAGTAATGAGCGTGCAGGAGGTCTTTACAACTGGTCTCGAGAGCCGTCTATTCCACACAAGGGCCGTCAACTCAAACGCCTTTGGCCTGAAGATAAAGGAAGTGATCAATTCAACATAGACAAGCTGTGTACTTTGTGTTCATAATCATATCAGAACAATTCTCTTCGTTAACTGTAAAATTGGCGAGAATAATATCTTTATCACGTACAAGGACACGGAAGCAAGGATGCAAGTAAACTATTTATTATAAGGAACACTCCAAGTCAGAATACACAAGACAACTGGTGACGCAGGGACAAGATGATCAGGCGTCCGGTTGAAGAGTGGTGAGGTGATGAGTGCAGAGTGGTGTAGTAATCCAATGCCGGGTGGTAATCCAGTGAAACGAAAACAGGAACAGGACATGAACTGAAACGCCACCAGGACCAGGACCAGGACCAGGACCAGGACCAGGACCAGGACCAGGACCAGGACCAGGACCAGGACCAGGACCAGGACACACGAGGGACATCACACAACGATCTGACAAGGAGAGGAGAATGCGGTGAGATTATATAGGCGAGTGAATGGGCTGCAGCTGGTGAGTAGAGTACGATCAGCTGGAGCGCTGATCAGCTGAATGGAGTGGCAACGCCCACTCACACACAACCACCCAGATAACAACAGAAACACGAGACAAGAAGGAAACAGTGAATTCATAAACCGTGACAATCTTTTTTTTTAAATTGAAAGTATGCTTTCTACTTCTTTCTGCATGGCAGCGAGTTACTGACACCATCACTACCAAGTTTAAAAAAAATATATATATAGGGCCTATTATTGTTAGGGATCCACCGAATGTTCGGCAACCGAAATTATTCGGCCGAAAATAGCAAAAAAAGCACTTTCGGTGTTCGGCCGAATAAGTAAAAAGACTGAATAAATTTGACCGAACAATGACGTTTTTGATAACGTGATCAAATAGTAACCAGCGTAGAGTGAGAGGCGCGCGCTTTATAAATGCAGCCAACATGCCCCCTTTGAGCAGATCACAAAAGAGAAGCTCCTCTGATGCATCTGTGGCAGACGTTACCCTTACTTGCAGCACTAAAGCGTCTTTTAACCCTCTGTAGTTGACAAACGCGCCGGCGCGTTTTGCTGGATTTTTTTCACATAGCAGCAAAATAGACTTAAAAACTCCGTCATTTATGGTCACTTAAATGCAGACTTAAGAAATATGAAAAAATAAACTGTTAAATGTCTACTTGTGTCCACTTACAATCGAAACAAAACTGTGCTTTTGTAAAATAAAGAAAAAAAACAGGGTGTGCTTTCTGCCTCTGTCTCCGTTAACTTTTTTTCTGGAGCACGTCTCTAAACTAGGGCTGGGCAAGTTAACGCGTTATTATCGCGTTAACGCATTTATTAATTAATGCCGACAATTTTTTTATCGCACGTTAACGCAGTTTTTTTTATTATTATTATTTTGAAAGTCCGTTGCTCACTGGCTCTGAATACACATAGGCCTACAGTCAAACCATGATCACAGGAGGGGTGGGATGTTGGTCAGCCAACAAATAACCCACCCAAACAAGCAGTGGAGAGAGGCAGGTTCTCTCTGGTGAACAGTTAAAGGGTTGCGCTCCGCGAGTGAATGACAGGCGCTCTATAGATAGTACCTATAAAACCTATAGATAATAACTATTTAGATTCTGGAAACTCACTAACAGCGAGCCGAGGATCAGTCTCTCTTCTAATGATTTGTGCTGCGCGTCCTTTATAAAAAGTTATAGACAATTCAACTTCGGCAACGAGCGGGCGCGGGCGCGTGCTTGAGGCGAGCATGACCGCAACAGTTTCACAGGAACGCACCCGCTTGTCGCTGCACCTTGTGCTCGACCACTTCACCTCACTCTTGGCTGATTTATACTTCTGCGTCGGACTTACGCCGAAGACAATACGCTATAGACTACGCATTGGTTTTCATTTATATCTCTGCGTCGTTGTCCGCGTTGACGCGCAATTACACATGCAGAGGGAGCATGTGAAACCCAGGGAGCGGTTCTAGCAATCACAGCGCTTGCGGTACGCGTAGAATTGACGTTACATTTTTTGAGAGGTGCACGTCAGGGTACGCCGAAGTGTACGCTCACTACACAGCAACAGCGTGAGTATAAAGTATAAATTGTTTTTTTTACTCTGTTTAATGTAATCTTACGTGGGAAACCATGGCATGACCAAACCTAAGCTACTATAAGTAACGTTGGTCGACTTATATCTGTAGTAGTGATCATGACCTCTGACTACTACATAGACTGTTTCTGCTGCTCCCTGATAAAAGATACCTGTTGATACCTGCTCAGAAAAAAAACAAGAAAACTGGACTCGTTTTAACAAACTAGATAAAAGGTAATGCCCTGGCAGTGGCAAATAGCTTTGTTTAAATATTTGATTTGATTACATTAATGTTTAAGTTGAGATTTGAGATTACTGTGTAAAGGGAATACTGCTGGTATAAAAGCACCTTATTTGTTTAAAGTTATTGCACTTTTGTGTATATAGCAGTACATTTAAATCAAAAGTGCGCAATACACTACTTTAGAAGTCATTATTCAATTTTGCGCATAACAATGCGATTAATCGCGAAAACCATGCGATTAATCGCGATAAAAATTTTTAATCGTTGCCCAGCACTACTCTAAACTTAAACAAAACTCAGCCAATACTAGTCACACAGGCAAAGGCAATATATCTTTATAATCATTTAATTGTCTACTTTTAAATGATCTAATTCAAAACGAAAACAAATATTCTCTGTTTATGTAATCTGTATGAAAAGAGAGAGATGTCAGTCGTTCTCAACTCCTTATCTGCTAATCGCCACGGAGAGCGCGCGCTATATTGAAACCCAAATGATCTGAGGCAATCCATGCAAACCTGTCAACGCCCACGATAAAGTGTATGTAAACCGCAAAAGTAGGCTTATGTCTAGGACAGTTATTCATTTGTTGTGGGTTCATCCACATTTTTTTTTGCACTTTTCAATGCACTTTTTTAGTTACATTCTTTCAGCAGTCAGTTATAGGCCTATAGGCTATTCAAGAAGGGGGGCTTCAAAGATGGCCAAATAAAAATATATTTTTTTATTTTACTAATTTATTTATTTTAAGTTATATTGTGCTTTGTTTAAATAATATCTGCTGGAATGTTAAAAAAAATTCAGTGTTAAATAAATTGCATTTTTGCAATTTGATTTTTTTCTCTGAAAAGCAAGACAAAAGAGTAAAAAAGCATATTTTTACTATTTAATTAAATGCAATGGTGAAAAAATTGGCAAAATAAATGGAAAAAATGTGAAACACCGCGTTCGGTATTCGGCCTTCGGCCAAGCGTTTCATTATTATTCGGCTTCGGCCAAGAATTTTCATTTCGGTGCATCCCTAATTATTGTTCAATAATCAAAATAATCAATATTGTTACGTTAGGATGGGTGTTTGTGCCCCCACAATGGTTACATAGGTGCACTGGAACAATCCTTCCTAAAACATATTAAACTTTAGTTTACAAAGACGTGAAACTCACCGAGTGGTCTGGGGTGTTCACTGATATGCCCACACAAAATTCGCTGCAAAAGATGCTTTCCAACAGGTTTTATCGTAGTTTTTGTCCAACTCCATTGACTTGACTTGGACAAAAACTCATCAGCCGCACCTCATCATTTCACCTCCCTTTATATTCGACTCTTCACACACTCATTGTCTGGTCTCGTCTCTACACGACACTCAGACTCTCTCATGCTACTTACCTGAGATCCATCCGCCGATCACCTTCAACCTTCACACAGAAGTACAGTCTTCAGTCAAAAGTGATGACTCATGAGTTTTATAACCGAATTTTCTTACTCATGGATTTATTTACTTAGTCAATATTGTGACCAGATTATTTAAAAATAAAACGTCTCAAACTACATTTAATAACTCACTGATGTATTTCAACAGGCCATGCATAATGCACACATACCTATAGCCTATTCTTTTTTGACATCTATTCCCATATCAACGCACTCACTCTACCATTTTGGTTAAGCTACTAGGCTAATCTAGCCTGGCTAACGTCAGGGAACCACATGTTCATTTTCTCGTATTTGAGGCGTGGTTTACGAATGCCCAGAGCCGTTTATTGGGTGCTACGAATGTCTATGAAATGCGCCTGTACGTAGCTCATAGCCAATCGTTTCAATTATACCAGATGACGTATGTAGAGCGACAGAAATTAGACAAGGAAGAAGCATAGACGGTAAGGGGAAGAAGACGATAGGTCAGAGATTTATGTGTATACGATGGCGTGTATCTAACGCCGTTTCACACCGCATGCGTGAGCGGCGCGTATTTTTTTCGGCGTGCATGTTAATCAATGAGAGCATTCACACCGGGAGCAGGAGCAGCGCGTGAGCGTCGAGCAGGAGCGGCGCGTGAGCAGCAGTGAAGCGCGGGGTTCGTCGTCGAGTCTGTTTTTGCTGCACTTCTCCACTCTCAATTAAAGTGAAAGCACACTTTTGATGGACAAAAATAAATATAATTTCACACAAAAAGTGCCCAAAATGCACAGAATAAGCATGTCTAGTGAGTTTTAACAAGAACTTGAGTAGGCAAATAAAAGAAAATAAAGACTCTAAAATATTTATAGAAGATTTAGGCTACCCGGTAAAAACTTTTTATTCAGTTTGGGTGAAAGTTGTGAAAGTTGAAGATGATTAAGAAACGTGTTCAAATAAAGAACATCATCCGAGTTTGGCTTAAAAAACCCTTCACTCTTCAATTGCTGACGAAACGGCAATTTCCAACTGTGCATCAGATACTACTCGCTTGAGGTTGTGAACATTACAAAATCCTCGAACGCTCATCACAGAGCAGCCACGTCCTCCGCCAATGTTAAGGTGCTGTGCAATATCTGCATGCCTTCGCAACATGTCACAAATTGTCTCGGAATATGCCTCCAAAGATGCCATGTCATCCAGATGACAATATCAAAACAAAAACATCCAGAGAGTATTAGCCTACTTCCAGGTCAACCAAAACATAGGTCAAAAATAGAGCCTAATGCGGTTCAGAAGGGCTTTTTTATTTTAATATTTTTTTCTTTTGTTCAATGGTTCAGTATTTTATTTTCAATACCTAAAACAGATGAAAACATGACATTCAAGTGATACAGAAGTGTAAAAATTCATATATCACTTATTTTTCGTTTCCCATGTGACCTCCAAAATAGAATAATAGATGCACCGTTTGATCGGCTGGTGACCGGAATTGGCCGATTTTCACATGATCGTCCATGACCGGCAGTGTGACATATGCCGATTTTATGCCGGTCAAATGCACTCAGTCAACCTCACAACACCCGCCCCCTGTCGGGGATTGGTTGGAACACTATTTATTTTGGTTTTGAGGGGTTGGTGAAGCCATTGTGTTTGTGTGCAGATCTCAGAGCCTAGGCTGCCTACAGAGACGCAGTTTTTGGTCAGCATGCTTATGGGGCGGGCAGCTAGTGGATCGTTAGGAAAAATTAGATTAATGCGATCATTTATGTTTCGGCCTTTTTTGGGCCTGAAATCGCTGATACAACCTTTAAATACACATAAGCACGAGTAAAACAATACATTTGGAGTTTGTAAAATACACTCTAATGTCTGTGGAAGCAGCAATAACAATCTATATTATATAAATATAATTTGCCGACGTGTGTTATTCATATCAAACAAACATAGTGTAAGTAACTATAAAGTTTACTCTATTCTTCTCACAGTTCACCGGCCACTTTCTTACATGTATTTCGGGAGAAACTGATGAATTCACGTGCTGTATATCCGACTGACAGGACAACATGGCGGCGCCCGTTTTTAAACGACCAAACACACTCACACTCCCAAACACATGTATTTGAGAATCAGAATATCAGATAGTTGATGACATGGTAAGCAAGTTTGTGAATATTTTGAATAAAAAGGGAAAAACGAAATAAAAGCGACACATCTGTCATATAGTGTTATTGTGGCCTCGGTGTACCGCGTGACGCGTCGCCATGGAAACATTAAAGGGAACGTTCTAAAATAGCGGTCGCCTTGAAAAAACTCACTCTGGGGGGGTCAGTTTAGAATATTTTAAATTTACACGTGAAAGGGTTAAAGAACAAATAGAAAATAAACATTTGTGTGCGCTGTAAAGTGGTTAGAAAAAATGAAATCGGAATTGGCTAAAATCGGTATCGGCAGGTCAAACTCAATGAAAAATCGGAAATTGTAATCGGCCTAAAAAATTGTAATGGGTGTCTCTATAGAAAAATGAATGAACGAAAAAGTACACAGACCTGATAAGGACTCTATTTTAGTTAATAAATTATGGTCAAAAGTAGTTAGATTTATTTCCTATTACAAATTTGATTTTGATATAAAAACTCTTATTTTGTTTAAAATATTTAAGTTTAAAATATTTAAGTTTATATATAAATATTTAGTTTAAATATTGAATTAAAATATTTAGGTATATCGTTTTTTAAATCATTTATAAAATGAAGATCAAGGTACTTGACTTAAAGGATTAGTTCACTTTTTAAAAAACTTTTGCTGATAATTTACTCACCCCCATGTCATCCAAGATGTCTATGTCTTTCTTTCTTCAGTCGAAAAGAAATTAAGGTTTTTGATGAAAACATTCCAGGATTTTTCTCCATATAATGGACTTCAATGGGAGCCAGACGGTTCAAAGTCCAAATGAGCGTTTCAGTGCAGCTTCAAAGGGCTTTAAACGACACCAGACGATGCATAAGGGTCTTATCTAGCTTAACAATCGGTCATTTCAAAAATAAATAAAACATTTTAAGTTTTATAAGCACAAATGCTCGCCTTGCTCTGTTCTGTGATGCACGTTTGTAACGTCACGTAATACGCAATTACGTTGAAAAGGTCACGCTTTTCCTCTGTGTATTCCGGTTCAGAAAGGTGAAAAACTGCATCTCATCTTCTCCTCTAAGTTCAAAATCGCCCGACATTGTTGTTTTACCTTTCAATTTCCTTTTTTTGTAAACGGCGTTTGACTTTGTTTGCGCGTTCAACTTGTAAACACTGACTCGGTACTTCCACAAACGTCAAGAGTATTGCGTATTACGTGACGTCACTAGCACGCATCACAGAACAGAGCAAGGCGAGCGTTTGTGCTTATAAAACTTAAACTTTTTTATTTCTTTTTGAAATGAGTGATCGTTTCGCTAGATAAGACCCTTATTCATCGTCTGGTGTCGTTTAAAGCCCTTTGAAGCTGCACTGAAACTGTCATTTGGACTTTGAACCGTTTGGTACCCCATGAAGTCCATTATATGGAGAAAAATCCTGGAATGTTTTCATCAAAAACCTTAATTTCTTTTCGACTGAAGAAAGAAAGACATAGACATCTTGGATGACATGGGGGTGAGTAAATTATCAGCAAAAGTTTTTTAAAAAGTGAACTAATCCTTTAATTCATGATTGAGAATATCACAAATGCTCTGTAGTTTGTATTATAATTGTGATCACTTCACACTTGCTTACATTTAGATATAAGCCAGAAGCTTTTGGAAAAATCTCAGTGATGTTGAACAATCCGTGTATCATTCGTTCAGTCGTTTTTTTATTTAATATTGAAGTAGAAAAATGAGAAAACAGTTCCTTTTTCGTTTTTCCAATTTTTACAAAAAAAACGAAAAACAAGAATTCAGCTTTATTTTTCGTTTTCGTTCTGAGATAGAAAAATGAACAAACAGCTTGAATATTTGATTTCTACACGTGGGCGGGAATGAAACGCCCCTTTCCTCTGATTTGTCAGCCGAAGATCAGACGGTGTCGTCATCAGTCCTTCCTCGGTAGCGCACAGCAGAGTAAGAGTCCTCCGCTGCTGATGATGATGTGCGGATTCTTAATTCGTTTATTGCAACTACATTTCATCTTTTTCTCATCAAACAACCAGACTAATGAATGGCTCGACACAACCCGTACCGGGGAAGAGTAGACGGGGCATTATTCTGTGTAGACCAGCAGTTCTCAAGTGCCAGGGGGTCCGTGAAATAATTAGCTATTTTCCCATTTTCCGGACTGTAAGGTCACGTTTTTTTTATCATAAGCACGCTGTGCTTTATTCCTAAGTGATTTCGGCTTATATAATGCATTTTACTTCAGATAATCTAAATGTTGACTTTCAAAAGTAGGCTCGCCAAGAAGGCTATTCGCTGTATTTTGGTTTATTTTATGGTGTGCGGTGTGCGCCAGAAAGATGTTCAATGAGACAGAGACGCGCTTAAGCAGCGCATCATGTTGTTTTCTTTATTTTTCAAAGGCATGACATTTTGTAGTCATTTTGAATGTACACAAAATAAAATATACATTTTACTGTTTCGAATGACAGAGTATTAAACGACAGAGTATTATTTCCCCAGCCGAGGAACAAATCCAAGTGATGGCGCCGGTGTCGTGCCGAAAAGTGATGGTCCGCCGAAAATTGATGACCGGCCGCAGGAGCGCGCGCAGCGTGTTAAAGATGTAGGCTAACCTATCGCCCATTCTCTTTACGAATGCAGTTGCTTTTATGTGGATCAAACAGACATAACGTGCAAATAAACATCACTCACCCAGTACTTTTTACCTATTAAAACACCTGTAAATGGCCAATTCAACCATTATACTGGAGTATTTCAGCTGCCAAAAAGTGATTGAAGCCTCTACTTATTTATTGAAAGGTTATTTCTGCCCTGAAATTAGTTGATTATATTTATGAGGGTTAAATCTGACTGATTATAACTCACCTACTACTTTTTACCAATTAAAATACCTGTAAAGGACCAAAACAACCATTATAATGCAGTATTTCACCTGCCAAAAAGTGATTGAAGCCTCTACTTATTGATTGAAAGGTTATTTCTGCCCTGAAATTAGTTGCTTATATTCATGAGGGTTAAATCTGACTGATTATTACTCACCTACTACTTTTTACCTATTAAAATACCTGTAAAGGGCCAATACAACCATTATAATGCAGTATTTCACCTGCCAAAAAGTGATTGAAGCCTCTACTTATTGATTGAAAGGTTATTTCTGCCCTGAAATGTGTTGCTTATATTCATGAGGGTTAAATCTGACTGATTATAACTCACCTACTACTTTTTACCCATTAAAATACCTGTAAAGGGCCAATACAACCATTATAATGCAGTATTTCACCTGCCAAAAAGTGATTGAAGCCTCTACTTATTGATTGAATGGTTATTTCTGCCCTGAAATGTGTTGCTTATATTCATGAGGGTTAAATCTGACTGATTATAACTCACCTACTACTTTTTACCCATTAAAATACCTGTAAAGGGCCAATACAACCATTATAATGCAGTATTTCACCTGCCAAAAAGTGATTGAAGCCTCTACTTATTGATTGAATGGTTATTTCTGCCCTGAAATGTGTTGCTTATATTCATGAGGGTTAAATCTGATTTCATATTAGTGTGCAAGTGTATTTCATATATGCATTTTGAACATCCAATAGTATACATGTATATAACCTTTCAATCAAGTAGAGGCTTCAATCACTTTTTGGCAGGTGAAATACTGCAGTATAATGGTTGTATTGGCCCTTTACAGGTATTTTAATAGGTAAAAAGTAGTAGGTGAGTAATAATCAGTCAGATTTAACCCTCATGAATATAATCAACTAATTTCAGGGCAGAAATAACCTTTCAATAAATAAGTAGAGGCTTCAATCACTTTTTGGCAGCTGAAATACTCATAATGGTTGTATTGGCCATTTACAGGTGTTTTAATAGGTAAAAAGTAGCCTACTGGGTGAGTGATGTTTATTTGCACGTTATGTCTGTTTGATCCACATAAAAGCAACTGCATTCGTAAAGAGAATGGGCGATACATCTTTAACACGCTGCGCGCGCTCCCGCGGCCGGCCATCAATTTTCGGCGGACCATCACTTTTCGGCACGACACCGGCGCATCGCTCTCACACAACATATTATCAGTTCACTTCTGGCATTACAAACTTGACACTGCAGTCTGTTCATTATTAAAATAAAACAGTCAACCAAACATATAAAAAGCTATTCTGCTCAATTTAATTGGTCTTTTGTACAATATAAAGGGATAAAATCATAACTTGCTGCTGTTCTTCCAAACTCATTTCCCTTGAAGATGCTGATTTGGCCTTCGTGTATATTAGGACTCGACTGAAGTACGAAGCCTTCTTTATAATTAATAGTTAGCATCCAAATGTTACATTGCAAATATGGAAACGTTGGACCGAATGAGAGATGCGCGAACCCAACGTCGGTACAGTTTCAGCTTTGATTCAAATAAATTTGTTTAGGCTTCGTGTTTAAAATAGGCTAAATGTTGTTTGTAATAATAGGCTATTTGTATAGGCTACTATGTATATTTTTTTATTAGGCTATGTGGCTACATTTTTTTTTTTATTCTTGTTTTCTGAATAGGCTACCATTCATTTAAAGATTTGACATAGGCTATTGTAAGGGGAAGTAAAATACGCATAGCATGTTATTAATAGTGTTTATCAGAGCCGGATTATCCATAAGGGCACTTGGGCCAGTGCCCAGGGGCACCAACCATTCACAACCACTAGGGGGGCACCACATGACACAAGCTTTAAAAATATTTTTCGTAAATTGTTATATTATTAACTAGAAATTCTTGAAAGACCATACATAACTCATTTATGAACACTAATTTAACAATAATAATAATAATAAATTATAAATAAATAAAGATTACATGACCACTATCACTCCCCCCTCCCCAATCTGTCAGAGTTGGTCCACAAGTAGGCTACGCGCAAATGTGTCATTTTTTTAACGGCTACAGAAAATTAATCTAAATCCAAAATGGACAGACGTCAATTGAGTGGTTTTGCAAAAAGAAAGTTAAAGAAAGACAAGGACGCTAGACGTTTAGCTACAATTCAAAATGTTCCAGGGATCGAAAGTTTTTTTGTGAGAACATCATTAGTTTTTTGTGAGAACATCACGGGAATTGCGATAGCAGCGCTGAGTCTGACGAAGCCGGAGCTAACTGTGGAGACGGTAACAAAGAAATGGACTTTGGGGATGTAGTTGACACCTTTGCTTGCGCAAAATCAAGAAAGAAGCTTTTTTTACAGTCTATGGAAAGAAGCAGTTCTGCTAAACTTCATACATGAAAACGTTTTACCAGATTTAGTGGTACACTTATTGTCTCTTATTTGTTCCCCACTAAATAATGTTTTTTTTTTTTTTCACTAAATGTTCAAATTTTATACAATTATTGTGCACTTGTGATTTTTCTAAATTTTACTGCTGAGTTACCCACTTATAATAGAATTTGTCATAGAATTTGTCATAGATTATGATCATTTTTTTTTTTATTATTTGTTGTTTTTCTTTATAATGAAGTTGTCTGTATTAAGTAGATTGTGTTTAACACACAAAAGAGTGATTATCAGTTCAACACACAGAGTTATAGAAATTCGACTTGGGGGAATATCCTTCTCACCTTTTTCACCCCTGACCCATTTTCAAGCCTGTAAAGGTAAGAAACCTGTTAGATTTATTATTATTTTTGGGCAAACGTGAATTGACGCTGTCAATGAATTGATGTACATTTGGATTTGAGACAGTTATATATAGGCTAGTGCTCACTGCTCATATACATTGATTATGTCTGAGGGGGGGGGGGGGTTGGGTTTGGGGTTGGTCCTTTTGAGGTATAGTGCCCAGGGGCACCACAAGCCCCTTTCACACAGAGATTCCGGAAAATACACGGATAATGTGACCCGGCATTTGTCCCGGGATTGTTTGAATTCGGTTCATTCACACTGCCAGTGATTTGCCGGGATCTGTGAGTGTGCGTTCACACACAACCCGTTAATGTCCCGGAAAGCCGCGTGACGTCAGGATGAGACGTGTAACGTACGCGTCGAAAACATGTGCACGCGCGCACCTTTCCACAGAGCTGGCGAACGATCGCAACTTCAGCGCGGATTGTGAGGAGCACCTGTCTCTGCTTCATTCCAGTTTGCAGACATTTTTTCGTTCTTTCTTTGTTGATGACGAACACAAACTTTCTTCTAAGAGCAACAGAGTCGCGCGGTGGCACATGCGTCATCACTATGACACACCCCTTACGGCATTGGTTCTGGCTTTTGTTCACACAGCGCGCGTTCCGGGTCTGAACACGGCAATGTTACTAGGTCCCCAACCCGGGATCGATCCCGGCATCCCGTTCACACAGAAGGCACTCTGGCAATTTGCCGGGTTCAAAGTGCTGTGTGAAAGGGGCTACACTGTCTTAATACGGCCCTGGTGTTTATAATGTTCATTTTGTATTTTATTTACCGGTCTTTTACACTATTTCTTAATAGGCTAATAATAAAATGCGTTTTTTACAACGTGACGCGCGCGTGTTTTACTCTTAACATGACCCGGTGCCGCGCCGAAGCGCGCATCCTTCAGATTATAGGCTAATCAATTTTAATAAAACACAAGGCCTACATCATAAAACTCAGAAGAGTATGTATTTTAATATCTCTGTTGTTCTCTGTTCTCTGGTTGTTAGATAGTCAGGCTGAATGACAGTTCATGCGTGAACGTTAGGCCTATTATGCAAGGCAATGATTCGTTCCTTTTAATATTAGTGTTTAAAATATTTAATTTACAATTAATTATATCATTTTTTTAAACTTACTGGGCGAGGGCGACCATGCTAGCAGCCGTCATTTACCCTGCCATACCAGCGTAGGTGAATATAGACACAGAAGAAAGCCCCGTCTACTCTTCCCCGGTACGGGTTGTGTCGAGCCATTCATTAGTCTGGTTGTTTGATGAGAAAAAGATGAAATGTAGTTGCAATAAACGAATTAAGAATCCGCACATCATCATCAGCAGCGGAGGACTCTTATTCTGCTGTGCGGAGCCGAGGAAGGACTGATGACGACACCGTCTGATCTTCGGCTGACAAATCAGAGGAAAGGGGCGTTTCATTCCCTCCCACGTGTAGAAATCGAATATTCAAGCTGTTTATTCATTTTTCTACCTCAGAACGAAAAACGAAAATTAAGCTGAATTCTTGTTTTTCGTTTCTTTGGAAAAAATGAAAAAACGAAAAAGGAACTGTTTTCTCATTTTTCTGCTTTCAATATTAAATCAAAAAACGACTGAACGAATGATACACGGATTTTGAACGCTTTGGAAATCTGTAATTCATACATTAAATCAATCTTATCATTTGAATGTGTTTTCTGTATGTGAATTTCTATTATATTATATTTTGAACGGGACTTTTATTTTGGTGTGGGGACATGACGTCATAAGACTGCGCCTCTCCTGCATCTGTGATTCTGCTGAAGAAAGGTTTGTGTTTTTAATCATCTAAAGTGTTTAAATCATTACAACCTGTTCAAACAATTATACGGAAAACTGTGAAATAAGTTAATTGTTAATGAATATAACATTGTAAGCTATCTAATAGCAGTAATGAACATTGTTTTTTATGAGTAGTGCATAACTAGCATGAATGAACAGTTTGTGTGAGTAAAGCGCATCCACACGCCAGTAACAGAAAAGCTGCGTCTCATTTCGCTCCTTATATTGTGAATCAGTTCAGCATAAACACGCTGTTTGCTCTCTGTCAAGTAATGATAGAGAAAATGATAACGAGGTTTTTTTAAAGTTTTTGTAAACTCAGAGTCAACTGAAACAAATGCTTATCGAGACAGTGCAAAGAGAACAAACACAAGCAATCTTTAATGTCTCTAAGAAATGTTTTAATGGAAGGTGCAATTAAATATAATCTAAGAGTTATTAAATGCCAAATATAAATCATAACAAAATATGAATTTTTCGTATTATCTGTTCTTTTATTAATTTTTAACCCTTTAAGGTACGCACCATGAAAAAAGCAAAGGAAAAATTATTTCTTTGCATTTTTTATTCAATTATGATAACAATAACAACAATAAAAATTATTTTTTAATTAGACCCTACAGTATTTTAGATACAGTCCTCTACCAAACGGTTGAGACGTCTGTTTATAATAAAAGAACAACATTCAGAACAAGTCATATTAAAGGGTCACTCCACCCATTTCAACATTAATCTTTATTGAAAGTGGGTTATATATGTAGTCGAAATGTAAAAGAAATTTTGAATTTGGTGCCCTCTTGACCGAGAAAAGACAGAAAATAACTTTAGGGCGCATTTGTAAGACAACAACTCCCACAATGCACCACATTGCACAGCTCCGCAAGCCACTCCCACTAATCCAGAACAGCGCAAACAGAGAAATCACTCTTCCGTCTACAAGGCTAGCTGCCAAAAGAGTTTGAAATTCATTTCACACAAAATGTCTAGTTAGTTGGCTGTGGCGAGCAGGACGAGGGACGTGAGAGGACGGCGCGAGTGATAATGAATGACACCTGTGAGACGCAGCGGTCTCATATCTCTCACGGAGGAGCGGAAGCACAAAAGGAACAGGCCTGATTTTATGTTTTGTTTCTGTTGTGTGTGGCCAGCTGGCTTATACTTTTGTTTTGTATTTGTTTATTTTACTATTAAAATGTTTAAATGTTCGCCGGTTCCCGTTCCTGTCTTCCCACAACAACGAACCCGTTACATTGGCAAACTCATTAGCGAATTACTCCTCGTTTGTATTTCTTTCTATATGGTGAATTATTGCATGATACCTGGATGTTCAGTCAGAACATATGCGGTGCGACACTAGGATGGTTCACATCACAACACAAACGTCCGTGTGCTCGTCTGATTCAGAGATTTCGTCCAGGAGAAATTGCTATCGTTGAATTTCTCTGCAGCAGACGGACTCTATCTGTGTCCGTAGCGCTCAGCGAGAGCACAGGCACCAGCAGTCCGCCCAGCTCGAGCCAGCCCGGGCTCCTCGTCCGCCTCCTGTTCCTCCATCAGCCTCAGCTGCTCTTCACTATATCGCGGCTCGTAAAGATAGCCACGAACACCGGATTCGAGCAGCAGAATTTCAAAATCCTCTTCTTCCATATCATGTTTAGTTTCTTCCGTCATTGTCATAACTTCCTATCTCCACAGCGCTTGTTAGCTTAGCTTATAAACAAGATGGCTGATATTGATTTCAGTATCTACAAGTGAAGTCCCACCCACTGAGCTGTGATAGGTCTGTTAGCGCATTAGGTCCAACCCCATATGGGCGGGTTTGAAAGGGTGGGAACTAGTGCTGTAGTCTTTACAGAAATCCCCCCCTCTTACACTTCCTCCTACAATGACGTAAAATGACGATTTTTGCGTCATTGTAGGAGGAAGTGAAAAAGGTAAATAGCGGATTTCTCTCGTCTCAGGGGAAAATGAGAGAGTGTTGCACGACCATTCAATAGTATGACTGGGTTTTTAACAATGGAAAGCTTAATGCAAATGGGTGGAGTGACCCTTTAAGTGCATTTTCTTGACCAATAAAAAAATCTGATGGTTGCTATTGATGGCTCCAAACACATCGTGTGTGTGTGTGTGCGTGCTGGTGCAAAACTTCACCCAAGATTTGATTAGAATTTTTTTTTTATGTCAGTTTTAAAGACGATTTAAACAAATACAACAAATATTTTTGGTGGTCATGCAACAGCACAAATTGGTTTTGGTGGTCATGCAACAGCACAAATGGGTTTTGACCTGTTGTGCAACTGCACTAATGAACCATTGAATCAAAAGAAGTGTCCCCACTCTTTTCTGCTGGTGTGGGCAGATAATCTGGATCATCTATGCGGTCATCATCACTCAGATCTGCATCTGAGTCCTCAGGATTTTCTGGCACAAGGGCCAGAAAAGTGCGTGGTCTTGAACTGTAAAATGATTTGACGTCCATCTATCAAGTCTAAAACATAAAGAAAATAATTTGTATTACAAACAATGTACTCTTACAATGCTAGTCATATAGTAATACACAAACATAGTCAATTTTAAATTATGAAATTAATAGTAACACCAGAATTGGTATTAATTCTTCAAATTTATTCTTGATATTTACCATAATAAAGTACAGAAATGGTGAAAAAATGATATTGATCAAATATTTTTCATCAAATATGTAATTGAATAATATTAAATTAATCATTTTAACAACACTAACCCTTTTGTTCATTGTAAATAGCTAATTTTACCAACATTAGCTAATTTTACCAACACTACCATAAAAGGACAACTCAACCGTTTGGTAGAGCATGTTTAAAAAAAATTATTTGACCCTTATAAGCAGGGTGCGATTGGGGGGTATGCGTGGGATTTCCCCCTTTCTGGTCAAAGTATCTAGCCTGACTTCGTCATACTCGTATTCTAGTCAGAATGTGAGTCTGATACTGCTCCATAGGGCTTTGATTATGAGGCGTGTCTTAATCGAACCAGGAAAAAAAAAAACTCTGCACTCAATTGGATAGACCTAACCAATCAGAGCAACGCAGTAAGTGACGTATGTTGAGCGACTCATATAAACAGAACTGAACTGCACTGCACGCACTCTGGAAAAAGTATTTAAAAGAAAGATGAGTGAACACGACCTTTGCCGGTGTTGCAAAAATAATTTAAGGATTTGCAGAGTACTTGCAAACTCGAAAAACATTCTTGAACGAAATAGAAAATGTGAATGTATATACGAACAAGTTCTCCGTTTAGGATTAGATCTCGACAGTAAAGCCAACAAATCTACTCGCATTTGTCTGACCTGTCTAAATTTTATAACAGGGTTGGAGCGCGACTTGACTGATTTTAATAAATGGAGAGACGACGAAAGACGCCAGGCTGCATGAAGCGTGTTCATTTGAGTCTTCAGAGAAAAGAGACCGGGAGCCAAAATGATGTTTTAATGATGATTTAAATACAAAATGATGAGTAATTCTTGTACTTGTACTTTGTCTTGTTTATTTGTTCTGTCTTGCGTGGTGTTTTGGACATGAGTCTGGCAAATAAACTGAATTGAGTAACATCATCTAATGATTTATTTAAAAAAAATAAACCGCTCATAAGGGGTACAGTGATTACCAGTATGGGTATGGTGTGCGAGTACAGTATAACAAAGTGTCACCATTGTTTGATGTAGCGATGGCTTTGACATGAGTTGCATCGCCCTGATGCCCATTTCGGTTGCTTCTTTTACTTGGTCCTCCATTAGTGCGACCAAAGGAGAAACCACAATGACAACAGGCTTTTCATTGCGTCCCATATTCTTAGCGACCATCGGAGCCAGCTGATAAATTAAACTTTTGCCGAATCCTGTAGGAAGGACGGCAAACACATCTTGACGATCGACAAATGCCTTTATTGCGGTTCTCTTTTCGTCTTTTAAAATTAATGCCCTGTCGATTTCTTTTACGACAGACGCGAAAGCAGAATCTATACATCTCAATTCTCCAGCTGCAGTCATCTTTGAGGTAATTCAACCCAAGCGCTCTTTGATGACGTGAGGATTACGTAACTGCAGATCATCTGTCCATCATCGTATAAAGCCCGCCCTGGCAATTTGATTGGCCCGAACATTTTTTGACTGATCATAATTACTCCTCAATGGATCGAGTCCAGACCGAACTTCCCGACCAAAAAATGTTGTGGGCGGGGTTCGGGCTGGCATCCAGGCTACAAAGTATCCCTGTCTCTGCTTAATTATTTTTATCCCGGTGGGGATAAATTTATCCCCCCCTCAAAGTGATCAGTGCTACTACACTAGTGGCGAGACGGATCACAAAACTTATCACGGGTCCACTTTTGATTAAAGTCAATTTTATTTTAAAATGCGCTCCTTCGGCTGGCTCTGGCCGCAGCCTCTCTGTAATCCCCTCTCTGCAGACTTGCTCAATGTCCCGCCCACGGCGCTATCTGATTGGTTACTCCTCACGAGTAATAGCCTATCAACACTTGCAAGACTGGGCAGTGGAGTGTGTGTCGGAGGCGTTTAGCGCTGCGCGGTAGACGCGAATTGACACAGATAATGCATCTGTCTTTTCTATCATTTCACTGTAGCTCAGCATCGCGATGTAACGTTAACGTTGTTACTTTAACAGCAGTACAACTGTTTCTACTGTGATGGTTTAACTTTGCAATCAATCCATGGTTCAGCAGACTGATAGAAGTAGCCTAGTCTAAACTAAGTAAAGCGCTGTGAACTGTCAGTGCGATAGAACAATAAAATCCGAAATGGACCACCCACTGGAAAGCTGCGGATTTTCCCACAGGAAAGCAGAAAAAGACTGTTTTCCTAGTATGATGCAAAGGCCTACACTATAGCCTATTTATGTTTAAGTTGACACTACGTTGTGCCATTTAATTTTGCCATTCATAAATAAGTGTTTTGAGTGACATGTCAAGCCGAGTGGCACTATCCATGGTACTGGGAGGGGGATTTAATTCTTGCGTGTTTTTTCGTTGTGCGTGATCACAGTTCATATAAGCTATTAGAGTAAAAATATTGCGTTAGGCTACTTCATGAGTTAATAAGAAAAAAGATTTTACAATTCCTGCAAATGCAGTGATGAAGTTCATGTTCTCATGATTTATTTTTATGAATAAAACTTTTTCAAAACATCCCCCCCTCTGTTTTTTTCACAAATCGCACCCTGCTTATAAGACTTATTTTTGTTTAATTAAGTTACATAATTCTGTTTAACAACTCCTCTGAAACGATAATATGTCAACCAAATAGTCTTACCTTTAAAAGTCCCGCTGATATGCGTCATCAAAGGAGGAGTAAATTTTCGCTGTGTCGTGCTGTTTGAAGGAACACTGAAATGGCATGCTGGTCACAGACACAGTGCCATCTAGTGGATTTTTTTAGCATTGCACAACTACACCAAACGGTAGAGATGGCTCATTCAGGCTGAGTTAAGCTTGATGCATTTTTCAATAAAATATAGTGACTTAAAGTGTGGTCTACCAAATGGTTGAGTAGTACCTGTTTTTTGTCTAATCAGATCATTTAAAGGGGTGATGACACGAGAAACCAAATTTGCCATAATCTTTTGGCATATAAGAGGTCTTTGTACCATTAAAACTTCCTGCAAGTTTCACAACTTAAGACGTCCTCCGTATTATAAAGGAAGCATATTTAATCGAGCTCCAAACACGGCTGGTTGTGGATCCTAAGGCCGTGTGTCCAACTTTGGATTAAACGCAGCGCTCATCACTGTCACTTTTTACCCAGCCGTCCAATCACAGTGGAGGAGAGGCGGGGCTAATACTGCTAATACGCAGCGCTCATCACTGTCACTTTTTACCCAGCCGTCCAATCACAGTGGAGGAAGGGCGGGACCAGGGGCGCGGCTAGAAATGTTGGGCCCTATGAAAGAATATGAGGTTGGGCCCCCTACCGCACCCATTCCTATAATAAAATCGATCTCTGGGGGCCCCAAAAGTGTGTGGGCCCTTAGAATCGTCCTAACTTTTCCCCCCTTAGCGGCGCCCCTGGGCGGGACTAATACCACACTGACCAACCGCCACATTCTGCTTGTACAACATCTACAGATGACAACAAGCAGCACAATAACGGAACAAAATGATTTAAAACAAGAGACAGAGAAAATACGTTACATTGTACCGACATTTTAATATAGAATCAACACAGAAACAAAATATGTGTGAAATGAAATACTTGTAACACTTTTGCGGATATTCCGTATCATAACAAGCAAAGTGTCTCAACTGAAAAAAATGCTGTGCTGCCAAAACGCTCTCAAGCGCCCACAGCTAGGCGTTTTCAGCTGGTTAAACACGCTTTGGTGGACACGCAGCCTAAGAGCCCGATCACACCAAACGCGTTTTTCAGGTTGGAAAACGCAAGGCGCACAGCACTGCCCCAAACACACAGAATGAGCAGTGCACTGCGTTTTTTATGTTGCTAGGCAACCACCGAAACAGCTGTCCTGTCAGTCAAGTAAAGGTCAAATCAGCCTTTTATTAACTTTATTTATTTCTGTTAACATAGTGGTAGTTACGGTTTGTGAAGTCGTTAAGCTCATGGTAACCCGCGAGAGCACCACAAGTTTATCCTCCATCCTCTCACTCTCCAGGCGTTCAAAGCAACTGTAGCTTTCGTCAAGTCATCTTCATTTATATAGCGCTTTTAACAATGCAGATTGTTCCAAAGCGGCTTTACAGTGATAATAGGAAATTAAATTAAAGTTATTTTCCAGCTAAAGTTAGTTTTGATTGATTCACTTCCGTCGCAGCGATCATTAGTTATTAACTTAATAACCGCTTACACGACACAGTTTTAGAAAAAAAACAAACTCTTACGTTTTTTCTGCGCAAACTTTAAAAATGCGAACCTGTGAGAATGCTGATGGCGTGCACATGCGTATTAAGAGTTCATTCTATAGGTATCCAATTGGCTTAAAAAACCCTTAAAGGAGAACTCCGGCGCAAAATGAACCTTTGGTCTAATAAAACATTGGTACCTAGTCAACCGTTCTCTGAGATTTGTTTTCATGATAATCGAATGTAAAGAGTTTTATCTCTAAAAACTGTTTAGCGTATAACGCTAGTAATGGGGGCATCTATTAAGTAAAAATAAATCGCTAGTTTATACCACTAACAAGGCTCAAAATAGCCCCACACGAACACAGTAACATAATGAGGGTCCCTACATGCAGAACGAAGCATTGACAACTTTGTAAGTGTACAGACCGTTTAATATATATATTTAATATATATATATAGATATTTTATGAAGACAGTCCACTTTGTGGACATATTTTATGTCTTCATAAAATATCTTCTACGGTCTGTACACTTACAAAGTTCTCAATGCTTCGTTTTGCATGTAGGGACCCTCATTATGTTACTGTGTTAGTGTGGGGCTATTTTGAGTCTTCTTAGTGGTATAAACTAGCGATTTATTTTTACTTAATAGATGCCCCCATTACTAGCGTTATACGCTAAACAGTTTTTAGAGAGAAAACTCTTTACATTCGATTATCATGAAAACAAATCTCAGAGAACGGTTGACTAGGTACCAATGTTTTATTAGACCAAAGGTTCATTTTGCGCCGGAGTTCTCCTTTAACTCTTCAATTCGCCTTTGGCTAAGCCCCGCCTGCCTTAGTTACTGTTGCTACGTCCGACAAACAAACTTAATCTGGGCTCTGGTATCAACATGGCTTATGCTGTGACAGCTCACCCTGCTGAAATTTTATCAAACTTTTATAAAGCAGCAAATAAAGTGTTCGATAGAAGTAGGCAAAAGGGGCTGCAATATACGTTCGAAGGCTAATTCACGACATACAGGTGAAACGCAAGGAACAACAATGCATCCAAATAGAGGCAAAAGCATACCGGTCACAGTCAAAAAATAAACCATCGCATATCCTACTAATCGAGACGGAGGCTGGGACTAACAATATCAAGGAGCAACACTGTTCATGCAAAGCTGGGTAGGTCTCTATTCACTTCTATAATCGCTATTACAAAGCAAACGGACTACGCGAGTATAACGTTGTATTTATTAGCAGCGTGTGCTAGACGACACTTGTCAGGATTTGACTTCGGTTTGGGAAGGGAAAAAAACGGACACCCCCCTCCAACCTCTCTGGGAAACGCGTATCTGTGTTACAAATGCCCCAGGCACAACGTTTAACCATATTTTTGATAAAACTACGACGGTAATAGCCTGCCGAGACCAAAAATATGAGACGCCTGTGTTAAAGTCAATGGAGCGCTGTGAAAAAGTGTCGGACCACTGTGGGAGCTCGTTCTTGGCTGCGCTGTGATTGGTCAATCTACATTCTAGGGTGTGGCTTAGCCAAAGGCGAATTGCTGACGAAACGGCAATTTCCAACTGTGCATCAGATACTACTCGCTTGAGGTTGTGAACATTACAAAATCGTCGAACACTCATCACAGAGCAGATGTGTAGCACGTCCTCAACAAACTACTTGTCTGGCCTTAGAATTCATAATACTGAATTGTATCGCTTCGGCGTAGCCACGTGAATCAGAATTATCCCCACAACGATTATCTGTACAGAGGTAAAGGGAGGGAGGCCTTCACGGGGGAGGGTCTAGTTGACACTTCAGGACTGCGTTGTCGTCGCACCCAGGCGCAGGTCCTTCATCAGATCTAAAGTGTGTGTGTGTGGGTGTCCAGGCGCAGGTCCTTCATCAGATCTGGATACGGCCTGGATCCGGCAGACTGCGGTAAACCTCGGGATAAACAGAGAGACTAATATTAGCGTAGATGCCATTCTTCTTATGATGTAACGAGTACATCAGGATTTAAGGGAAGTGTTCCCGGTTCCGGCTGACCAAATCTATTCAGCCTAACATTGAATTATAGAAGTCTATAATGTATTATGTGTATGCTAGGTCAAAGAGATGTGTTTTTAGTCTAGCTTTAAACTGACAGATTGTGTCTGCTTCCCAGACAATGTTAGGAAGACTGTTCCAGAGTTTTGGTGCTAAATAGGAAAAGGATCTACCGCCAGCAGTCGATTTTGATATTCTAGGTATTATCAACTGGCCAGAGTTTTGAGATCGCAATAGACGTGAAGGACTATAATGCGTTAAGAGCTCGCTCAAGTACTGCGGAGCTAAACCATTTAGTGCTTTGTAAGTAATCAGCAATATTTTAAAATGTATACGATGTTTAATAGGGAGCCAATGCAGTGTTGACAGAACCGGGCTTATATGGTCATACTTCCTGGTTCTGGTAAGAACTCTAGCGGCTGCGTTTTGGATCAGCTGTAGTTTGTTTATTAAGCGTGCAGGGCAACCACCCAGTAGAGCATTACAATAAGCCTTGAGGTCATGAACGCATGAACTAATTGTTCCGCATTTGTCAATCAGAGCATATGGCGTAATTTGGATATATTTTTAAGATGGAAAAATGTGGTTTTACAGATACTAGACACGTGACTTTCAAATGAGAGATTGGTATCAAAAAGCACATCCAGGTTCCTAACCGACAACGAAGACTTAACAGAGCAGCCATCAAGTGTTAAACAGTATTCTAGGTTATTACGTGTGGAAGTTTTTTGTCCAATAATTAGGGAATCTCTGTTTTTTCAGAATTAAGTAGTAGGAAATTACTAGTCATCCAATTACTAGTCATCAGCTATGCATTCCGTTAATTTTGTGAATTGGTAAGTTTCGTTAGGTTTTGAAGAAATATACAGCTGAGTAATCAGCATAACAGTGAAAGCTAATTCCATGTTTCCTAATGATATCTCCTAATGCTAGCATGTACAGAGTGAACAGCAACGGTCCTAGTACTGAGCCTTGTGGTACGCCATACTGAACTTGTGATCGATAAGACATACACTCACCTAAAGGATTATTAGGCTCACCTGTTCAATTTCTCATTAATGCAATTATCTAATCAACCAATCACATGGCAGTTGCTTCAATGCATTTAGGGGTGTGGTCCTGGTCAAGACAATCTCCTGAACTCCAAACTGAATGTCAGAATGGGAAAGAAAGGTGATTTAAGCAATTTTGAGCGTGGCATGGTTGGTGGTGCAAGACGGGCCGGTCTGAGTATTTCACAATCTGCTCAGTTACTGGGATTTTCACGCACAACCATTTCTAGGGTTTACAAAGAATGGTGTGAAAAGGGAAAAACATCCAGTATGCGGCAGTTCTGTGGGCGAAAATGCCTTGTTGATGCTAGAGGTCAGAGGAGAATGGGCCGACTGATTCAAGCTGATAGAAGAGCAACTTTGACTGAAATAACCACTCGTTACAACCGAGGTATGCAGCAAAGCATTTGTGAAGCCACAACACGCACAACCTTGAGGCAGATGGGCTACAACATTAGAAGACCCCACCGGGTACCACTCATCTCCACTACAAATAGGAAAAAGAGTAAAAGAGCTCACCAAAATTGGACAGTTGAAGACTGGAAAAATGTTGCCTGGTCTGATGAGTCTCGATTTCTGTTGAGACATTCAGATGGTAGAGTCCGAATTTGGCGTAAACAGAATGAGAACATGGATCCATCATGCCTTGTTACCACTCTGCAGGCTGGTGGTGGTGGTGTAATGGTGTGGGGGATGTTTTCTTGGCACACTTTAGGCCCCTTAGTGCCAATTGGGCATCGTTTAAATTCCACGGCCTACCTGAGCATTGTTTCTGACCATGTCCATCCCTTTATGGCCACCATGTACCCATCCTCTGATGGCTACTTCCAGCAGGATAATGCACCATGTCACAAAGCTCGAATCATTTCAAATTGGTTTCTTGAACATGACAATGAGTTCACTGTACTAAAATGGCCCCCACAGTCACCAGGGGCCTCATTTATAAAACTTTGCGTAGGATTTGCGTCAGAAGTGGCGTACGGATGAAACATAGGACGTGCGTACGCACAGAAATATTCGGATTTATAAAACCGTGCGCACGCACATCCTACGCATTTTTCCCTTAATAAATCACAATCAATTCTAAATGTAGCGCAGCTTTTGCGGCTTCATGTCACGCCCATAGTTGCCCATAAATAGTCCGTGAAACGTCCATAAGTTAATATTCATCGATTGCGAAATCATGGCAAACATAGAGAGGAAATCAAAAAAACGTAACTTCACTCAATGTGAAGTAGAAGTTATCGTTGGCGAGGTGGAAAAGAGGAGAAAAATGTTGTTTGGAGGGCACAGTGTGGGCATTACTAATGCCAAAAAGGCACTTGAGTGGCAAAAGGTTGCAGACGCCGTAAATGCTGTAGCCTCACAACCTCGGACTGTGACTGAAATAAAAAAGAAATGACAAGCTACAGATGTCGGTTATAATCTACTTGGAAATGGGAAATAGTTCAGCGCAAATGTAATTTCTTGCAGCTTTCTGAATGATTGAGACATAGGTCTACGTCATACGTTATTTTATCAAAAATAAAACAAACTAAAGGCATATGCATGAATACCATGATTCCGTAGCTGATGAAGACATTTTTACTATGAAAACATCTTTCCCAGTGGACAAATAATCTATCTATCTATCTATCTATCTATGTCCCTAATTATCTATCTATCTGACTATATCTATATCTAATTGCATCTATATCTGCTCCGCCTGACGGACACATTGGCGAGAATATCAGTTTTGTACATTATTTCGTTCTGTTTACCATCTTATTTATGAGGATGAATTGTATAACATGGCAATATTATTGCAGAACATATTTCACTTTTCTTTTTGCAAATATGTGTTAATTTGCATTTCTGTTGCAGATCGATCAAACGGGTGTTCGTGTAGGCTGTTAATTGTAAGACTTGTTTTGTGAAGTCTTCGTGTTATTTATGAGAGGCAGTATTGCCATTTATTTTACACAACGGTCTACAGTTTCACACACTTTCACGTGTTTCTTCCATCTGCCGACGGTGTCGCCATTTCTCATTTCACCCGTTTTTGTGCGTACGCCTGGGTCAGAGCTTGCGTGAAGGACCGCACATTTTACCGTCAAGTTTGCTTTTTATAAATACCAATTATTGCGTAGAGAGCGGCGTGCGCCTTCTTTTGTGCGTACGCAACGTTTATAAATGAGGCCCCAGATCTCAACCCAATAGAGCTTCGTGCCCTGGATGTGCATCCCACTGCAAGATCAACCCATCAACTGCAAGATGCTATCCTATCAATATGGGCCAACATTTCTAAAGAATGCTTTCAGCACATTGTTGAATCAATGCCACGTAGAATTAAGGCAGTTCTGAAGGCGAAAGGGGGTCAAACACAGTATTAGTATGGTGTTCCTAATAATCCTTTAGGTGAGTGTATCTTCATTTATTGCTACAAACTGATAACGGTCAGATAAGTACTGTTTAAACCATGCTAGTGAAATTCCACTTATGCCAACATAATGTTCGAGTCTATTCAAAAGAATGTTGTGGTCAATAGTATCAAATGCAGCACTAAGATTGAGTAACACTAATAGAGAGATACAACTACGATCGGATGATAAGAGCAAATCATTTGTGACTCTAATAAGAGCAGTCTCAGTACTATGATACGGTCTAAATCCTGACTGGAAATCCTCACAGATATCGTTTCTTTCTAAAAAAGGAACACAGTTGTGAGGATACTGCTTTTCTAATATCTTTGACAGAAATGGCAGATTCGAGATCGGCCAGTAATTGACTAATTCTGTACGATCAAGTTGCGTTTTTTTTAACAAGTGGTTTAATCATAGCCAGCTTAAAAGTTTTTGGTACGTATCCTAGAGACAAAGATGAATTAATGATATTAAGAAGAGGATCTATGACCTCTGGAAGCATCTCTTTCAATTGTTTTGTTGGAATAATGTCTAACATACATGTTGTCGATTTAGATGATTTAACGAGTTTAGAAAATTCTTCCTCTCCTATAGCAATGAATGAATTGAATTTTTCCTGAGGGAGAAACCACAATTGCCCATTTGAGTGTTTATAGCAATCATTTTTTATTTGATATTACATCTTTTTACCCAGAGATTTAGTTTTGAGTGTTTTTCTTTCTGTTAATTATTCTCCTCTTAAACAGGACAGAGTGTCCAATAACACAGAAAAACTCCTGGTGAAGCGACTGAGATCCACGTGACACACTATTATAAAGATGGCATTTATTAAAGAGGAGAGTGAAGACGTGAAGATTGAAGAAACATTCAGAGTCAAACATGAAGATACTGAGGAACAAACAGGTTAGTTTCATTCTCAAAATTAAAGTAAAAGAGTAAAATGAATACAGATGTAGCCTAAGTATTGCAGCGGTATGCATGCAACACACATTTATTTATCATAAATAAATGTTTTTGTGCAATGCACATGAAACCTAACCATATTCAATATTCAGAGCCTCATAAAATTCAGAGTGAGACTTTTTTTCTTCTTTTTTTTTAGTAGGTGAAACGTTCAGTTTATTGTAAAGAATGACGTAACAGCCAGTTATAACTTTTGATAACTTTATTGTCCTGAACACCAGTACAGTAACAAGTCAAGTCACCTTTATTTATAAAGCACTTTATACAACAGAAATTGTTTCAAAGCAGCTTCACCTTAACCCTCTGGGGTCTGAACGGGGTCGCACACCAATATTATTATGTTTAAAGTAGTGCTGGGCAACGATTAAAATTTTTAATCGCGATTAATCGCATGATTTTCTTGCGATTAATCGCGATTAATCGCATTGTTATGCGCAAAATTGAATAATGACTTCTAAAGTAGTGTATTGCGCACTTTTGATTTAAATGTTATGTATTACACTTTTGGGGGATTGGGGTTAGGGGGGGGGGTGAGGGGAGGGGGCGGGGGGGGGGGAGTAGGGGGGGGGGGGGCGTGTGGGGGAGGGGGGGAGCGGGGGGGGTAGGGGGGGGGGAAGGGGGGTGGGGGGGTGGGGGGGGTGGGGGTGGCAGGGGTGGTGAGGGGGGGGGGGGGGGGTGGGGGGAGGGGGGTGGTGGGGGGGCGGGGGGTGGGGGGGCGTGGCGGTGGCGGGGGAGGAGGAGTGGGGGGGGTGGGGGGTGGGGGGTGGCGGTGGGGGGGGGTCGGGTTGGGGGAGGGGGGAGTGGGGGGGGGCAGGGGGGCGGGGGGGGGGTGTCGGGGTCGGGGGGGGTGGGGGGGGGCGGGGTTGGGGGGAGGGGTGTGAGGGGGGGGGGGGGTGGGGGGGGGGGGGGGACGGGGGTGGGTGGGGGAGTGGGGGGGGGGGGGGGGGGGGGGGTGGAGGGGGTGGGGGGCGGGGGTTGGGGGGGGGGGGTGGGGGGGGGGGGGGGGGGGGGGGGGGGGGGGGGGGGGGGGGGGGGGGGGGTGGGGGGGGGGGGGGGGGGGGGGGGGGGGGGGGGTGGGGGGGGGGGGGGGGGGGGGGGGGGGGGGGGGGGGGGGGGGGGGGGGGGGGGGGGGGGTGGGGGGGGGGGGGGGGGGGGGGGGGGGGGGGGGGGGGGGGGGGGGGGGGGGGGGGGGGGGGGGTGGGGGGGGGGGGGGGGGGGGGGGGGGGGGGGGGGGGGGGGGGGGGGTGGGGGGGGGGGGGGGGGGGGGGGGGGGGGGGGGGGGGGGGGGGGGGTGGGGGGGGGGGGGGGGGGGGGGGTGGGGGGGGGGGGGGGGGGGGGTGGGGGGGGGGGGGGGGGGGGGGGGGTGGGGGGGGGGGGGGGGGGGGGGGGGGGGGGGTGGGGGGGGGGGGGGGGGGGGGGGGTGGGGGGGGGGGGGGGGGGGGGGGGGGGGGGGGGGGGTGGGGGGGGGGGGGGGGGGGGGGGGGGGGGGGGGGGGGGGGGGGGGGGGGGGGGGTGGGGGGGGGGGGGGGGGGGGGGGGGGGGGGGGGGGGTGGGGGGGGGGGGGGGGGGGGGGGGGGGGGTGGGGGGGGGGGGGTGGGGGGGGGGGGGTGGGGGGGGGGGGGGGGGGGGGGGGGGGGGGGGTGGGGGGGGGGGGGGGGGGGGGGGGGGGGGGGGGGGTGGGGGGGGGGGGGGGGGGGGGGGGGGGGGTGGGGGGGGGGGGGGGGGGGGGGGGGGGTGGGGGGGGGGGGGGGGGGGGTGGGGGGGGGGGGGGGGGGTGGGGGGGGGGGGGGGGGGGGGGGGGGGGGTGGGGGGGGGGGGGGGGTGGGGGGGGGTGGGGGGGGGGGGGGGGGGGGGGGGGGGGTGGGGGGGGGGGGTGGGGGGGGGGGGGGGGGGTGGGGGGGGGGGGGGGGGGGGGGGGGGGGGGGGGGGGGGGGGGGGGGGGGGGGGGGGGGGGGTGGGGGGGGGGGGGGGGGGGGGTGGGGGGGGGGGGGGGGGGGGGGGGGGGGGGTGGGGGGGGGGGGGGGGGGGTGGGGGGGGGGGGGGGGGGGGGGGGGGGGGGGGGGGGGGGGGGGGGGGGGGGGGTGGGGGGGGGGGGGGGGGGGGGGGGGGGGGGTGGGGGGGGGGGGGGGGGGGGGGGGGGGGGGGGGGGGGGGGGGGTGGGGGGGGGGGGGGGGGGGGGGGGGGGGGTGGGGGGGGGGGGGGGGGGGGGGGGGGGGGGGGGGGGGGGGGTGGGGGGGGGGGGGGGGGGGGGGGGGGGGTGGGGGGGGGGGGGGGGGGGGGGGGGGGGGGGGGGGGGGGGGGGGGGGGGGGGGGTGGGGGGGGGGGGGGGGGGGGGGGGGGGGGGGGGGGGGGGGGGGTGGGGGGGGGGGGGGGGGGGGGGGTGGGGGGGGATGGGGGTTGGGGGGGGGAGTGGGGTGAGGCGGGGGGGGGGGGGGGGGGGGGTGGGGTGGGGGGGAGTGGGGGTGTGGGGGAGTGGGGGGGTAGGGGGGGTGGTGGTGGATGGTGGGGGAGGGGGGGGGTGGGGGGGGGGGAGGAGGCTGGGGCGGGGTGGCAGGGGGGGGGGGGGGTGGGGAGGGGGCGGGGGGGGTGGGGGGTGGGGGTGGGGGGGGGGGAGGGGGGGTTGGAGGGGGGGGGGGGGGGGGGGGGGGTGGGGGGGGGGGGGGGGTGGGAGGGGGGGGGTGGGGGGGGGGGGGTGGGGGGGGGGTGCAGGGGGGGTGGGAGGTAGTTGTGGGGCGGGGGGGGGGTGGGGGGGCGGGGGGGGTGGGAGGGGGGGGGAGTGGGGGGTTGTGTGGGGGGGGTGGGTGCCTGGGGAAAGGCAGGGGTTGAGTGAAGTGGTGTTTAGTTTGTTGGTTGGTTTTTGTCTAATTTATATTTGAGGGTTATCTGTGTGTTTCAGGTTTTTTTTTTTTTTTTAACCTCTTTTTTTTTGTTGTTATCGTTGTTGTATCTTTTTTTTCTTAATATATTGTCTCTTTCTAATTATTTAAACTTTAAACAAATAAGGTTCTTTATACCAGCAGTATTCCCTTTACACAGTAATCTCAAATCTCAACTTAAACATTATGTAATCAAATCAAATATTTAAACAAAGCTATTTGCCACTGCCAGGGCATTACCTTTTATCTAGTTAGTTAAAACGAGTCCAGTTTTCTTGTTTTTGTTTTTTTTTCTGAACAGGTATCAACAGGTATCTTTTATCAGGGAGCAGCAGAAACAGTCTATGTAGTAGTCAGAGGTCATGATCACTACTACAGATATAAGTCGACCAACGTTACTTATAGTAGCTTAGGTTTGGTCATGCCATGGTTTCCCACGTAAGATTACATTAAATAGAGTAAAAAAACAATTTATACTTTATACTCATGCCGTAGCTGTGTAGTGAGCGTACACTTCGGTGTACCCTGACGTGCACCTCTCCAAAAATGTAACGTCAATTCTACGCGTACCGCAAGCGCTGTGATTGCTAGAACCGCTCCCTGGGTTTCACATGCTCCCTCTGCATGTGTAATTGCGCGTCAACGCGGACAACGACGCAGAGATATAAATGAAAACCAACGCGTAGTCTATAGCGTATAGTCTTCGGCGTAAGTCCGACGCAAAAGTATAAATCAGCCAAGAGTGAGGTGAAGTGGTCGAGCACAAGGTGCAGCGACAAGCGGGTGCGTTCCTGTGAAACTGTTGCGGTCATGCTCGCCTCACGCACGCGCCCGCGCCCGCGCCTGCTCGTTGCCAAAGTTGAATTGTCTATAACTTTTTATAAAGGACGCGCAGCACAAATCATTAGAAGAGAGACTGATCCTCGGCTCGCTGTTAGTGAGTTTCCAGAATCTAAATAGTTATTATCTATAGGTTTTATAGGTACTATCCATAGAGCGCCTGTCATTCACTCGCGGAGTGCAACCCTTTAACTGTTCACCAGAGAGAACCTGCCTCTCTCCACTGCTTGTTTGGGTGGGTTATTTGCTGGCTGACCAACATCCCACCCCTCCTGTGATCATGGTTTGACTGTTGGCCTATGTGTATTCAGAGCCAGTGAGCAACGGGCTTTCAAAATAATAATAAAAAAAAACTGCGTTAACGTGCGATAAAAAAATTGTCGGCATTAATTAATAAATGCGTTAACGCGATAATAACGCGTTAACTTGCCCAGCCCTAGTTTAAAGGAGAACTCCGGCGCAAAATGAACCTTTGGTCTAATAAATCATTGGTACCTAGTCAACCGTTCTCTGAGATTTGTTTTCATGATAATCGAATGTAAAGAGTTTTATCTCTAAAAACTGTTTAGCGTATAACGCTAGTAATGGGGGCATATAATAAGTAAAAAGAAATTGCTAGTTTATACCACTAACAAGGCTCAAAATAGCCCCACACGAACACAGTAACATAATGAGGGTCCCTACATGCAAAACGAAGCATTGAGAACTTTGTAAGTGTACAGACCGTTTAATAAGAAGATAAAGATAAAGACAGTCCACTTCGTGTATACAGACAGGAGCCATCTTTGGAAAACAGTCTCGACTAATCAAACCACGAACGACGTGCTAAGTGAACTGAACTGTATGAAGTTCAGTGAACTTCTGAACTGTATGAATGGCGTTCGTGGTTTGATTAGTGAACGGTCTGTACACTTACAAAGTTCTCAATGCTTCGTTTTGCATGTAGGGACCCTCATTATGTTACTGTGTTCGTGTGGGGCTATTTTGAGCCTTGTTAGTGGTATAAACTAGCGATTTCTTTTTACTTATTATATGCCCCCATTACTAGCGTTATACGCTAAACAGTTTTTAGAGATAAAACTCTTTACATTCGATTATCATGAAAACAAATCTCAGAGAACGGTTGACTAGGTACCAATGTTTTATTAGACCAAAGGTTCATTTTGCGCCGGAGTTCTCCTTTAAGGACATTATGAAATTAAGATATTGTCTGTAATATGTTATGATTGTGCTGTACAATTAAATACAATCATTGCCGAGTCTGCAGTCTGAATACTTTACCTCAGGGCGTCCATTAACTGCATTAATAGAGAATCTCTCCTGAAAATCCAAATCATCACAAATTTCATGCAAATTTCCATGCAAACGATTCCTCTGCCGCTGGGCGTTGTTGGTGTTCCTGCAGATCAGATGTTTCGGCAGAGTCAGCGGTACAAACATCTCTACTATCTACGACTTCTTCGACTGTAGCTGATATTTCACAGTCTGAATAGCATTGAAGGTTGACATGTTCATGTTTGTTCTTCTGGCAGACTGATCTCATGAAATGGCGTATGTATGACACACCAATTCGTATTTCCATTTTTGGCGTGCTATCAACACGCATAATCGCTTTTCAGCGTGTTTATCAACGCCGTTGACTTAACGTTACATTAATGTATATTTAAATATATGACCTACCCCAACCCCATCCCTAAACCTACCCGTCACTGGGGTTAATACCATTTATGAGTGTTCCCCTACCATCCTAGGAAAAAAAATATCGCTCCCCAGATGTAGATCTACATTTTGCTTCGTTTCGCTCGGACATTTAACGGCGTGTACATACACGCGGAATCACTCAGACATTTAACGGCGTAGACATAGACGCAAAAGATGACGGTTCGTTTCGGCGTGGACATACACGCGGATAGCTCAAAATGCGTATAGATAACACACCACTTGACTTGAAAGTGGCGTGTATGTTTACGCAAAGTCATGATGCCATGTTGCTTCTGGTGTCGATTACACTTTACATCAAGCTCAATGATGACTCTACTACAGGACCTTGGAAGATTGAGAGTGCTGCTTTCACCACTTGGTTGAGGGCTGGATACCTCCCTGTTTTCATTACCACTCCACCACATTTCTCCCTGCTTGTAAGTGGCCAGACCGGGATCCACATTGTACTTGATGGATGTCCTCACCTCAGTAGACCTCAGGTGTCCAGGTTCTCCAGATGTTCATGGTAGTAGGTCACCAGCATTCTTGTTTCTGTTACTGGTGGGCTCATCGAAGTTAATAAAAAATGATCTCTTCTTTAGGTTGTTAAACATTCTCTCTGAAAAGGTCCTTCCCAAGCCATAGTTGCAATCAGAATTAAAGCTGCAAGCAGCGATGAAAAGGGCCCTTGCACCCGTGTCGCCACCACCCGGCGGTTTTAGGAAAACAGCATGGTGGGCAGTAATGATAATAAATATAGGAGGACTATGTCAAATTATATGTATTTGCCACACTTCCTGCTACCAGCAGGTGGTGCTATTGCTATAACCAAATATGAGCATGGTCATGTCTTCAGGACAGGACTCTTATCAAACATGTGAAGTTTGGGGCAGATCGGACATTGTATGCCTGAGTGACTGCAGGCTATCTGTGGTTGCCTAGCAACATCGTAACTGCAAGCAACATTAACATGCAACATTAACATATAACTTATCTGATGATGCATAAATCACCAAAAGGCTGAAATTGGGTGTACATTTGTCAGGCCGCCAAAGGCACATCCTTCGACGAAAACTCAAGATCTTCGTAATTTAACGTCGCAAAGGCCTTAAAGGAGAACTCCGGTCAATTTTAACATTGAGCTAATTTTTGTGTAAATTTGGAGTGCTGTCAGTACAGAGAACAACGACAAAAATCTGTGTTGCCTACACCGTGTTATCCTCTTTTTAAAATTTGCACCCTGTTGACTTAAACGGGGCAAGTTTTAAACCTGCTTTTAGCCTCTTAACATTCTTGATGTGTCAAATTACAAGTGCACAGCCATGTGAGTGATTTTATTCAGAGTGAACACGGTGAATCTGACTGCAGTAGACGTGAAAGATATGAATAAAAGTGATGTTAATTCAGCCAGCTCACATACCTGTATTTACTTCCTGTTTTCGGTCGAAGTCCACTGTAGTCGATTGTCGAGTTCGTGCGCGATCATTGGTAACAAAGCAACAGTGGAGACTCAGACTGTCAGCTGTCAGCCGATGTGGCGGATGTTGGTGAGCCGGGGTCAGGTCAGTTTGAGTCTTTTTATTAAATGGAATTTGTTTACAGTAAAGAATACACAACAACATTATTTTGGTTTAATAAACTTTATTTAAACTTTCGTTTGGAGTTAAGTGCGCACACTCTTTAACGTTTAATTTGAGTTTATTCTTACCGTTCCTTTTGTTTGTTTGTTACATCTGAGTCCCGTGAGCTTGTGCACCGTCAAAGGGGGTTCGGGTGGAAACATCGGACGTATATATATGGTTCCGGCCAATGATCGGGCCACAACCATTCCGGTTTCTGCTCCGGGGGAACTCCAAGGACTATTTCGCTTCCTTTTACTTTGTTTATTTATAAGAAGTAAATTTATTAAGTGAAGTTATTTGATAGTATTATTTGAAGTGTTTGTTTATGTATATTTGATGTTTTCATATTCGTTTATTGTGTGTAATGGCCATTATATGTCTGTCTATTCCCCTTTATGTGTTAATTGGTGCTGGACACCAATGTATAAATTTGTTAGTGGTTTCTGTATGAGTTAGTAGTGTTCTGTGAGAGAACAGGTCCTGTAGACCTTAGACCTCTGTGAATGTTTGAGAGGCAAATGCAGTGACTCATCTTTATTGTATGTTTTTTTTGTTTATTTTATTTCTTGGTTTGTTTGGTTTACCTCAATTGGGTTAGCATTTGCTTTACCTTGTAACCCCATTCTGTAGAATAAACCCCTAAACGTTTGCAGTAGTCTGCTGCCTCCGTGTTCTTTTATCCTTCACTGGTCACGTCCATAACAGCCGATGACGGTGCTGTGTGATGTTCTGAGAATATCAGCTCAAATGGATGGATTTTGTAGTTCATATTGTAGTTTGTAGCTGGCTGAATTAACATCACTTTTATTCATACGTTCATATTGTTCATTATTAGTTTCATAGGTTGATAAACCTAAGACGAAGTCTTTCATATTGCGCTGCTGCCAGTGTTTCCCATGCGCGTGCATCGATATTGACTATACTACCAGCTATATACAGCGTGCTGACCTAAAAAATCTAGCTGTATTCTAACAATAACTTAGCCTTATTAGCTAGGCTCCTTGCATGCTGTCTAATAACTGACAGTGCTGTGTTGGACAGATTTATGCAGCAGAGAGAGAGAGATGCGCAAATGCGCTACGGCGCTCTGCAATCAAATACGATTATGATAAGATTCATCCTTCTGTCGTTAATCTGCACTACTTTACTATCTACACTATTTTGATAATCAATTAGTCGGTTTGAGTCATTTTTTAAGACAAAAGTAAAAAATTATTTGATTCCAGCTTGTTAAATGTGAATTTGTTCTAATGTCTTCTCTCCTCTGTGACAGTAAACTGAATATCTTTGAGTTGTGGACAAAACGAGACATTTGAGGACGTCATCCTCCTGGGCTTTTGGAAAACACTGATCCACATTGTTCTGACATATTATAGACCAAACAACTAATTGATTAATCGAGAAAATATTCAACAGATTCATCGACTATGAAAATAATCCCAAATCCCTAATCATTATGTACAAGTGCATTGCATTGGAAGCCCTGGATATAAGCCTCCCTCTCTATCTCTTTTAAATATTTTTGTTCTCTCGGTTTTGTCATTTAGTAAACTATAGATTTCAACCATATTATTCCTTCTTGAGTCTCTTTAACAAAAACTTAGATTAATGTATGAATTGAATAGTGATTGTGTGACCTATGATGAGGGAACAACCAGTGATACCCTTGGTAGTAGCCTACCATCAAATGATAGCCTATAGCAATGTCGTCAGGCAGTGGCCCACCTTACCGGCTGACCACATCGTGGTCCACCAGAATTTATAGTTTACCCACCTCTTTTTTTACCACTACACCTCTGCAAGTAACACATTAAGTTCAAATGTAAAGTTTAACTTTTAACACATGTGCATGTGCAATATTATTCAACCCTCAGCTTCAGTACTTTGTGGAGCATCCTTTAGCTTTTATAACTTCTAACAAATGTTTTCGGTAAGTGCTGACAAGCTTCAACCTCTCGATCGGAATATTTCCCATTCTTCACGTGCAAAAGCCTCTTGCTCAGTGATGTTTGATGGATTCCGTGCTGCAAAAGATTTTCAGTTGTATTTAAATTGGTGACTGAGAAGGCCACTCCAGGACGTTCCAGGATCTTTTACTCAACCAAGCTTTGGTTGACTTGGAGGTGTGCTTGGGATCATTGTCTTGCTGGAAAGTCCAATGATCACCAAGGTTTAATTTGTCAACAGAAGGCATCATGTTCTTCTTTAAAATGGTATTTCTGGGAATCCATGATGCCAGGTACAAGATCAAGATTGCCAGTTCCTGCCACAGAAAAACAGCCCGACATCATCAGTGACCCACCTCCATGCTTGACCGTGGGGATGGTACTCTTCTGGTCATAAGCTTGGCCTTTCGCATGCCAGACATACCGCGGGTCCAAACAGTTCCAGTTTGGTTTGGTCAGTCCATAGAATTGTCTCCCAAAGCTCTGTAGACTTATCCAAATTCCTCCTGGCATATTCTAGTCGACTTTTGATGATCCTTGTGGTCAAGAGTGGAGTCCAGCCACAAAGTCCTTGTTTATTCAGTGCATGTCTTATAGTTGCCACTGAAGCACTTGTACCAGCCTTCATCAGGTCATCCTGTAGGTGTCTTGCAGTCACACTGTGTTTTTTTCTTAGTTGTCCTGACTAAGTTGGTAAGGGTCCTTGATGAAATTTTGGGCTTTCTTCCATGGCCAGGCAGGTTTGCTGCTGTTCCATTCTGTTTGCTATTTTAGCAAAATATCCGGTTACACACAAATACTACATCATGTATTTTCTGTGTTGATTTTCTGTATCACTCAACTCAACAATAAGTCATTCAATGCAGAATCTTTAATTGATAAATCCTTAAAATCTTTGGAAGGTTGATTATTTTTGATTGCACCTGTAAATATGGGGAAAAGAAGAAGAGACCACTGCAAAATTAGCAGTTTCTTGTTGAGATAAACGAAACATTTTGATTTATATGGTTTTCCATTCCAGGTTTGGTCTTAAATGTCATATAAGGTGATATTAAAAAGGTCTTAAAAAGTCTTACATTTAACTTGTTTATATTTGTAGACACCCAGATAACAGTACATTTGCTGAGATCTAACACTTTACTTAATAATGATATAATAGATGGGATGACTAGCAATTATTATCATTAATATAACCGGACAAAACGTCACTACTCTAAGTTAGCTGTAGGGTTGGGTATCGGTTGGGTTTTATCCGATACCAGTACCTACTCTGTATTTTTTAAACCGTTGCGGTGCTTAAACGGTTCTTGAACCGGTACTTAAGAAAACGAAACCGCACACACTTTGTCAAAAAATAATACCCATTTATTTACAAGGCCAAACTGGACACAATATTAACTTAAATATTTAAATATTTATCTGACACTGAGCAGAAATATTTAACACACACAGTATAGCCTCGTATAAAGAAGTGTTGGAACTTTGTTAAAACATTTTGCACACATTGTCACACTCGCTGTTGAATGGCAACGGTGTTTGCTAGCCTACTTGATATGCCAGATTTGGAGTTGGTATTAAAATAGGCCTAATAGACTTACCCGAAGAGGAACGGCTGCTGTTATCATCATCTGTGATGCCAATGCACGCGTTCTATAGAGACACTGGCAGCCTGCTGAACTTGAACTTTCGTCAAGCGTGTGAGAGGTTCTGGTTTCTATTCCGCATTCGTACCGTTTTTTTTCTCATCAAAACCGATTATGCTCATCATGGGTTGTATATCAACCAGGGACACGTTTGTGTGCATTATATTTTGTGATTTCACCGGAACGAATAGAGAGTCTCCGCAACGGATTGAATTGCGCTTCCGAGTGAAGACAGTGCGGTGTGCGCGAGCCGCAAGAGAGAACACTGTATCCACGACAATGATCGCTGCGGCAACAAGCACTTTGATCGCTTGATTTAAAAAACACATTTCAGCGCTAAATCGTCTCTTATTTATTAACTAACTAAATTAATGCTGTGCTGGTTAACTGGAGATGTTTTATTTATATGTATTGGAACATTCGTGCCGCGAGATGTTTTACAGGGGGCGGTAAAAAAAAGTCAGGCACCGAAATTCGTTCTTATTCGGTCTCGTTACTACCGTTTACGTCGGAACCGGTTCCCTATTGGCACCGCGTTTCGGTACCCAACCCTAGTTAGCAGTGTATGTAAAACTGAGTATTATTGTCATTACAGTGAATGACAATGTCCCTTAAAGCATAAAGCATAAACAATGAGAAAAGCAGAGGACCTAATACTGAGCCCTGGGGCACACCATACTTGTGTTTGATGAGACATCTCTTAATATACAAGTAGTAGAAATCTGACAGATAGGACCTAAACAATGTTAATTATTGTCCACGTGCCAATATAATTATCAATCTATCAGAGGATGAGAGTTTTCATTTCTGTTGCTTTGTGCCATTAAACTGGGGTGAAATTGTTTTTTTGTTGTTGTTTTTGTTTTTTTTTAGACCTGATGGTGCTGAAAGAGGAGAGTCAACAACTGAATGAAATTGAAGAGGAAAATCAATTTGAGAAACATCATGATTTAATGACTGGAAAGAAGCTTTTCACATGCCGTCAGTGTGGAAAAAGTTTCACGCAAAAACAAAGCCTTGAAGTCCACATGAGAATCCACACTGGAGAGAAGCCTTACCATTGCAATCAGTGCGGAAAGAGTTTTGCATATAAAAACATTCTTAATTACCACACGAGAATTCACACTGGAGAGAAGCCTTACCATTGCAATCACTGCGGAAAGAGTTTTTCACATAAAAACACTCTTGATAACCACACGAGAATTCACACTGGAAAGAAGCTTTTCACATGTGATCATTGTGAAAAGAGCTTCACAACAGAACTAAACCTTCGGTGTCATGTGAACATTCACACCGGAGAGAAACCGTTCACATGTTATCAGTGTGGAAAGAGTTTCAGACATACCAGTACCCTCACCATCCACATGAGAGTTCACACTGGAGAGAAGCCTCACACCTGCAAACTGTGTGGGAAGCGCTGCTCACGCAAAGGAAATCTTACAGCCCACATGAGAAGTCACACAAGAGAGAAGACATTCATGAGTAGAAAATGATTAACATGTAAAGAAACCCACATGAGGATTGTCACAAGGGTTTTATACGTCATCAGTGTGGAAAGCGTTTCACAGTTAAAGTAAACCTTTAAACTTGCATCAGAAAATGGGTGAGATATATGACGACCGTCAAATTGCCTTCGTTTTTCAAGCCATGACCAAAATTAATGTTAGAGATTTCTTGTAACCATCATTTCAATCCCACATGTAATGCAGCTCAAAGTCACTGAACGTGTTATTGATTGATGATTCAGGCAGAATTCGATTGTCAGTTAAATACTGTATGTTCTGTTTTTGTTTTTTTGTTTCTTTTTTGCACTGTATGACTTAACAATATTTTGTCTGCCTTGTACTTTCTGTGCCATTGCCTGAAATAAAATGAATATTATTATTATTATTATTATTATGTAAAACTCTGGATGAGTTTTTTTGCGTACGTCCTTTTTGAACATGTCTTGACTGTCATACAGTCTGACATTAATGACAACTGAGATCTTACAGTGTGACATGGCTTACAGCGAGGATCATGTTCGTACAGTCTGACCAGCAACAATCGTAAAGGACGATAATAAATCGCAGTGTGCACCCGGCTTTAGGCAATAACCCTAAATTAAGCTTAACAACAAGCAAGCTAGTCTTCTGGCGTTGGCTTAAAATAGCGTCCGGCAGAGTCGGAAATACCCTCAAAAATCTAAATTTGAATTTCTCCTGTTTTTTAATTTATTAATAACATAACATAGTTAAGCAATATCACACATGCAAAAGTGCTGTTTTCCCGAAGATCAGCACGATTGCAAATGTCAAATTCATTTTACAGTGGTTCTCAACTGGTTTTGCCATGGGACTCACATTCTCTCATGGTCATAAAGCCTTGACCACATTTTTTAGGAATTTCAAAGAGAATTAATTTGAATTGGAGGAGAATTTATACGTGCGGCACGTCGATAAAACACTTACGCAAATTATACACCTGTGTATCCTCGCTCATGTCTCCTCACGAAGCCTCCTCGATCCTCGCGGTGCAATTAGAGAATTGAGATGTCCTTCAAGATGGCTGAGCTCGATCGGTTTCCCGGTCATAGGATGGAGGACGGAGGAGCGAGGAGGGACATTGAGGGACACCCAACATCTTATGAATAGTGCGCTCTGCGCGTGGGTGTGATCACATTACCGATAATTAGCTGAGCCAGGAGAAACTGTACATCTCTTTAGTTTCATACAGATTACATTGCAGGTGAATATTTGTTTTAAATGTGAATTGTTTTATTTAAAAGTAGACATTTCAAGCTTTCTTTAGACATATGTTTCATGTTTGTGTGAATGAGTATTCGCTGAGTGTTTACTCCTCTCTGTGCAGGATCCAGGGTCTAAATAAAGTTCTGGGTAAATATGTACCGCTCCGAAAGTCCCTGCTTGCCACGTAGTAATTAGATAAATAAATAAATCGATAATAGCTAAAAGTTCAGGAACTTTCAGGGGTGGGATTTCGTCTACCACGACATTTTCAGAGCACTTCATGCTTCCTTCAGCAGACGAGCTTTATGGAGATGCTTCCTTCATTTCCCAGCAGGATTTGCACCTGCCCACACTGTCAAAAGAACCAAAACCTGGTTCAATGACCATGGTATTCCTGTGCAATTACTGTGTGATTTCATGTAATATTCTAATTTTCTGGGATTTTGATTTTGTTGGTTTCATAAGCTGTAAGACATAATCATCAAAATTATAACAAATAAAGGCTTGAAATATCTCACTTTGCATGTAATGAGTCTATATAATATATTAGTTTAACCTGTTAAGTTGAATTCTTGAAATAAAAAAAACTTTTTGATGATATTCTAATTATATGACCAGCACCTGTGTATATATATATATATAAATAAATGTTTCTTGATCATCAAATCATCATATTATACTGATTTCTGAAGGATCATGTGACACTGAAGACTGGAGTAATGATGCTGAAAATTCAGCTTTGATCACAGAAATGAATTACATTTTAAAATATAATCAAATAGAAAACAGTTATTTTACATTGTAAAAATATTTCACAATATTACTATATTATTTTGGATCAAATAAATGAAGCCTTGGAGACAGGAAGTCTTCTTTTAAAACATAAAAAAATCTAACCGTTCTAATAATGTTGGCCACCACTGTATATATATATATATAATATATATTAAAATGATTATTGGATTATAACCTCCTCAAATTCCATGAACTGCTGCTGTTGTCATTACTTCATTAATCATGCCTGTGTTTGCCCATATTTAGGACATTGTTTCTGGGTGTTTTGGTGTCTTCCCATTTGTGATACACAATATATTGTCTCACTATTATTATTGCAATATCACGTTGTGCAATATCATATGAAAATGTTGCAGTAAGTATGCAATATTCCTTTTATTTTGTGGAGAGTTGCATTCGTCGACTGTGTGGCTTAGTTGTGTTCAGTTTAGAGTCCGCTTGAAACCGCTATATAATGATCATGTTTCATTGGCCTGTCACATGCATGTGTGTGCAAACTTCGAAAGTGTGTGAGTGAAGAGGGAGAGAGAGAAGAGAGTCAGAGGAGCAAAAGAAAATAAATAACAGAAAAGAAGATGAGTGTGGTTTTGGGAGACAACGAAAAAATGGAGATCGGAGGCGAAAAAATATCAGAAACGGGGCCAATCAACTTTTGTGTTTTTACATATATGTTTAAGAATATCTAAATGAATATCGTTATCACAATATCCACGTTAATATCCATAGACACTTTGATGGAAATTGATTTTGCAAGATTTTAAAACCATTCATGTACATAATAAACATCTAGATATTTGTACTCAGATCTCTAATATGGTCTGAAAAACCTGCAGAAAAGTCTGAAAGTTTGAAATGTGTAGGACACCTGGTTGTATTATTCGATATTCGTCTGTGTCTAAAGAGCATTTTTTTAAAGGTCTCTGTCTCACCTTTTGACAAATAAAGCCCAGTCTACATTATAAACTGTGCCTAATTTTATTCCTCATGTGGAATAAATCATTTTCTACATATTTTAAATGTTTCTCTGCATTTAACAGATGAAGTTGTGGAAGGAGGCTGTCTCTTATTTGCCATTAACACTTTACAAATGCACACCGAAAACACAGTTATAGCCAATAATGATTAAGATGCTATGCCCATATGCTATGTAGTATTTGGTTGACATTGGAGAGGCGGGACACACTCTGGACATCACACAACCACTCACACTCCCATTTACAGTCTCTAATTAACCTATTCTACTCGTTTTCTTTAGCTTACATATTTTCAACTTGTATGTTTTTATACAGAAAATAATTATAAAAATAACTTTATTTGTAAAGAACAACGTGATACAAAGACCACAAGGACATTCATACATAAATATATGACATACATGACAGTAAATAGCCTATGATTGTAAGCTGATATTTACAACAGTTGTCTAGTGTTTATTCTTGTATCCAGAGCAAAGTTATGCAGCGGGATCATGAAAAACTTGTCTTATATATGGCTATAATTTACTAATTAATTAATTAATTCAACACATAACTCTATACCTACTTGACAATTAACATGTGAAAGTGTTATTTTGTGTGATTACTTTTAGTTATATACCCTGTATACAACTGGCATACGTTAAGATAAAAATGAAAAATCAGTCATTTAAAGCTGCAGTCCGCAGTTTTTCCTCTTTGTCGCCATCTCTGTTCGAAATCTGTAATTGCAGTTATTCGCGGAATTATTAACTTGACGTGAGCTGTACATCAGCATGGAACAGATGTTTTGATGTTTTGATTTGAACAGATGAACACGATGTTTTGAGGAGACTGCGCGTCTGTCAGTCGCCGCGCCGGTGTGGATACTGGCATTCAGAATCACACATTATACTTTTTAGAAGTACAGTACCACCATGACAACATAAGGATTTTCATCGGAAAATGTCATCTGAACAAGTAAGGCCTAACATCCACTTTTTTTCTGATCAACTAAGGGGAAAAAAAGCATTGCAGCAAATCGCGCTGATTAAATATAACGATCGCTTATCATATCACGTCAAACCTTTCAAATTATACTTTGTTCTCAAATTGTTAATGTTAACAACATCAGCGTTGCGTGACTACATTTAATGTGTATTATGGCTACCTGTAGTTCAGTTTCCATTTCTGTGCAGTCTAATTTCTAATTGTCATACCAATAAATTAATGTTTCTTTACTGGTTTTCTTTGAAATAAAAAAAACTGATAAAATCGGATAAATCCGTTATCCGATGCATATTTAAAACGGGAATGTATCTAATTTCGGAGGAGGCGGGTTTGGTTTTCTTGGAGTAGAGGTGAATTGCTCCCTCTCATAGCTAGCACAAAATAATTCATATTTACCATAATAGCAAAACGAAAAAAGCCACAACAAAGGAAACTCCGTAACTGTGTGAAAGAGAACAAGTGTGCTACTGTTACACGATTGAACTATTGAAATGTCTTACCTGTCCAACAGAAAAAAAGCCATCTCTGCGTCCATTTTGAACCCCTTCAAATCACGGAGTTCAAAAGCCCTGCCGATGTTTATCCTTGTTTTCGCGTGGGCCGGTTGCAGTCTCTTTTTTTCTCTACCCACTCCGAAGTCCGAATTCTTTTGGGTTTTACAACTGGACTGGTGAATCTCCAGTTGTCCATTGTCATTTGAACCTTTTTGGATCCGCCATAAGTTTCATTATTTAAAGTGCTGTGAGAAAAGGCTAAAAATTTCCACCTCCAGCATCCTCAAACGCAATATAGCCTACTAGCCCAGTGGTTCCCAAACCTGTCCTGGCGACCCACCAACACTGCACGTTTTCTTTGTCTCCCTAATCAAACACACCTGATTCAACTCATCAGCTCATAATCACATGGGTTAATGAGCTGATGAGTTGAATCAGGTGTGTTTGATTAGGGAGACAGAGAAAACGTGCAGTGTTGGTGGGTCGCCAGGACAGGTTTGGGAACCACTGTACTAGGCGAGACTCTTCTTTATGTGTACAGATGTGACGGAATGATGCAGAGACAGGCTCGAATCTCCCGCGGAAATCCACCAGAACCACTGTAATTAACATCATTATTACAAGCTAACCGTTTTGAATCGAGCTAAGGCAAGCAGCTATTTTTGAACACTGGCTGGTTATGTTTTTTTTTTTTTTTTTATTAATTTTTTTTAATTATTATTTATTTTGGATAATTTTTTACCCAAAAAAGTTACGGACTGGAGCTTTAACATCTTATTTTCAAGACAGAGAAAAACAAAACAGCAGCTCAGCATAAACTAGTTTGCATGTGTAGCTGATATGCTACGCTTAGCAGCACTGATGGGCAGTAACGCGTTACTGTAATCCAATTACTTTTTTCAAGTAACTAGTAAAGGGATTACAATTGCAAAAACAGTAATTAGATTACTGTTACTTCCCCGTAACCAGGCTGCGTTACTGCGTTAGTTAACCGTCATTTTGTTTCGTGAGACTGTCTCGTGCCATGAGTCGTGCGTGAGTGACAATGACGTATGAGCGCCGCGACGTCAGTGGTAAACACCGAAATGTGTAGTGTTGAACAAGAGACAACATGGAGCGCGGGAGAGAGACACGCATTTGATTGGTCTCACACGCCACACCCCCGATTTCTCAAGCTGAAGTGTCAACCCGGTCGGTCAAATGCCTGAAAGATGAGTTTATCTATAGATCTACCTGTTGAGCCACTTGTGATCGACTAGTTATGCCGCAAATTAGTTAAAATCTCCCGGAATCTAGAGTGAGCGTGCATGCGAGACAGAGACCGCGTAGCGCGTGCGCACGGCAGAGAGGGAGAGCGAGCGAGAGACCTTGCGTGTGCAGAGATCATCCTGATCTAGAAACAGGACCCCCTGTTGGAGAATGTCAAAATTCCACCTCAAATCTGAGCAAGCACCCGCAAGCCGGCACAGGAATGTGAAACTTACTGAAAAAAACCCTGAACCCCCAACTGACATGACATGGCTGTTTTGGTAAACTCATTTTTACTCCTCTCTGCACTTTACTGTTAAAAGAAAAAGAAAAAAAAAAAACAGTCAGGAGAGACTTTCATTTTAATTATTTTATTGCTGTATTTTATTTACATCTATTCGAATGAAGGATTTTATATTTTATATGCTGGAATATGCAGAAATATAAGTTAACAGAAGAAGGACTTTCTTTATTTCATTAAAATATGGTGGAATGTGCAGAAAATAGGTTTAAATGTTCATCAAAAGTCTGAGACTGTTGCATTTAATTTAATCTTTGCTTGATGCAATGTGCATAAAGTTAAAATATTGAAACTAATAAAACAAGTTTAAAAAAAGAGAGTGTTTCATTTGAATACATTTTAGATGATGAAATATGCAAAAAGAATAGAATTAGGCTGAAAGGCCTATTGCTTTATAGCGTATTCAGGTCGTGCATCATGTTTTTGAAAAGTAACTTAGTAAAGTAACTAATTACTTTTGAAAATAAGTAATCAGTAAAGTAACTGGATTACTTTCTTGGAGAAGTAATCAGTAATCAGTAACTAATTACTATTTCCAAGTAACTTGACCAACACTGTTTAGCAGTAATGTTCAATATAGGCCAATGTGATCATAAGTAAGGAACGTCTTCTAGAGGGAGGACATGACGAATGCAGGTGAGGGGATAGTTGAAGATTTTGCTCTCTTTGTATTTTGTTTCAATTAGGATCAATTACATATCAATCAATGACATTCAGTAAATAAAAGAACACATTGTCATCACTCTTCTATTATTTTCTTCTAGGCTGAAAGATTCAACATTCATCAACAGCTTCAATTCAGCTTTTCATTCAATGTGTGGGAAAAATAAACAAGTTCAAAACCCAACACTGTGTCTGTTCCTTTCACTCTTTGACCAAAACAGATTACAATAACAAAATAAAATGTTACATTCAAAAACCCAATTGAATAGAAATCAAATGCATATATATATTTATTACATGGGTTGTTAGAATTCCAATGTAGAATGCGGTGTGTTATTTCTTGATAACAGACGCTGATAAGTATACGCTTATTTCACGCAGCCGTTATTTTGAAATCGAAAGCGAGGCTCCGGTGGAAAGAACCCCGGAAGTAAAGATACACAACAATCCCTTGGACTACCAACCTGAAGCTGCTGCCGCGATTTACACTATTGGATGTTAATATCCAATATAGGATATGTATT